>LPNX010744035.1:594627-661553 GCA_001517045.1 Pseudotsuga menziesii | reverse complement strand
GTGACTAAATCAATGACTAAATCTGTGACTAAATCAATGATTAAATCATTAACTATCAATGACTAAAACAATGACTAAATCATTGGCTATCAATGACTAAAGAATTGTCTATCAATGACTAAATCAATGACTACTAAGTCAAACTATTAATGACTAGTGAAATACGACTAGCTATAAGATAGTGGTAATTTGCTACTATTAGTCACCGATTCAAAAATAGTCGTTTATAGCCTGATTTTAGTCATTTTTTTAGTCATTAATTTCTCATTTTATACTAGTGTTAGCTTTTTAACTACCTTTGAATGTGGAGAAACATCTCCCAAAATTGCCGTGAATCTAAAATAATCCTCTGTCTATTTATCTTGCACTTAAAATACTCTGCCAATATTTTCACTTTCTACTCTAAATTATATAGTTCAAATTCAATTTCAAAATCGCGTAGCATCTACGCCCTCTATTAGAAACCAAGATTGAACATGTGCTTTGCTTATAGGAATTCAATATCTAGCTTGGTAAACCCATAGCATAGTTACTTCTTTAACTACCATGTCCTTCTCATCATGAGGAGAATATCCTTCTCCAAGTATCCGTACAGTTTGGCATGTTTGGATTGTGCCACTATAGACTCTACCAAATGAATAAAAAACACTGCTATTAGATTTTGGTTGTAATTTACTTACATTTATCATAAGGGGGCCTTTAGGGTCATCGTCTTTCATAGCTTGGAAAAACGGTGTCTTCGGGACCTGTGTGTATATGCTCTATATTCTTGGCAGCAACATCTTTTGTAGAAGGAATATGTTGCACCAGCATGTCTATGAAGCTAGTTGCAGATCCAAAGATAGAGCTACATGATAACCTCAGCAGCAACCTCACATTACATTTATATGCAGCATTACCAAGTGTCACCCCTAGCTATATTACGGTAGTATCCACACTCTTTATGTGTTAACCAATCACTTGGTTGTACATTTTATACTAAGATTCAAGAGCAAATTGCACAAATGATCTCTCACCTCCAGTTGGGGAAGGCCTTTCCTATAAATTTCTAGTATTTGGATGAAAATACAGATCCCCCAAATACAGGATGAAAAGCAAGATGCATTGAATGGAATTCCATGGAGTTTCACATAAATCTTGGCAAATGATTGCAAATAAAAGGCCATCGCATAGATGCACTTGCAAAACAAACATCCTTACTTAAAGGTGAACATAAACGATTCTTCAAGGAACTTGTCCAAACCCAAGAGAATAGCTGCAAACAATGTTATCAGAACCGAACCGGTCATCCAACCGACGAAGCCCAAAATATGAACCGGACTGGAAACCGGGCCGGAACTGGCAAAAAACGGGGTAAAAAAACAGTTGACTAAAAAATACATAAAATATTCATATTTTGTAAAAAACATATATATTCATGTGCATACATATGAATCCAAACCATTAATACAGAAATATGCAAATTTTCACATATATATAGCAAATATGGGTGCAAATATCCAAAATAGCACCTAGTGCAATACATCTCTGAGGTTCTAAACCAAAGTACATTAACAAAGAGGATCAAAAGTACATCAGCAAAGTTTTATTTTATTTTATTTTTCTAAATTGAGTTTTGTGAGTCCCCTGTCTAGACCAGCCACTTTGGTTGGTTTTGACCGGTTCCAGCCGGTTTCTTACCCGGTTTAGAAAAAATTCCGGTTTTATGATTTTTTTTTGCTAATCGGACCGACCAACCCTGTAAATTGGTAAGACCGGCCGGTTTTTCCGGTTTTGGTCTGGTTCCAATAACACTGGTTATGAAGCGTCCCTTCTCTCAATACAGTTATGGAAATAGTCATTTGATTCAAAGGGTTTGATTTGAAATTTACTTATCAGCATAACAGAAATATAAAACATGGCCTTTGGCCACTGAATTTTGGTTTAGCAACGATGTGGAGGTGATCATGTTTCAATTAATACAAAGATAGAGTCAAAATTGAATCAACATATGTGCTAATAAGATAATATGTAAGAATTTCTAATTTTCACACATTAAAATGTCCACCTTGCTTACAATTTTAACATTAACTCTATTTGGGAATGTAAGAATTCCTAATTTTGACACCATTACGATGTCTAGCCTACTTACAATTTTAACATTTGAAATCTGTTGTATGAGAGCTCTGACAGTGAAAGAAATTTATTGAGAATATAAGAATTGCTAATTTTAATAGCATTAAGATGTCAGAATTTTATTAAGAATATAAGAATTTCTAATTTTGACAGCATTAAGATATCTCGCCTACTTACAAATTTTAACTTTTGAAATTTGTTGTACAAGGTTCATCATCAAGACAAAAAAATGGATGTATCAATCAGGAACAATTTAAAAACTAAAAACTGTGAATTTTCTTGTAAGGGCATTAACTCAGATAGTTCTTAAAAACTAACAACTTTGAATTTTCTCTGAAGGGTTTTCAGCGCATTAACTAAGATAGTTCTTACCAATGACATTTTCTTTGGATTTAACTCAGACAGTTCTTATCAATGACAATTGCTTTGGATTTAAAAAAGAGAGTTATTTAACTAAATTATGACATATTTTGTGTGTTTTCGTAGATCTAAATCTAATAACACAGCCTGATCAATGCAAAATCCTTTGGGTAAAAAGCTCTGCTATATACTGCTAAATATTACGCACAATTTTGTTAATGTTAGAAAGAAATTGTAACAGAAACATAAATGCATCCATGCCACTACATAGAGATTGATTACAGGAGAGAAATATATTACTTGTGGAGAAAAATTTAAGTTATGAAGAATAGAGAGGAATAAGATGTCTTGCGCACTATCAGTGGCAGCAAGCATTCCATTTCTTGGTTTGCTTTTGGGCTATGATAGTAACCTTCTCTGCTCTGTTTCCTACCCTATCTCTATGGCTTCTTCTTCCACTGTATCTTGTATGGTTAAAAAACAATGGAGTTTGTTAGGTTTAGGGCTACATGTTTGATCCAATGCGGCTTCTTTCTGACCGGATCCGTTGGAGATCAAAGCTCCCCACTTTGGAGGTCGTTGATCTCCCAAATTATATTTGAGGACTCTGACCTTTTTGTACGTTCGATCTCGGGTTCTAGGTCTAACTCAACATATTGACTTTGTGTCTTGGATAAGGTTTTGCTTCGGCTCTGGACGAGCTTTTTTCTTTAGCTCCACTCAGGCTCTAGCATACGCTCTGGGTTTGCATTGTTTTTTGTATTTTCAGGATGCCTTGTTGTGGCCACATTCCTCCCAACCACCCAAGCTATATCCAATAGACAACTATATATATTTTTCATATCACATTAGCATATGCATAGGTACCAGACTTTGGCATTACAAAAAAATCAACAAGGTGAAATGGTCAAGAGTTTAACTTGGCTTGGGAAAAACTTGGCTAGTATAAACTGTCCATGAGTTATTTTAGGCAAGCAAATTTATCAAACTTATTGACCTATTAATGAAACACATGCACTAACTAGGTCCCTATTTGACTCATGAGTACTTGCAGGTCAAATGTGTCCTGGGATTCACCTAGGAGGCTGGGTCAAACCTGGAAAGTGTAGTAACTATGATAATATGCTTCTCTATGATTATGCAGCAGATGAACACAATTTTAGAACATATTGCAATGTCATATATAATAGACCAAGTGAGATTTGACATGTATGCTAAAAACCCATGCTTGAAATGAGATCCAGACAGAAGAAATAGGAGAAACATCCTCTTTCTTATTTTTAACATATGATAGGGGCCTAGGGCATTATGTCTAGCAAAATTAAATATCAGCAGTGTTTACTTCCTACTACCTAGGAGTCAATTCATATTTAGTTCAGCATTTATTTTTGTTCATATTCACTCATCAAACCTGCATTGATATTTTGTAACAAACCAACATTTATGGTTTTATTTTCTATTTCCATTATTACTCCTTGAGATGTTTGTGCCATTCATTGCAGGTTCATTTCTTTGATATGAGCTACAATTGCTATAATAATTTTAGTTTATTCTATGCAACATTTTGGTGCCTCCCCCTTTCCTGCTTGTGAATCCATTTTTGATTGGGAGAATGAGAGGTCCTACATGTTTGGATAGAGAACACCAAAAGTTCCACCAACTATATGTGGTAGGTTTTGTTTTTACTTCATGTAGTGGAAATATGCACTTGTCTTCACTTTCACATGAAGGAATTCTTTATGCTAATTTTTCAAATAAGGCCACATGTCTTCTTGAAGTTCATAACTGATATCTTTCAACTGACATGTCATTGTTGTTTCTGCCCATATTGTTTGATATAAAGTATTTGAATGGTTTTTAATGGAATCAAGATATACATCAAGGCTTTATCTTTGGCCTTTCAAGCAGGTTTTGTTGGTGGGGTCATTAACTATGTAATAAAGCGTGAAATACAAAAATTGATTATAATACNATTTCAAGTTGATATATTACCTTTGGTATCCATGATATTGAAACTCTCATCCTAATACACATAGACATGTCTATATGTATGTCTTGTTCCAACCATTTGATGGGATTCATATGTTGGAGAATGAGGTTAGTTGTCACTTCAATGAAAGGACAAATTTCTAATATGCGGTGTTCCTATGAGAGATTTATTTTCTCGGGTGGTAGGAACTTTTTTTTAGGAAACTGATTGAAGTTTTTTGCCTCTTGCGAGAGCCTTTTTATGGTACAATATGTTTATATCATAGAGAAAGGAGAGAATAACTGACATGGTACTTCTATTTCGAGTTCTTGCCCAATGAAATGCAAGGTGTAAGTACCATTCAATTTTTCCTGTTATGAGAGTAATTTATTTGATTGGTTTTTATTTATTTAGTTACTTTATTTTGTTTCTTGTTCTTAGGTCATTATGCCTGAATGATATTGGCACCCTGCTTATCAATTGCATTACTATTTTTCAAATAATATATTGATATCAGACCAATAATGTTTTATCTTGGTTTTATTTTTGAAGATTGAATGATGATAATTTGTTTATGATAATATGCCACAGTATGGTGCCAACTTCGTGCTATATTTTCTTTGGAATCCCCATCTTCATTTGTTTGCCTACTTATTCAGTTGGAAAATACTGTAACTGAAGGACAAGTGACACCATCAGTATACTCACAAAGAACCCATAAGTATGTTTCCATCAAATGTATCTTCCTTTTCAGTCATTTCCTTGTTTGATGAAGTTTACTTAACATTCTTTGGTCAATGCTAAATTTTTCAGCATGGTTGTGTCAGTGAGAATGTTTCTTGATCTTGAATTTTGGACTCATATATTTATGCTAGTATAATTTGGATGTTTTGTTTCTATTGGAGTTTGCCTCAAATAAATGGAAGACATCTTTCTCTTTGAAATATCATATAAATCTTATATTCTTCCCGATGTGACATTTCGTTGATGCTCTATTGGTGTTCTATTCTAGTGCCTTTTGCTTTAGAGAATGGTTGAGAAATTTTTGTTTTTTTTTGTAGTTATTTAATATTGTTTTCTTGTTGAATTTCAAAATTCTCCAATATGTAATTTTTAGATCCCACGAAATTTCCTGGTTATAGTGAAAATATTGGTCTCTTGAAAGAAAAAGCTTATAAGGATATTTTTTTGAATAGTGATGCAGTAGGAAGAGCTAAGTGATTCTGAAGATGAAACTTTAGATTCACGTATATATGAATACATTAGGTACCTATGAAATATGACATTAGTTTCCTTGATGCATCTTTTGTCAAAATATTCTTCCAGTTCAATAACCACCTTGTTTCTTAAACTTATCATGGGGGTAAATGGGACTGCATGTTGTGTTGTACACAATCTTTTAGCACTAAAAATTTTGGTTTGATTGTATCCCAAGTATTCACCTCACTCATGGAATAGTACCGTCAACATGTGCATGATTGTCTCCATGGTTGTAACAACATCATTGTAGTTCGATTACTCTAAAGATTCCTCTCAATTGAGCCACTGTTTTGTCTTAAAACCTTTAATCAGGCTATTAATGACGGCATTTGTCATCAATTCTAGCCCAAGAAACATGGCTTTACCATAGTGTTTGCTTTCCATTAGAACAATGTTCCAATGTATCACTTGTAAACCAACATGTACATATTGGGAAGTCATCTCGAGCCTACTCAATCCTAAGCCAATTGAGCTCTCAAAAGGTAATGTGCCAGTAGCGATTGAAAATTTCAATGTTGTTGTGAAAATTCTTGGATAGTCACACTTTTTTTCCTCACTGAGGTTGTCCTTGGATCACACAATTAAAGTTCAAAATCCATTTGATTTGGATTTTCATTCATTTAAACTCTATTTGCCTTAGTTTTGACTGCATAAACTGGCTTGGAGCATCATGCATGCTCTATTCCTTTTGTTACAAGTGCATTAGAAGGTTTCGTAACATAAGTGTTAATCCTTCCTTTGCATATTCACCTTGTATCTCAACTATCTGAGGTGGTTGGATTTTGGTGACAAAACATATTAGGATTCCCTTAGGTTTTGAAGAAAGGGAAGAAACTTGTATGAGTGAATTTCTGTGCTTGTGTTATGAATAGAATTCTAGAAACTAAAATTAAGGCCTTGTACCTTGCTAAAGCATTTTTGTTGTTTTGGGGACAAACTTTTCTGAGTAGAAAATGTTGTAATGTTAGAGGATTTTCCTTAGTTAGTATTTGCTCCATGTTCATAGGACATGGGCAATGGATAAGATTTCTTCCTTGCAAGCTGGCAGTTGAGAAAGGAGGTCAACCCCAAACAGAGGATCATGTTGATCAACAACTCCATTCTTCTCCTGCATTGGTAGGGTCATTGATTTTTTAATTCTTGTTATGGCCATGGTCTTCTTCATGGGCAGTGGAAGAAGGTCGAACACAAAACCCATGGACTCAAATGACATAAACTAATTTGTTATGGGCTTAGTTTGGTTTTGAGAGCTCTAGCCTAGAAATATTCTTTGGTCACTTGGATTTGTGTTTTCATACTTTGTTTTGTTTCTAGTAGAGCTACTGCCAATGGGGCCAAAAACATTCTTTTGATGCACTGGATTTTTTTTTCAAACTTTTAAGTGTTTCTAGCAAAGCCACTGCCAATGGGACCCAAAGCCTTATTTTGGTGCGCTAATTTGTGTTTTCAGACTTAACAATATTTCTAGTAGATCCATTGCCAATGGGACCCAAAACCTTCTTTTGGTGCACTGGATTTATGTTTTTTTACCCAAAGCCATCTCCAATGGGACCCAATATCATCTCTTCCAATGGATTCTTTCTATGCTCATTTATTTTATCAAACATAAGGGGTACTCTTTCTTCAAAACATGTCATTGATCCTAACCCACTTGAAAAATTAGACCGCTTGTCACATTGATTGACATAATTTGAGAAAACGGACCAGCTGCACTATTCAAACTTGATTGTGATGTATCAAAATAATTTGAAGGAATAAATGGTGAATGCTTCACATTATACTTTTCCTTCAAGCAAACTTTCCCAAGAATCTTCCACAAGACTTCTACATTGCTTTGGTTTTTTTAAGGATTTTGAGAAAACCCAAATGTATCTCTATCCTGCAAAAATGTTGATACATAGTTGATATGTATATGTAACCTAGGAAATGCACCAGAGAAGATCGAAAATCTGTTATCATTTCCTGTAAATTGTTGTTGTTAGGTTTCATATAGTGGTACACTTATGGTTGCTAGGGAATAGTTATTTTTGCATTCCCACCAAGTCAATTTCTTGAATTTTGTTCAAAATTCCTAGAAAACGTTTTATGAATTTCATGACCTTCTTGATCATATATTTTGAACTTATAAAATCTATCATTCTTTTCCTACCATTAGATACTCAAAGGTGTGTATTGATCATTTTTACCATTATAGAGGACTCTGTAAGTTAGGTTCCCAAATTATTCTAGGGTGCCAGCTCAATGGAAGAGCGCCTACCTTACAAGCAGGAGGTTGGTGGTTCGATTCCTCCATTCCCTAATGATATTATAATATCGGTTAAAAAGAACTATATTAGTAATCAAACAATGAGAGATAAGTGACCAAACAAAATAACCAAAATTCGTATATAAAACTACTAAAAACGACTAAATTAATGAGCAAAAAATGAGAGGTGTGAAACTAGGCATTAAAAAGGATACAACATGTGGCACTAATGATGAAGCCGAACATGGTGTTTATATGGTAGCAAAATAAGATGCGAAACTAGGCATTAAAAATGATGCAATACATGGCGCTAGTGATGAAGCCAAACATGGCATTGATATGGTAGACGTTACTTTGGATGCAAAACATGGCACTACATAGGAAGAAAAATATGGTGCAACAATAGAAGCAATATTTGGTGTCATTTTGGTAGCGAAACATGATGCAAAAAAAGAAGCAAAAATTGGTGCAAAAATTTGGAAGCGAAAATTGACACATGTTTGAAAGTAAAACGTGGTGCAAAATGGGATGCTAAAGTAGTAGAAAAAATGGATGCAATATTGGATGCTAACATGTTGCTATTGAGGATGGAAATATGGCACTAACGAGGATGTCATTTAAGAAGAAAAAACATACACTCTCTAGGATGCAAAATAAGATGTTATTTAGGAAGCAAACCTCGACGTTGTTTAGGAAGCAAAGTTGGATGCTATTCTGGAAGCAAAAAAGTAGACACTATTTTGGACATCATAAAGGATGCTATGAAGGAAGCAAAAAAAGATTTTTTTTGAGATGCGTTAAGTTTTTTCCATGACGCTTCCCATTTAGCGTCTAGTTTGACCACTCAATGTAAAAAAAAGTTACACTAAAAAAGGACTCTAAATGGGACACTAATTATAGGATTTGCTGTAGTGTATTGTGAAGCTTCTAGAGTCCATCTACACAACACAATAGGGAGAAGAAAAATTCTTCCTCATGGAAAGACTACATATGGGAAAAAATTACTTAGGACAAGAAAAAACAACCATGTTTAGCTCAAGCTTCCCAAAATGTTATACCGATAACCTAAATTCTAATAACATGCATTAGGTCATTCATAGAAGTCAAATTCCAGATGGGAGTGCAATATGCACTTTAAACAAGAACAACCAAACCAATAAATGTTAATGGTTTAGAAACCCAATTTCACTTGTTAAATATTTAATTTGTGAAAATGCAATGCTTTTTTTTCATCTCAATACTTCATGTAGGTGCAAGATTAAATGTAAATGTTTTGCTCCTTCAAAG
Source organism: Pseudotsuga menziesii (assembly GCA_001517045.1). Classification (NCBI taxonomy): domain Eukaryota; kingdom Viridiplantae; phylum Streptophyta; class Pinopsida; order Pinales; family Pinaceae; genus Pseudotsuga; species Pseudotsuga menziesii. Next base: position 652,317 of record LPNX010744035.1, on the reverse strand, counting down.
ATTGGATCAAGAATAAATTATTAAATATTTGCTTTAATCCTTTTACTTATTGCTTATACTTCGAAGAAATTTGATAAAGTTTTAGGGATAAAAGTAGATGATGTCTAAGCTACTTTCATCTTACACCTCTCTATTAGGGTCTTATTGGGTCTTATGGCATTCAATGGCTTTTCTCTATATTGCTAGTGGCTTTATGCAAAAGGCTATTTTCTTTGCTGATAATTTCTTTTCATTTCATCTTATAGCAAAATCCAAGTCGGGGACATTGCCACCTCGTGGCTCTTGTTTATTATATTTTAAACACATATAAATAAATAAATATAAAGTTTGTATATTATGTTAAACTATATATAATTAGATATGAAATTATTCCAATCAAATGATGTACATTTTGACCTATAGAATTTATCTAACTAAAAAATATATATTATTATTAACTTAATATTAATTATCTTTCCTAGGGGGTGTAGAATAGACGGTGGATGAGTGTATTGTTAAGGCACTCCTTGTGTAAGGTCACCGGTTTGAAACTCTGTGGATGATTTCTTAAAAAAAAAAGGTTAATATTAATTATCTTAATTAAAATGAATTTAATAACCATCATGAAAATAATTGTTATTCAATACTGATTATTGTTAGTCTCGAATAAATTAAAAAGTTTTAAAAAACATAGATTAAATTTAGTTTTCTATTATTTTTTGTGATGATGACAATTGTAGCCACAACAATGAAATATATTGAACTAAAGTTTATAGTGCATAGACAAAAAAATATAGGGTTGATGAATAAAGTTGGTCATTGATCTCATGGTTATTAGGTATTTCACTATTTTCCTATATCTTTACGTGACTTCACACCCCATTTCCACAATGTAAATTTAAGGTTTTATCATTAAAAACAAATTTTGCAATCATTAATCAACATCTATTTAATGTTTCTTTGTCTTTGTCATTTCTTTAGTAATGATGGATATCCATGTCATTTCATATAGTCCAGGTGGAAATACATGAGTTTTATCATCAACCATAATCCTTTTTAGAAAATAAATAAGTTTAGCTCTAGAACTGAACCATCATCCAACTAAAAGTGCATTCAAATAACTTCTTACATAAGGCATAAGGATGGCACCAAGGAAATGAAAATACGAGACATAACCATTTCTATTTCAAAAGTAAATTTTGAGTAAAACCAAAGACAATGTTGTTTTAAGGAGGAAATTTTTTAGAATGTGTTTATGTTGATAAATATGTAATACATCCTATGATATTATTTCCGTGGAAATTTGCATTAAATGTGATTGTAATTGGAAAGTACAAGGAAGAAGAGGGGTCAAGATGTTTTTAAGGGAAGAACATGAATCAGGAAGAAATAAAAAAGGGAAATAATTTACCAAGTTCCACTTATTAATAAAATGGTAATATTAAATATCATGACTTTATAATCAAGGACATGTTCCTTTCATATATTTTAAAAGTTACTTTCCCCGTAAACATTGTGATCATCGTCTCCTTGATAAATGGAAAGAAAAGGAGGGAATGCTAAAAGAAGCTTTTAATTAATAAAAAAATTATAGTCACTGAAAAAAAAAGTTTGAACTTAGGATGTAAATTCAAAGATTAATTTATGCTTCCAAGTTTAGCTGAGTTTTGGGGAACATATAAAACAATTGCATAGTCTAAGAATTCTACCATCTCGGTCAGAATAAGATGATTTTGATAAAATCCAGTCAAAATATTTAAGAAACCAGGGCATAGTTGTCAAGTTTTGGAATTTTGGCTTCCCCGAGGGTTTTTGATGGCATTGAATCCATTTATACCATCAAAATTGGGATTAAAACATAGTTATACTCTCATTTTGAAAAAAATTTGCAAAATAAAGAAAATGTCAAAATCTTGAATAACAAATTAGCCATCCAATCCAAATTGTTGAATTTTTATACATCTAAAAAAAAATCTCGTTATGGTCATAAATATTCTTGAAAATATGTATTTCCTAAAAGGAATTATGTCATTAATGATGGTGAAAGAGAAAAATTCTTGAACCCATACCTAGGATTTGGTTATTGATAATTCTCAAGGATTCTCATAAAGGTAATGGATTAATGTAGGATAGATCGTGCTCCCATTATATATATGTGTGTGTGTTTGTGTGTGTGTGTAAACTTAAAGTGTTACTACCAGTGGAACATTGGCTTGGCTCAAAGGTGGTCTCTGAAAAATATGGATATATTTTTTGGTTGACCAATGTTTGAACATCCTGGTACTATGCACTCCTTAATTTCAGAAGAATTCATAATTGTTATAGGTATGTACTCAACCCACTCCTTTTTTCTATTTAGAATAAATATATTTGATTTATATTCTATAGATAGTTTTGGTAAATCCTTGTCTAAAAAAAATATAGCATTTATAAGTTCAAGACCTAATATAGTTAGATTGAAATGAAGGAAATGTTTATTCAAATTGTTATTTGCTAATTTATTTACGTACAGTCATAATTTTGGTTATATGTAATTTATGTCCTCCTCAGTTTGATGTATACCTTAATACATTACCAAATATTGTTGAAGGGTATAAACTACCCTTACAAAAGAACAAGGAAAGAGGTGTTGAACTACATGAATGAGATGGTATGTAATAGTAAACATTCCCATGCAAGTGAAAGGAAAACTATACTATTCATTCTATTAAACTTAAAATGCAGGAAGTGTTGGCGGGCAGTTTTGGGATAAGCTAGCTGTGTAGCATCGTAGATGTTGCACAAGGTCAAAGATGTTGCGTAAGGTGGAAAATAGCATGCAAGTCGAAGTTATGATATTTTATGTAATTTTGGTCATATTTTGTAATTTTGGACCACATTTTGTGGACAGTGGTCGTTATTTTGTAGAATCTCTTAAGAGTTAGGTAGGAAGTTGGTTAATTGGACCATGAATGTAAAGGAGCAATCCTATACATGTTGATGTATTTGTAACTTTGGAATGTATTCTTCTATGTATCTTATATATTTTAACCTGATGTTTGTTCTAGGATGTTTCTATTATGTATTTGAGTCATGTTGTCATGCCCCGATGTTCCAATCGGGAGGATTAATAATGTAAACAAGTCTTGTCAAGTCATTGTGAAAGTCCCCATAGTTTCGAGGCACTAGGGTTATTATACACTCATTAAGGTGTAGGCTCTAGTAAGTAATTGTTAAGTTGGGCCGACATGATTGAGTACACTTCAAGTGAACGGAAGAATATAAATAGAGAGTGAGACTCTCTATTTATCACACACATCATTTCACTCACTCAAGTGTGGCACACTAGTGAAGAAGGAAATACTGGGACTAGACAGAGGAAGAAGACTACTGCTGTTTTGGGAGATCTCTTACTGTTTTTGTGCTAATTCTATCTCTAAGGAAGTTGAGGGGTTTTGTCCTTTATGGTTTCCTCGAGGAAAACTCTTTATGTCTCTTGTCTCTTGTGATGTGCTTATGTTTTATTGATGTGCTTGTTATTCTCTCAATGAAAAGATCCTAAGATCATAATACTAGCTTATTTGATGAAAAACTAACATGGTATCAGAGCTAACCTGAGAAGAAGACACTGTGCAGCTGCGGGAACTAGGGCTTCCTAGCTTGCGGACCTTCCTCCATAGATTTTCAGCAAAAGTAAGGTGGAATTACTATCCTCCTTAGGGCGCATCTTTCTGTCGAAACAGAATCCAATTCTGAGGTTTTTCAGTTTTGGACCTGTCACTAGGGTCGAAAATTAGGGCTTTTTACAGAAGAGGAATTTTTCAGTGAGCTCAGGCCTGAATTAATCTCCTCCCCAAAATAGAAGTTAGGGACAAATTTCAAGGAATTTGGGTGGACAGAACTCCAGAAAAGCAAAACCCTAGTTTGCTCCTAAACCAGCTCTGTAGAATTTCAGCTCAAGTTTCAGATCCGACATCTTGAACCTGGTAAGATCTAAAAAAATTTGTATTTCCATTTGAGGTTCTTATTTAAGATGTCTCATCATACCAAGATTGATGAAAATCTTGAGGGAGATGAAAACTTTCGAGCCTGGAAGTATAGGATCTCCCTGGTCCTGGAAGAGAATGAATTAGACTCCTATATTCAGGAGGAGGTTCCAGTTCCAGAGGGAGATGAGGAAAACGCCTTACATAAGAAGAATATGGTTATGGCAAAGAGGATCATTGCTGATTCTATTAAGGATCATCTTATCCCATAGGTGTCCTCTCTCAAGACACCTAAAGCTATGTTTGATGCCCTAACCAAATTGTTTGAAGGTAAGAACATCAATCGGAAGATGACCCTGAGGAACCAACTGAAGAATGTGAAGAATCAGAATGCAGAAACTATCCAGTCTTAATTCACAAGGGTTTCTCAGATCAAGGAACAATTAGAAGCTGTTGATGAAGAAGTGGAAAATGCAGAGATTGTGATGACTACTTTGAATGGCCTTCCTAGGTCATGGGATGCTTTTATCCTAGGAATATGTGCTAGAAAGAAGTTAGTCAAATTCAGCAGACTATGGGAAGAATGTTCTCAAGAAGAAGCACTGATAGCAGCTCGGGAAGATAATATGGGAATTGAATACCAAGCCCTCATAGCTCACTCCAAGAAAAGCAGAAGAAGACCTCATTACTCCAAAGGTAAGGATTCTCATCCCAGAAGAGACATTTCAAAATTAAGATGTTATACATGTGATGAGATAGGACACTTTGAAAAATACTGTCCTAAGAACAAGAGCCACCCTCATAAGAAGAAGGGGAACAAAAGAAGACATCTTGCTCATACTGCAGAGGATGATCAACCATCCAAGAAGAGATCCACATATGAAAGTGAAGATTCTTCAAGCAAGGATGAATATGTTCTGATATCATCTCTCACAGGTAACATTACTCATGGTAGTGATGATTGGATTATAGTTAGTGGGGCTTCCAAACATATGACGGGATTCAAGGAATCTTTTGTAAGACTGTCAGAACATGAATCACCTCACAAGGTGAAGTTAGGAGATGACTACCAATATCCAATAAAAGGTAGTGGGGAATCTTCATACAAGCTAGACTCTGGTAAGTCTCTAACAATGAAAGAATTATTGTTTGTTCGAAGACTCAAGAACAAGAGGATGAGATAGGACACTTTGAAAAAGACTGTCCTAAGAACAAGAGCCACCCTCATAAGAAGAAGGGGAACAAAAGAAGACATCATGCTCATGCTGCAGAGGATGATGAACCATCCAAGAAGAGATCCAGATATGAAAGTGAATATTCTTCAACCGAGGATGAATATGTTTTGATATTAGCTCTCACAGGTAACATTACTCATGGTAGTGATGATTGGCTTATAGAAAGTGGGGCTTCCAAACATATGACGGGATTCAAGGAATCTTTTGTAAGACTGTCAGAACATGAATCACCTCACAAGGTGAAGTTAGGAGATGACTACCAACATCCAATAAAGGGTAGTGGGGAATATTCATACAAGCTAGAATCTGGTAAGTCTCTAACAATGAAAGAATTATTGTTTGTTCCAGTACTCAAGAAGAACCTTCTATCAATTTCAGCATTAGATACAAAAGGAATGCAGGTTGCATTCATAGATGGTCAAGTCATCATGTGGCCAAAAGGAAAATCTATCGATGATGCAGTAGTGATTGGAGAACAAGAAGGAGGCTTGTACAAATTGAAGGGTCATCTAGAACAAGCCTTGATCCATGACTCAATAGAGCCAAATGAGCTTTGGCATAGAAGGCTTGCACATGTGCATTACAGAGCACTACCTATTGCAAGCAAAGCTATTGAAGGTCTTCGATAATTCCAAGAAAAACATCATGGAGTTTGCAAAGGATGTGCGAAAGGGAAGAATACAAAGAAGACATTTCCCAGCAGTGAAAGCAAAGCCAAAGGTATTCTAGAAATCATCCACTCTGATGTATGTGGTCCTATGTCATCAAACTCACTAAGCGGGTATGCATACTATGTTTCTTTTATTGATGATTTTTCTAGAAAGACGTGGATTTACTTTATGAAGAACAAATATGAAGTGTTCAGTAAGTTCAAAGAATTGAAATCCTTGATCGAAAACCATACTGAAAAGAAGATCAAGACCATTCGATCAGATAATGGTGGATAATTCACCTCAAATGAATTTAAAGAGCTATGCAAAGAATCAGGGATTAAGAGGGAGTTGTCCACTTCTTATAATCCACAACAGAATGGAATTGTGGAACGGAAGAACAGAACCATCTTGGAAGCTGCAAGAGCAATGCTTCATGATCAAGATCTGCCTATGCATCTTTGGGAGGAAGCTGCCAGAATAGCGGTGTATGTACAGAACCGTACTCCACATAGAGTACTCAAGAATAAGACTCCTGAAGAAGTCTTCTCCGGAAAGAAACCAGAAGTCAGCCATCTTAGAATATTCGGATATCCTATGTACATCCACATTCCAAAAGAGAAGAGAACAAAATTATGTCCTTCAGGAAAGAAGGGCGTATTTGTGGGATACTATGAAAGCTCAAAGGCTTACAGAATCTATTCCCAGGATACAAGAAGATTGACATCAGCAGGAATGTGACATTTGATGAAGGCACGGATTACAACAAATACAGAAAGAGACCTACTGGAGAACCTAAAGAAGCAGAAGTAGAAGTACCCAGGATTCATGATACAATCATGGACGAAGAAGCTCAAGAAGAAGATTGAGAGTTCGAGGAACCACAAATACCTATAGATCCACCTCTGGAGAAGAATCCTCATAAGAGGAAACCTTCTTGGGTATGTGAACTTATCCAAGGTGCATAAAGATATGGAGTTCCAGAAGAGAATCACAGAGAAACAAAGAGGACCAGATCTAATTCCGGGTATGTAGCTTTACTATGTGATTTCATTGATAAAGAACCTTCCAGTTATGTAGAAGCGACAGAACAAAAAGAATGGAAGGATGCTATGATCGAAGAATATCAATCGATCATGAAGAATGATGTTTGGGATGTTGTCCCAAGACCAAAAGGGAAGTCAGTTGTAAATTCCAAATGGATCTACAAGATCAAGCATGCTGCAGACGGTAGCATTGAAAAATACAAGGCAAGATTTGTAGCTCGAGGATTCTCTCAGAAAGAAGGAGTAGACTATGGAGAAACTTTTGCACCTGTAGCTAGATACACTTCCATCAGATCAATACTTGCTCTGGATGCAGTGATGAAATGGAAGATAAACCAGATGGATGTTAAGACTGCCTTCTTGAATGGTGTAGTAGAAGAGGAAGTGTACGTAGAAAATCCACTCGGTTTTGAGACTCATGACAGGGAGTCTCATGTATGCAGATTGAAGAAATCCCTGTATGGTTTGAAACAGGCACCCAGGACCTGGTACGGAAGAATTGACAGCTTTCTATCCAGTTTGGGCTTTACCAAGAGTAAAGCAGATTCCAACCTTTACTACAAGGCTGAAGATGGCAACCCAATGATGCTCCTACTGTATGTAGATGATCTATTTGTGATAGGTACAGATGGGTTGATTGCTGATACGAAGAGAAATCTTGCTACTAAGTTTGAAATGAAGGACTTGGGGATGATGCATTACTTTATAGGTATGGAGGTGTGGCAGAGTACAGATGGAATCTTCCTTGGACAAGGGAAGTATGCAGTAGAGATCCTGACGAGGTTTGGGATGATGGAATGCAAAGCTATGGCCACACTTATGGAATTGAACCTGAATCCATTGAGTGATGCTTTGTCAAATTCGGTTGATGCTACGATGTGTCATCAGATGATTGGGTCATTGATGTACTTGACGAACACGAGACCAGATATTTGCTTTGCTGTGAACACCTTGAGCCAGTACTTGATAGATCTGAGAAATGTTCACTTGACTGCTGCAAAGCATATTCTGAGGTACCTGAAGGGTACAGTTAATTTTGGGCTCAAGTACGATGCGAATCAAAAGATTAACCTGGAGGGTTATGTTGATTTAGATTGGGTAGGCAGTGCCATTGACAGGAAGAGCACTTCAGGATGTTGCTTTAGTATGGGATCAGGTGTGATCTCTTGGTTTAGCAGGAAGCAATCCTGTGTGGCACTGAGTACAACTGAAGCAGAGTATGTCACAGCTTGTTCAGCTAGTTGTGAGGTAGTATGGCTACGGAAGCTACTGTCTGATATATTTGATCTCTAGTTAGATGCTACTTGTATACATTGTGACAACCAGAGTTGCGTGAAGTTGTCAGAGAATACATTGTTCCATGACAAGCCGAAGCATATCGAGATCAAGTATCACTATATCAGGGATATGGTGCAGAGAGGAGCAGTGAATCTCTAGTATATTTTGACAGAGGAACAAATAGCTGATGTATTGACGAAGCCATTGGCTAGGCCGAAGTTCGAGTACTTCAGGGAGAGACTTGGTGTTCTCCAGATCGAGGTTCCCTCCAAGAGAAAGTGATGAGACCCATATCCATTCTAACATGGTGAGAGGATTGGTTCCTTCCATGGTCAGATGTAAGGGCTGAGCCATTATATCATGGTGATAGGGTTGCTCCCTTCCATGTCAAATATGAGTGTTGGCCATTCTTTCAAGTAGGATAGATGTAAGGGAAATCGCCATTCTAGGAATGGAGGCACCTGGTCAGTTACCAGGAACACTCAGTGTAGGACTGAGTAGCCATTCTGATGTGATAGAGGGATGTGTTCCCACTTGATCAGATGTAAGGGTTGAACCATTTTGTTCATGGCTAAAGGATTTAGTTCCTTCCATGTCAGATGTGAGTGTTGGCCATTCCGACGAGCAGGTCGGATGTAAGGGAAACTTCCATTATCTAGGAGAATGGAGGTGCCTGGTCAGTTACTAGGTAGCTTAGTCGAGGAGGACTGGGGGCCATTCTGATATGACTGAAGGATTGGTTCCTACAAGATCAGATGTGAGTGCAAGCCCTTCCATCACTGTGATAGGATGTTTTCTTGTCTAGATGGATGTAAGTGCAGAGCCAGTCTTCGCATCATGTGTTGATCAGACGTAAGTGCTGAGCCAGTCTTCGCATCATGTGTTGGTCAAACGTAAGTGCTGTGCCAGTCTTCGCATCATGTGTTGATCAGACGTAAGTGCTGGGCCTTTCTGACGAGTAGGTCAGATGTGAGTGCTGGGCATGCCTTTTTGACGAGTAGGTCAGATGTAAGTGTTGGGCGTGCCTTTCTAATGAGTAGGTTAGATATAAGTGTAGTATCTATCTTCGCATCATGTGTTTATCAGATAGAGATGATGAGCCATTCTTCGCATCATGTGTTGATCAGATGTAAGTGCTAGAAAAGACCTACATGGAGGCTAGGCCTACAACCAATATGAAAAAGGGATGGCTCTGTAGAACTTCCTATGATGAGAAGAATCATGAGATAGCACCAGTGATGATCTAGACCAAGTGATGATTGAGATCTAGTAATGATGATCCAGCAGTGATGATCCAGATCCAATCCAGTGATGATGATCCAGATCCAATCCAGTGATGATGATCCAGATCGAAAGATGATCCAGATCCAGCAATGATGTTATATGATGATCTAGATCGAGAGATGATCCAGATCCGATAATGAAGATGACTTGAAAATGAAGATGAATTGAAGACGAAGATGACTTGAAGACAAAGATGATCCAGCGGATACAGAGAAGAGGACCAGTGCTGAAAATTGTGTCGAAAGAATACCTTCCTAGTTAAGAGGGAGTGTTGATGTATTTGTAACTTTAAAATGTATTCTTCTATGTATCTTATATATTGTAACCCGATGTTTGTTCTGGGATGTTTCTATTATGTATTTGAGTCATGTTGTGATGCCCCGATGTTTCGATCGGGAGGATTAATAATGTAAACAAGTCTTGTCAAGTCATTGTGAAAGTCCCCATAGTTTCGGGGCACTAGGGTTATTATACACTCATTAAGGTGTAGGGTCTGGTAAGTAATTGTTAAGTTGGGCCAACATGATTGAGNAGAGTGAGACTCTCTATTTATCACACACATCATTCACTCACTCAAGTGTGGCGCACTAGTGAAGAAGGAAATACTGGGACTAGACAGAAGAAGAAGACTACATCTATTTTGGGAGATCTCTTACTGTTTTGGTGCTGATTCTATCTCTAAGGAAGTTGCGGGGTTTTCTCCTTTATGGTTTCCCCGAGGATGTGCTTATGTTTTATTGCTGTGCTTGTTATTCTCTTAGTGAAAAGATCCTAAGATCACAATGCTAGCTTATTTGATGAAAAACTAACAATACATAGATGTAGAATTGCAACTATAAGGAGTATTGGTCTTGTTATTAGTCTAAGTTTTTGGTGAATTGATCAAATATGCTCATAAATTAAGATTTGTTGATATATGTACTAAAGAACTGTTATGGACAATCTTTGGTTTTGTGCGGAAGTTAATATGACATGATGGAATTTGAGCATAATCTTTGTGTCCTTTTCTATTTTTCTATTTTACTGTCTTTTGCGACTCAATTATGAATGCAATGTGTATCAGCGACATGGATATACAAAATGATACAATGTTCACATCCTTTAAATGATAGTATTCTGTTAGATTTGTTTGTGCATCAATCTTGTAATGTTGTTCGTGTATGATAATGCAATCTATTGAATGAATATGTGGTTTTGTTAATGCATAAGTTGAATTATTAGATTAGTTGAATAAATGTTGTGCTAAGTTTATAAGTAGATGCACATGGTCCTCCTTCATTCTGCATAAACTAGGTTCTATCAGCTCTCCATCAAACATCTTGGGTGAGACATCATCTGCTCTGCGGGTGTTTTTGGGTGGGGTTAAACCTATCTGGGCCGGTTCTCAGGGATATTGTGGTGGTTTAGTTGTTTACAGAGAGGGAACCTTTGTCGACTGGTTTTATGTCAACAAATGGTTCCATTGATAAGACCATAGTGTGACTAAAGGGAGGATATATTGTGGCATCCGATGAAACCTGAAATTGAAGATTGGTTAGACCAAAATCTATGAGAGTTTGTTGAGAAAGAAAATCATAACCTTGGACTATTGATAGATAAGTGGTTGGAAGAATACATACATGATAGTCCACATGATTAATTTTTCTCTGAATTCCCAATCATCTTGTACGAGTGGTTAGCACGATTGACCTATTGCAAAACAAATTTCTAAGGAGGTGAGCCAACAAAATGGACCCCATAATTGATCTAGGAGTTGTAGGAGGTAGACAACAGATCATTTTGGACTATTAAAGTCTGGCTCAACATTATCTTAGAGGTATATATTACCGAGTTTAAGCAGAAAGGGATTTCTTCAATGGGCCATGAGGTAGGTTCCAATTGTCTTTACAATTGTCCATTAAGATGATCATATGTGAAAGGGAATAATAAAGATGCACCTCCAATAGTATAACTATGGTGTGCGAAGGATTTGGACCATGGACACATGGGGGGACGAATGGAATGATACATGGAATATGGAATCAATTTACGATGATACTGTTAGGGAATCTGAGGAAGAGAGTGGTCTTATGAGAGGATGAGCAAGGTTTCGACAAGAGATGAGGTAGAGGAAAGGGGAAGGTCCTACTGTGATCGAAACACAAGACCACAAAGGAATACCACATTGGAAAAAGAGACCCTACAGTGACGACGAGGATGACTAGGATACGCTTGATTTAGAGGTAATATCAACCCCCAATAGCAATGTACCCACATATCTACACACTACATTGCAATGACGAAGAAACGTAAGTTCAACACAAACTTTTCCAATGTGTCAGCAACACTCTAATAATAGCATATCATCAACTATAGAGAGAAGGCCCAAGATGGTAGGAGATGAAGCAAATTTACATTTATTTCATGGGAATGATACTAAGGATCCCGAGCAGTACTGGTTCCTATGTGAGGTAGTATGGACTATCAGGAAAATTGTGGATGATGAGGTTAAGAAGGTCAAACTGGAAACAACTCTCTTGGGTCACGCACTGGATTGGTTTATGAAATTTGTACAAGTTCCCATGGGGGACCTAGCGAAGACATTGCATGAAATCAGAAAATGGTTGATTGAAGAGATAAAAAAACCAAAATCTAAAGTGTAATATATTACAAAACTGAAGGAAATTAAGCACTATCCAAATGATATTGTTTGGGATTTTGATCAAAGGTTTAAAACACTAATGGAAAGATTCATCTTCGATATGAGAGATATCCAGTATAAGGAATGGTTCATCACAGCACTACTATCTCATATCATACTACCGTTGATGCAGCAAAAGATCATGACATAAAGCGAGGCTCTATAGATCACCATGAAGCTGGAAACTTCACTAATTGGTGAGAACATGATTGGGATGAATCAGATCCAAATGCATCTAGTGAATCTGACACCCCAGTTGCAAGATATCAAGAAAGGAAAACAATATCGCGAAGAAGTTTGGTGTACTTGATGTCGCACAAACGAACATACTGAGGATAATTTCCCACATTTCAGAAACTACCCACTGTCAGGAGCACTGAACCCATTGAGTTGTGGCAGTGTACCATGGTGCCACATTTTTCAAGTATATGGGAATTGACATTAAGACTGTGTATATATGCAGAAGATGGTAATGAATCCAAAGAGCTTATACTGTACATTTTTTTTATCTGTTGGGCATGAAGATTGGTTGCACTTAGAATCTACTCCAAGAAATAACATATGACTTATATTATGTGAAGGGATAATATCATTAGATGGTACAACAACCATATCCATAGGTGGTACAACCACCATCTCAACCTTATATTGTACCGCAATAACAACTGCAGATGGAGCTTCTACCACAACAACAGTTTGTACCACAACTGTGGTACAACTAGACATAGATGGATCCGTAACAACCACAATATGTCCAGCCAGAATAGTATGTTCAACAACAAATAAATTCCCTATAGTAGTAGTTTAATCCACCATAGTATCAACAAGGAGTATTTCGTGGAGGATTCCAAGGAAAACAAGGTGGAGGTTTTGGTCGAGGAGGAGGATGAGATCGTCTACCAGTGCAATGTTATAATTGCCATGTGTTGGGACACTATCAGAGAGACTGTCCACAATTGCAAGCATAGTGTATGTATTGTACCACTATTGATTGGACTATGGAGAACTATCCACAGCTGATCATGAGGTGGCATGCAGGAAAGGTTATGTAATTGTAGAACCAAAATCAGTTGCAAAACCAAAACCAAAACCATAACCAATTGTAGAATCAAAATCAATTGCAGAACTAGAATCAGACCCAAAATACAAATTAGAACATGAACCAACTTGTGAATGCACCATTGAACCAAAATCATGGACCAACTGTTGGGACGATTTCTACAAAGCCTAAGATGCAGGATGGTTATGTTGTTGTTGTCACTCATGGAGGTGCGACCAATTGAGAAGATATCCCATTTCCATAAATCCGCTTACATGGAAAGAAGAAAGTACAACTTGATGTTAATGTAGAGAAAGAAAGATTATTTGAAGTACCTGATGCGATATGACGAAATCCTTGTAAGTTAATTGTTTATGAAATGCCCAGTGATTTTTATTCAACTTTGGAAGAAGGACCATCGTGACAGCATGGTACATTGCAGAACTTATTTGAAAGTTGTTTGTTTCTAGTAAGATATCTTGATGCTCTTGTTGATATTGAGAATCTATTACATCAACTGGCTAAGGGGAAGGAGTCTGTGGTGAACTCTTTGCATAAGAAAAATATAGGAAAAAAGATGCACATGAATATTAAGATTAGGGGCTATGAGGTATACTCGGTTATTCTAGATCTAGGATTAGATGTCAATATTTTGACAAGATAGACATGGTAGAATATGGGGAGCTCAATGCTAAGTTGGTCTCCTGTGCAGCTATGACTAGATAATCGGGCCAAAGTAACGCCAATTGGGGGAGTTCCATGGCTTTCTATGGAAGTCGAAGGAATGAAAACCTCTGGATATGTTGACGTCATTGAGGTTGTTGACAGAGGAGGTTCCTATCCCGTATTTCTAGATATTGGATGGGACAATGATAGTATGGCAGTGATAAATTTTAAGAAGCATATGACGCCCTTTGAGAATCAAGGCATGAGAGTCATCACTCAAATGGATTCAACTTAACGGAGAAAATATGTTGAGACAATAAAGGATGAATTTGTCATGGTATGGGATCATACATATAACATCTCAGAATATTACATCCATCTGACTATCGATGGGGAACTTAGTGGTGCAGCTCTAGCTTTGTGTCTTATGATTTTAATGATTCCTTAGAGAACTCGTAGAACCACATGCATGAGGTATCGTTAAGAAAGTGTGTCTTAACTACAAATTTGTTGTGTCATGTCACAACTAAGACTATTGATTTACCAATATACGAGGGACTTTTCGAGTTGTCTGAATTTCTATTAGAAATTTAAGAGAAGGTGTCAAAATAACAACAGTTGCTCACATTACAGGAAGCATTGAAGGATACTCTAGCCTGTTCATGGGAAACCCATAATAAGTCAATCACTGGTTGGTCGCAATATCAAAGATTGATGAAAATTCACTTTGGTAACATAGAAGACTACCACGCTAGACGGTACGATGGGAAAAATAGCCCTGCTAATCATCTGATTGAGTGTTAGACCTTGTGGGAATCACAACCAAAGGACGAGTAGGTATATTCCTTTATACAAATGCTGGATGAAATGCCACAATCTTGGTATATGTCAGCTAAGTTCCACAGAGAGATAATTAACTTGGAATAATAGACAATTTTCTTCACTCACACCTTCAGTTTCGTGGATGCCATTCCATATGTTCATAATGCACTACAACTCATCTGCGACATTGTTCTTAAGTTAGTTCCAATGACATATCAAGTGGATCACCATTCATATTGTCAGATGAAGTCAATGGTGGAATGCTACAATGTGTCAAGATGACCAGCCGATGATGGCAATTTGCGGAATATCAATATTCTGGAAAAAGAAGGGAGTCAGGATGTGACATCACCTGATGTACCAATGGATCAAATGAATCGACCATTGAATATTAGGAAGGTCAACATTGGGATAGAGCAGAACCCAAAGTTTGCAAATGTTGGGGACTATTGGGACGAAGAAACAATGGCAAAGATCATAGATCTATTGCTTGAATTTCAAGATTTGTTTCCCACCAAGTTTTTCAAGATAAAAGGGATACTGAGAGATTTAGGAGAGATGAAGATTCCATATTTGAAATATGTTATGCTATAGGAAGAAATCCTAGTAAGTTACCTATTTATGAAATTCCCACTGATTTTTATTCAACTTTGGAAGCAGGACCATCGCAATAGCATGGTACCTTGCATAACTTATTTGAAAGATGCTTATTGATAGTAAGAGATCCTGATGCTCTTGTTGATATTGAGAATATATTGCATCAACTGGATAAGGGGAAGAAGGAATCTATGGTAAACTCTTTGCATAAGAAAAATACAGGGAAAAATATGCACATAAATATTCAGATTAGGGGCTAAAAGGTAGATTTGGTTATTTTGGATCTAGGCTCATACGTCAATACTTTGCAAAGACAGACATAGCAGAATATGGGGAGCTCAATGCTGAGATAGTCTCATGTGCAGCTCTAACTAGATAACCAGGCCAGAGTAACGCTGATTGGGTGAGTTGCATGGATTGATATGGAAGTCGAAGAAATGAAAACCTCTGCATATGTTGACGTAATTAAGGCTGTCAACAGAGGAGGTTCCTATCCCACATTTCTAGAGATTGGATGGGGCAATGGTCATATGGCAGTGATAAATTTTAAGAAGCATGTGATGCCCTTTGAGAATCAAGACACGAGAGTCATCAATCTGATGGATTCAACTTAAAGAAGAACATATGTTGAGACAATAAAGGATGAAGTTGTCATGGTATGGGATCATGCATATAACAACTTAGAAGATTACATCCATCTAACTGTCGATGGGGAACTTAGTTGGTGGATCTCTAGCTCTGTGTCTTCCAATTTTGATGATTCCTTAGAGAACTTGCAGAACCACATGCATGAGGTATCGTTAAGAAAGTGTGTCTTCAATATGAATTCGTTGTGTTATGTCACAACTAATACTATTGATTTACCAATATATGAGGGAATTCTCGAGTTGACTAAATTTCTATTAGAAATTTAACAGAAGGTGTCAAAACCATGGAAGTTACTCGAATTAGAGGAAGTGTTGAAGGCTACTGCATCTTGTTCCTGGGAAACCCATAATAAGTCAATCAATGGCTGGTTGCAGTGTCAAATATTGATGACAATTCACTTCGGTAACACAGAAGAGTACCGCACTAGAAGGTATGATGGGTAGAATAGCCCTGGTGATCATCTGATTGAGTGTAAGACCTTGTGGGAATAATGATCAAATGATGAGTGGGTCTATGCCTTTGTACACATGTTGGATGAGATTCCATGATCTTGGTATATATTAGCTGAGTTTTGCAGAGAGATCACTACCTAGGAAGAATTGACGGTTTTCTTCACTCACACCTTTAGTTTTGCGGATGCCAGTCCATATGTTCATAATGCACTACAACTCATCTACAACATTTTTCTTAAGTTAGTTCCAGTCGCATATCCAGTGGATCGTCATGCACATTGTCAGGTGAAGTTAATGGTGGCATGCTACAATGTGTCAAGATGACCAGATGATGATGATGATTTGCGGAATATTAATATTCCTGAAAAATAAGGGAGTCAAGATGTCACATCACTCGAAGTACCAATGGATCTAATGAATTGACCATTAAATAATAGGAAGGTCAACATTGGGATCGAGGAGAACCCAAAGTTTGCAAATGTTGGGGACTATGGGGATGAAGAAACAATGGCAAAGATCACAGACGTGTTGCTTGAATTTCAAGATTTGTTTCCTACCAAGTTTTTTGTCATAAATGGGATACTGGGTGATTTAGGAGAGATGAAGATTCCATTGAGGATAGATGTGAAACTACTAAAGAAGAGGATGTATTGCTTAACTCCACAATACAAGGACAAAGTGAAAGCTGAACTTGGAAGAATGGTAGATGCTGGAATAATTGAGGCAATTGAAGAACCAAAATGGATCAATCCCATGGTGGTCCAAGATAAAAAGATAGGCGAAGTTTGGATTTGTGCCAACCAAATAAAATTGAATGATGTATGTATGGACACCATTCCCCGATGAGGTGCTACAAGGAGTGCGCGGTCAAGAATTATATTCTTTTATGGATGTTTTTTCTGGCTATCACCATATCAGGATTGCAAAAGAGGATCACAACAAGACAATATTCGTTACTGAGTGGGGCTATTTTCAGTACACTATGATTCCATTCGGGATAAAGAATGCGCCTATGATATTTTCCAGGGTTGTTTTTGCTGTATTCAAGGATTTTATTCAAAAGTTTCTACAAGTCTACATGAATGACTGGACAGTTTATGGATTGATCAGGGATCATTTGGAAAACCTAAGACTGATTATGGAGTGATGTCAACAACATCAAATTGTGATGAAATCAAATAAGTGTATTTTTTACACACACTTTAGGCTGTTATTGGGACAAATTGTTTACAAACAAGGATTGTTGGTTGACCCTACAAAGATTGTGCTGATTTTGAGCTTACCGTCGCCTATGAATGTGAAGATGCTTAGAGCGACGTTGAGGCAGACAAGGTATTACCGCAAGTTTATACGAGGTTATGCTATGATCACAACCCCTATGGAGAGGTTGTTGAAGAAGGATGCAGTACTTGTATGGATTCAAGAGCACCAAGAAAGTTTTGATAGATTGAAGGCCAAAATGGATTTCACACCAATACTAGTTTTTTGTAATTGGAATAAGGAATTGCATGTACATGTGGATTCATCGTCAGTTGCACTGGGAATGGTGCTCACTTAACCAAAAGAAGGATATCTTAATCACTGGATTACTTTCGCTAGTCGAAAGTTTCCATTTGCGGAGAAATATTATATGAATAAAGAGAGGGATGGTCTGGAAATGGTATATGCGGTGCAAAATTTTCACCATTACCTACTGGACGGTCATTTAAAAATGTTCATGGACCATTATGCTTTGAAATATATTCTCAATAAGCCTGTCTTGGGGGGGGAGACATGTTGCTGGCTACTTCTCTTCTAGGAATTTGATTTTCAGATAATTGTGAAGCTAGGTCACTTGAATGCTGCCCTAGATCAGTTATCGTGAATTGAGGCAGGTGAGGAACCAAAAACATTGAATACGGTTTGCCTGATGCTCAAATATTCATAGTTGATATAGTTGATGATTATTACGGTCAAATATTTTAGTTTTTGGTGATGGGAAATGCACCGGAGGACCTTACTATAAGTTAGAAGAAGCAGTTGGTGGTTAAGGCTGTGGATTTCTAGCTAATCACTAGACAACTCTATAAATTGGGACCAAATGATATTTTGCAGTGATGTGTCTGACCGCATGAACAAGGGAAGTTATTGGAAGAGGCACATTCGGGTGTTGCTGATGGACACTATGGAGGATGACCAACTATGAGGAAAGTGCTTCATGTAGGGCTTTGGTGGCCCACTCTTCATAATGATGTGACAAACTATTTGTGGAGTTGCGATGTCTATCAACAAACAAAAAAACCATCGTCGAGGGTTGATATGCCAGTGGTACCTTATATGACATTACAACCATTTGATAAATGGTATGTGGACTTTGTGGGACCAATTAACCCACCTAGGAAGAAAACTAATTTGCGATACATAATTACAATGACAAACTATTTGACAAGATGGGTGGAGGTCACACCTGTCATAGATTGTACCACTACTATAGCAGTAAGGTTTCTGTTTGATAATATTGTGACTCGGTTCGGGTGCCCTAGGATATTGATGAGTGACCATGGGAGTCACTTCATCAATCGCACAGTCATCACACTTACAGAGGAGCTCTAGATACAATATAAGAAGAGTACCTCGTATCATCCACAAGCGAATGGGATAGTGGAAGCATTGAACAAGGTGTTGGATCGTTCTCTTAGAAAGGTATGCAACATGAATTGCGATGACTGGGAATTGAAGATTCTAGTAGTCTTGTGGGCATATTGCACAAATTGTAAAATATTGACAGCACAGACACCATTCAAATTGGTGTATGGGAAAGAGGCAATCCTGCCTATGGAGTACATCATTTCGAATTTGCACATCGCCGCAACGATAGGTATGGATGATGAAGTAGCCCTAAAGGAAGGAATAGATCAATTTGTTCTCCTTGGAGAAGACCACTTTGTTGTAGGTTTTCACCAGCATGTTGAGAAGGATCGACAAAAATCTTGGCATGATCGACATATCAAGAACAAACAGTTTCAACAAGGAGACTTGGTGTTGGTGTACTACAGCAAGTTCATGAAGCACTCAGGTAAGCGACAGATGCATTGGTTGGGTCCATATCTCATTAATTCCATTACTTCAGAAGGTGCAATACAACTACAGCAGTTAGATGGTACGATGCTACCAAAAGTAGTGAATGGTAGCAGGATGAAGCCCTATAGGATGGGCCTAGGACCGTGTGATTCTTGACGCACTGCGCGATGAAAAAAAATAAAGAAGGATGAATAGATATAATGATGACACGCTAGGAGGATGAGAATGAGCAAGTAGGAGAGTTTGTATCGCAGTTAGGGACCATGCCGTGATATCTATAGGGTCACGGCATAGTCAAATCAACAATAAATATAGACAGTTAAAATAGTTAATTGATTACACTTGTTGAAGTGACACATATTGATGGTGGATGCAACCATTGGATGGACATGATTGACAGAGGATTCAGAGAGTTAATGCATGATTTGGTCATGATGATCAACATGATTTGGTAATGATGGTAAAGGAATCAATTTGGCGCTATAAGAAGGGATCGAATGTGGCCAGAAGTCACTATTGTGCAAGATTGAGTAGACTTAGATTGACCATATTTGTAGAGAAGAGTTGCATTGATTTGAGTGAGTTTCCAAGTAAAGGAGGGTTGAACCCTTTGAGTGTTGCGGGGCACTGGTTAGGCATGCAGAGTGAACCACTAGCGGTTGATATTTCTAGTGAAAGGGAATCACCAGTTGAACTAGGAGGTGCAGTACAACTGTAGCAGTTAGATGGTATGATGCTACCAAAAGTATTGAATGGTGGCAGGATGAAGCCCTACAGGATGGGCCCAGGATTGCATGATTCTTGAGGCACTGCACGATGAAAAATAAATAAAGAAGGATGGATGGATAGAAGGATGGCACGCTAGGAGGATGAGAATGTACAATTAGGAGAGTTTGTATCATAGTTAGGGAACCATGTTGCGATAGCTATAGGGTCATGACATAGTCAAATCAACAATAAATATAGACAGTTAAAGCAGTTAATTGATGACACTTGTCGAAGTGACGGATATTGATGGTGGATGGAACCATTGGATGGACAGGATTGACGAAGGATTTAGAGAGTTAATGCATGATTTGGTCATGATGATTGGCATGATTTGGTGATGATGTTTAAGGAATTGATTTGGCGCTATAAGAAGGGACCGAATGTGGACATAAGTCACTATTGTGCAAGATTGAGCAGAGTTGACCATATTTGTAGAGAAGAGTTGCATTGAGTTGAGTGAGTTTCCAAGTAAAGGGAGGTTGAACCCTTTGAGTGTTGTCATTCTAGGAGCCTAAACTGGTGGGTTCCATCCCATATTTTATCATCAAACAAAATCCATGGCTCTCCTCTCCCTGGATCCTACCAACTCTTGCTAACGATTCAATCAGCAGGCCAAACAGCGTAGGTTTCAAATCCAAATCCCCGCAGCCCTGTACGAATGATCTGTAGAGATCAGGAATGGGGTTTGCACTTTGATCATAGGCGAGTGCTTGCATGAGACCAGTCGCTTGCGGGGGCTTGTTTGCCTTTGTCAAATTTCGAATGAGGATACAATAGAAATGAGGGGAAATGAGCCAAAAAGCCTTTTTCTCTTCCCCTTCTGCCCACTTGAGGAAATCTTCGGCCACTTTCACAACCTGTGATGGGCTGCAGCTACACAGTCTTCTTGATTGGAAATACAAACAGGGAAGCGACCTCATGATACAGGGTGGGATTGATAAGGATTCCTATTTCACTGTCCATCGAGTAAAGTTGAAAGGTCTACAATTACCTTCCAACGGACTTTGTCTCGCCAACAATACTCACTGGAAATCGCCTGCAAGGTCTATAATGATGAACATGGGAAACTTGTAAACATTTTGTAGTTGTGGTACTCGATTGTCAAATGGATTGGGGACAATTTCTTATGTGGCCCCATAGATCCATTTCCACATGGTAGTAGGAAACATGTTTTTAAATCACACAACTCAATTCGCCTAGAAACTGTAGTAATTATCTATAAAATCACCTAGGTGTGAAAAGAAAAAATAATAATGCCTAGTGAAGTGGTAGAAAAAATAACACTATTTGGTTATACATATATTCATGTTGCGTCAAGTGGTAGATATAGGAAACATGCTCTAGGGGGGCCTACCACATACATGAACATACAAATGCATTTGGTAGGGCCTTGAAACACATCTGGTACAAGGTGTTATAAAAGTTTCCAAATCCAAGCTATCGATAAAATCCTGATTGCAATTTATGGAGGGAAGATAAGAGCAACTCTCATGAATTAACTCAAGGTGCATTTCCAAGACTTCGGATGATCAGGCGAAAGTTACTGAGTACAATAACAACCATTGTTGTTCATAATATATACTTATCAGCTTGAAAATTCATGCATATAGACCTCATGATTCCTAACACATCATCTACACAACTATTCACTTGCAACAAATCCATTGAAGAAAAGATAGAAGACTACATTGCAATGAAATAGATATCATCAACAAATAGCATCATGAGGCCACTACTCCATTCATTCTCATCATCAGCAATAACATTTGTACAAGACTTTATATTATTTTAGTGCAAACAAGTTAATACAAGGTTAAAGGCTACAAAATGAAACATAAAGTATCTATTTGGTAATACCCAAAATATACCACTACATTATGAATCCTTCTTTTCTAGGGAAAACTATCACATTTTATTACTATATAAAGCACAAAAATGCTTTCTATGGGTGTTGTAGCACAAAATACAAAATATAAATCTTACTTTGCTTTGTAAACCAACTCTTAAACTATCCAATAAACATAATGTCCCTTTTAGGAAAACAAATATAGTCATCCTTTAAGATCTTTAAAAAAAATAAAACTATAAGATAAAAAAACACAACTTCAAAATTTTGAAATAAAACTACAAAGGTCATATCTAGAAACCTCCGGCATGCCTGGCATGCCCTCATTGAAATTTACAGCGAGAAGTACCCCAAAGTGGATAAGTAATACCTCTTTGGATATAGCATCAACTCATTGGTTTAATTCTCTATAATGTGGTATATTTTGAAAGTATTGAAGATCTCAACTATCTCCTTAAGACATTATGAAGCCTTTACATTATATACTTGTAATATCATACATTGGGTTGATGTTAGTTGTTGTCTAGTTGCCAATGTAGTAAAGGCATTATTCTAGTCAAAAAATTGTTTGATACTCAATATTGTGCAGTCTTTTGTCAACCCAAACCTCAAAACTTTGGATTGTTCTGGATTGTCTAGATACTTCCTCCTATGGTCCCTATCTTTCTTTATTTTTCTAATTGCTTACTGTGCACTAACTATACAATTTTGTGCCTTTTCCTTGTTCGATGTATCTATGTCAGAAACTCATACTTGTGTGCACTTGACTATATGCAAAATCATTTTTCCTTTATAGCATCAACAACAATGTTACTAAAGCTTTCAAAGACAGTACTATGCTCTCATATATTTTATGAAAATGTGCATAGACAATGGTAAACTTTTTTATTTCTTGACATCAAAATAAACATGGCCAAAAAAACTGAAGTATTTGCCACACAATCAAGTTTCTTAAAAGAGAAATGTGCCGAGTAAATCCCCTAAGAGTCATCCAAGTTATCTACAAGAATGTGATGCTTAACATTATCCTTGTCATCTATATCAATTTCTTCATGTTCCTCCTAATCTGCCACTGGTGCACAGTGATGTCTGTTATAGAGTTTCCAGTCCATAGATTAATAAGCACGTGAACAATAGTTGACAGAACCACATGCAGAACACCTTCTATGTAATTTTATAGAGTTTTATAATTAGTATGGTTGCCTATTTAAAGAAAAAACAATTTTACAAAACATTTAAAAAAAAATTAATTTGTCAATGTTATAGATGTCACATATTTACACGAGTTGTAGATGCACTTGGCTACTCTTAGTACAAACCTATGTTTACTCTATTGCAATTAATCCAAAAGAAAAAAATGGAAAGAGAGCTACAATAGTCATGTTGCTATCCATTAGTTTTTGTCTTTGATGATAAAGGTTGGTTTGCTCTTTAGGTCTCTAAGCCAAGTTTATCAACTTAAGCTAAAATTTTCATTAATTAATACACTATTATATTGGTATTTGGATAGTTGTTAGTATGTTGTAGAACATGTTCAAAATGAGCTTTATCAAGGTGAGGCACATTCCATGAGCAATACCATCTTGTATAACTACTCAACAAGATACATAACATATATATTCTAAGAATATTTTGCAAGCAAATAGGTGATAACTTGCAAAACCCTAAAGGCAAAGTTGTCAAAAGAATATTCCTATAGGCAACACCGGTCTTGTCTGTTGATAGTATCTCATAGCTCAGAGCCTTTTTACAGTTTTTATATGCATACTTTTCATGATTAAAAATCTCCATCACAATACAATAAGCTTATTTAACTAACCTTAGTGGTCATTTATCTACTAGGGATCACAGTCTAAATTTTGACTACCACTCAAACTGCATTTTGACCATCAGCAGAATGTTGGCAGCATTTGCACACACGTGCACAAAAGACCGATATGCAGTCATCTCACTCAGATACAACAATATACACTACTCCAACCACCTAAGGAGCTCAAATTATCATGTTCCATCTCAATTCTATCAATTTTTTTTTTCTAATTCTTGATTATCCTATCCAAACATGAGCTCATCTTATTCTCATTTTTACTTCTAATGAGATAAACTTTGATGATACTAGTGAGCATAGCCATTTTGATGTTAGAAATTGATCCAAGGTATGTCATTCAAGTTCCCAGGGAAATAATAATCCATAAAAATGGTCTCAACACAATTGAGGCAATAATGTATTTCCCTTCTATCTAAGAATGAAAGTATTATGTGATGTCAGGAAGGTCCTGGTGATGTGGTGCATGTTTCACAAGATTTAGAATAAAAATTTCCTACAACAGGGTTTGATGGATTGCATATGGAAAATTAGTTACAGTGTTTCTCTGCCTATTACCTTTCATGTAGTCTTATCGGTGTTATGGTCACGAAACTCTTGCATGGGGCCTGCTTTAAACATGTGAGCCTGAGTTCACTAGTTATCAACCCCTGAATGCTAAACCTTTGCCATGCATGTGTAATGATAATTTTTTGTCTCTTTTTAGATCTTTTTACTAAGCCAAGTAGATGAAATATTTTTCATTGGAGTAAACAAGGTCTGTTCTCATTGGCACTTATCCTAGTGGGTTGGGTTGGTTGTGGTTTTGTGCCAATCATCCCGGGAGCAGATATAAGATGGTGATGCCTCCAGAGTCCAAACAGAGGAAAATGTATGTATTGAAGGCTCTATCTTGGTACCTTTGAGTACCTTCCAACTGATGTGAATGAGCTCAGTTGGTCTTATCAACATGAATAATCTCAGTCATCAAAGGGTCATCCAGATTGGGGTCATCTAACATGGAACAAACTGATAGAAGGACCTTGGAAATAGTAAGTGCAAGGCTCCATTGATCCTTCAGTATATCTAGGCAGATGCTTCCATTCAGATTAATATTTGTGTGATAAATCTTAACCTGGAAGGTGAGATTTAGAAGATTGAAGGGGTAGTCAATAGGATTGTGATTTTGGGCGAAGAAGACACCTGCAAAAGGAGTGTCAAAAGGAACCATGATGGATGCCTGCCAATGGAAGAGATAGTACCCAACAATATAAATACTGAGTATTTAACAATTATACCACAGTGAAGGGTTCACTTACTAAAAATCCAATAGAGGTTATGGGTTTGGACACCAAGCATTGATGTAATGCACTCACAAAAAATGGATGGACCTGGGAAAAAAGGTAATGATATGTGAAACTAGATTTCAAGCATGATCAATATCCCTCACCTAGGGAACACTTTCAAGCAAGAGCATATTTTTATAGGCAGAGCATATAGATCTCATTCGGGATCTAAGAAGGAATCCTTGGTGTGATCACAAAGGCATCTCACACAGAGAAAATGATCACATAGACCAACTAGCTAATGATGGCAAGGATTGTGAGTTTAGTGCATTTATTACATCTGTAAATTAAGCACATTTTTTAGGTGCATAAGATAGATGTGTCTCTTATCTATAGAACTGTACTCAAGTAAGGGACATTTCTAGACATCCAACATGGATATTAAAAATAAGTATAATTCAATATCAAATTAATATTGATATGGACCAAATAATAAGATATGTATAAATAAACCAATATAAAATATTATGTCATTAGTGAATCCCCAGCAATATAAATACTGAGACTTTACCAGTCATACCGTAGTTAAGGGTGCACTTACTCAAAATCCATTAGAGGTTATGGGTTTGGAGCCCAAGCATTGATGTAATGCACTCAGAAAAAATGGATGGACCTGGAAAAAGGGTAATGATATGTGAAACTATATTGCAATCATGATCAATGTTACCTCACCTAGAGAACACTTTCAAGCGAGAGCATATTTTGATAGGCAGAGGATAGAGATCTCATTAGGGATTTATGAAGGAATCCTTGGTGTGATCACAAAGGAATCTCACATAGAAATTTATCACATAGACCAACTAGGTAAAAATGGCAAGGATTGTGAGTTTAGTGCATTTCTTACATGTGTAAATTAAGCACATTGTTCACTAGTTTTTCATACCCATATATAAAATGAAAATCAAATGACCTCTTGAACTCATCAAGGAAATTAAGAAGTGGGAAGTCTTAATGAGAAGGAGAGATTTTATTTTTTATTTTCTATGGAATTTGGAGTGGTTTCTCCCTCACTAGCTAGGTCTTCCCTTTGATTTATTCTAGATTTGACTTTGATATCCCTGAGATAACATTCCATACTTGTTCTGATCATAGATGTAATTCCAGTCATTGCTTCTAAAGTTTATTGTATGTTTCCAATATGGAAAGGCATATACATCCTAGTCAATACTCCTTCTATGACATCTTTGATCATTGTCAAGTCTTGAAAACAATTGCTTGTGAAATTTAAGGCCTCTAGTTAGTTTCCTCTCATATGATCATAGAACCTTCAATCAACTTGAGGATCAATAAATAAAAAATTTCCAATTGGAAGAAAAGGAAATTGGAGGAGATCAAGGTCAATCATATCTTGCACTATCACATGATTCTTGGAAAGGAAGGAAGTTTTCATTCTTTGGATTTCTTTCCTAAAAATTTAATTGTCTTTGTAAAGAATGCAACTATGGAGGAACCAAAAGTCCAACATTCACAAGGGATTGGAAATGGATAGAAAATTGATATCAGGTTTTCATATATTGGGTTTCTGCGCTACAGATCATATCTGATACTCTGTTTTAAAATTAGAGGTCCTCAATCCATAAACTAGCATGCAGTATAATTTGGAAAGACAATCATTCACAAAGGTTCAATTAACTCCAGCACTATCATCCATGGGGTTTTGACATACTTAGAAGCTACAGTTAAAACACTATAGGTTCACAATTTAGTCTTCAACGTTGTCATTACCGAGCTTTACTCAGGATTGAAAGTGGACTCACTTCATTCTAAAAATGAACCTTACAAGCTAGGTTCAAAACCAAGACTTTGACCTTTGAATTCAATTAAAGGAATCTCCATATTTTTATACATGTGCCTTTCCCCATTGACTGTTAGATTTATAACCCTGTTCTTTTTGTCATTGATTGTTAATGTCATTTTGAAGCTACGATATATTGAAAAGAAAAGGGTTTCACAAAAAACCATGGCAGGGAAAGTATCTTGACCAAATTTGGGTGCATATCTACTACCACAATTTCACCTACTCTGGAATCTCTTATCCATATCAGATTCCTTGAAAAATGAATACAGATATACACTATGTTTTGCATAGAATTACAGAACCAACTAATTCTAGATCGTAACAATAACCTTAGAGAGATAAATGAAATTAATGGATCTCTTATCCATATCGGATTCCTTGAGAAATGGATACATATCTACACTCTGCTTTGCACAGAATTACAAAGCCAACTAATTCTAGATCGCAACAATAACCCTAGAGAGATCAATGAAATTAATAGATCATCAGATCGATTTTTATTTAGAAAGAATTTGATGATGTATTTACCTTGGAACTCGTGCAAAATTATTTTTATGGATTGATTCTCACATTAAAATCAATAAAATGGGTGCACAAAACAAGATAGAGGCAGAGTGTTTTCCAACCATACCTTGAAGAGAGATTGTTCCAACAAATTTGTATATTCAGTGGCATCTACTGTGCCCTGAAACTTCGCCCTCCACCAACAATTCTGTCAACCTATAGCTACTCTTCTCCTTGTCTGCATTCTCTTTGGACATTGTAACCAAAATACGCCACACCCAGGATCATATTGTTGCATGAGCAAGAGGATAAAGGAAACATGCAGTGCAAAAAAAACTCGATCTTGCAGCCGAAAAGTAGCTCAGATCAGTAGTTAACCCATCGATGTGGTAATTCAAAGGAAGCCCATATATTTTTCATGGGAAAAATTCACTGAAAAATATTTCAAGGTGGTCACAACACATAGTGATATCGAAAAATCGAAAAATAGGATTTATAAATTTGTTTATTTCAGTGAAAAATATTAACTCGTTAAAAATTTGATAAAAAAAAAGTGCTCACAACACACAGTGATATCGAAAAATAGAATGTATACATTTGTTTGGTGTTCAATGTTATAACCATTAGACTATGAAACTATAGATATCGTAGGTATCCTAGTGAGGGATATTTTTGAGGTTCTATGTATGTGTGTTATATAATCTATCTAACATCTTAATATTTGGTGTAGATCTTATCGACATTCTCATGGTGATATTCAATTATGTGTATCTAATTATTCAAATCTCCCTCATGGTGTAGTAGCTATGGTGTAGTAGCATTAATTTTGGGACTTAGGTGCAATCATTGTTGCATGGGAATGATCACATAGAATTGATAGATGATTTAACCACTAATTATAATGTTATTTAGTAGATCTTATTTATCACCCAATAGGCCTAGAACATTACCCTCTATTTCTCTATGGAACTCTTAAAGGTTTCCCTTCATTTAGTTGTGAGTTAAACCTGAATGCTCAAGGCTTTGAGGACCTTTCCCCTCGAGTTGGTATGACTGGTACATGTATGGATCTCACTTTCTTATGTGGTTGTCTTCCATCCAAGATGACTCTATCTACTCCCATGGAATTTGGGACGTCCCCCCCTCTATTATATAGATGTAAGTTGACTAAAAACACAAAAGAATCATAAGTTGGTGAAAACAAATCCAGAAGATTTGAGTGTAGTTCTAGGTGAAGATATGCATTTGAATCAAACAATGGATACGGGAAAAAAAATATTTAGAATAATTAATGATAAAAGAATTTGAATCAAAGCCTAAAATCATCGATATAAAAGGAACTCCAACTAAGTCTGGGTTATGTGTTGTGAGCTTTAGCACTACTTGGGGATGGATTGCACTCATTCTCCAATAGGACAAGGTATCCACATCCATCACTTTGTTTGAAGATTATCCATAGACCTATTATCTTTAGGAACTCAACCCTATCCTCCAATGCCAATCCTGAAGGGGTGAGCTCCACTATAATTTGGGTAAGACATCCTAGTTTTCCACTCATTTTTTAGTCAGAGGAGTTGTTCTCACTTATCATTAACTTCTTGGGTTCATGATATGAGTCTAACCCATAATATAAGTTGATAGGTATTTCATATTGTCCAATTGCTTGGTGAGAATAGAATTAAAGAAAGGTTTAGAAGAATATATTATAATAGATGGTGAAGAAAACAACAATCTGAAAGTCCCTTTCCAATATACTAGGTGTGATCTCTATGATCACTTGGATGCTAACTGTGCACTCTCGCATTGATGTTAGTAAAGAGTCAGGAATTATTTTGTAATTGATTCTTCTAAGTCAATGACTATATCTCCCCTTTATGGGAACTTGGTTGGTGGGGTGTTTGAATAAAAAGTGGTGCCTAATCCTACATTGAAAAAAATTGCATGAGGGTGATAAGGACCCTTTCCATATCCTATGGAGTAACTCAATGCAATCACCTTTTAAGGAGGTCCAAAACGATAATATTCTTTCCCTCATTCATGCTAAATTTTCAGGAGTAGATATGTTGGTCTGTGTCAGATTTCCCTCTCGTATTCTTCACTCATAAAATATTTTAAAGTTTAGGACCTTGAATACTACTAGAATGGGAATCTCCCTACAAAAAATATTTTAGAGGGATTTTAGACTTATTATATAGTCTCTAGGGTATAAATTCCCATCATCCCTTAGCTACCCTTTCCCTTCCCCTTGTAAGAAATCCCCTTCTTATTTTCCAATCTTTTTTTATGGAAAATATAATCTATCTGGTGACCTTGAAAAACAACATTTGCATGATGAGGAGGATCCATCAAGGAGACCAAAGTACAATTTGAGGTATTGAGAAAAAAATACCTTTGATACTTCTAAGGGTTTGGTTTGGGTCCTAGGAGCACTTGAGGAGTTCTCTCTAAAGGATTTTCTCCAAGGGTGGAAATTCTTCTTGTCCAAGTCTCAACATCTATCTAGCAAGGAAATAATTTCATGTTAGTAATTATGTTTTGAAAATTTCTTAGAGGCAAAAATACAGAATGATTCCCTCCCTAAACTAGTGAGGGTTAACCAATCCCTCCAAAATGTTTGCTCTAAAGTGTCTCATCACACACAAAACCTTGACATTATTTTTCTCCAATAAAAAATGATTAATGGTGGTAAGTTAATTGGAGGTCCCAAAAAAATTCTCTATGGTTGGGACTTTGCCACTCATGTCCTAAGTGGTAGATTGGGAGATTCATTGATATGATGGAATTCTATAAGTTTACATCTAATTAATCAATGGGAAATTCCCTCTAGCCTAGGTATGTCTCTCTACATGTGGAATTAGGAAAATAAATCATTTTTCTTAATGCATATGGTCCCTATCTAGATATGATAGATTTCTAGGAACACTTTTTCAAGTTTTACTATTTTTGGGTAGAAAATAAACCTCTTTATTGGTGCTTCAAATCTAGGTGGAAAATAAACCTCTTTGGAAGTTCTAGTCAAAGAAATGCATCAAATCTAGGTGTCCATAGGCAAGGAGCCTTGGTCCAAAGATCAAGTAGAAGTCGGCTGACTCATGTAGATAGTTTATAGTGCTAGAGTGACTATATAAACTTATTGTTGTCAAGTAAACAATATCATCTATATCAACAAACACTCGTATAGGATTTACCAAAAATGTGCCTTCACTAAGATTAAGATATGATCAAATTTGAAGGGTGGGTCTTAATTTCACTTGGAGGGGCATTTATTCTCTCAACCCTTCATATGAAGGGTAATATAAATAATTATTTTTAAATTGACAAGTATAAATTAACCAAATTTTTTCACACAAAAAAAATGCAAAAAGTAAATATTGTTTTTCAACGCTTGTTGTGAAAGCATGCATGTATGTGATGGAGGGGCCTAAGTCAATTGAATCCTTGAAACTCATTGCATGTTTGAGTCTAATACCCATTTGCCTTTTAAATTGAACCAGAATACCAAAAGAAGTTTATTAATGGCTAGAATTCAGAAAGTTATAGGCGTGAGTAGTTAAGTGCTTAAGTGAGAAAGTTATAGGTGTAAGTAATTAAGTGGGAAATTTATAGGTGTGAGTAGTAGTTAAGTTAGATTTTATTGAAAATATATAATTTTTTTGTGTAAATAGTAAGAGGTGCTCCATTGTTAAAATTATAAAAAAAATTGAAAGAACAATTTTATTTTTTACATTGTTTTTGGTGAAAGGGTTTAGTTAATTTAAATTTGTCAATTGAAATACAATTATTTATACTACCCTTCATCTTTGAAGGGCTCCAAGAATAAATTCCCTTCCAATTGAAATTAAGACCCACCCTTACAATTTGATCACTGCTACCAATTCCGAAAGAGGAGAAGATTAGGTACATCAAATTGGAAATTAAGAACTCGAGCCAAAACCTTAACAATGAAAAATGGATGGAGGGGTTATCCATACTCTTTTTTACAAGTGTTTGTTCATGAGACTACTTGGATAATCCTTTTTCCAAGTTAGCATCACATCTTTAGCTTGTATTTGAGCAATTTTTAAAGCAATTTCATGGTTCTTGGGTTATGCACAAATTTTAATTAAAAAAAGGTGATCAAATTCAACGAAAAAAGCCCATTTCTGAAGCAATTTCAGAGTTCTCGGGCTAAATTTTTATCATTTGAATATCAATTAAAGATAGAAACAATAAATGGAAAAAATTTGGGATGGCCATAGATTGAAACATACCTTGTGCCATTGAAGATTTGAACACGGTGAGCTTGAGTGAAATGTAATCTTAGAAGGGCGTCTATCATATGGTAATGAAAGGGGAAGATTGTTCTACATTAGCACCCACCAGCGTTCAAATTAGAATCATACTAGATCAAAGGAAAGAATGATAGATCAAAGGAAAGAATGATCAGATCCAGAAAAGAAAACATCATAGATTATATGGATCTTCAACATGTCAAAGGAATACACATGGATTCACAGAATGGACTGCCACATTAGTGCATTTGTAGTGTTAACCAAGCAAGAGCCAGCTCAGGCTGTTTATTTCAAGGAGACATATTTTACGCCATCAACATTACAAATGAAACATTCAAAAGAATACCAATGAGTCATTATATACCACTACAATGAAGGAATTGAGATCATTAATCTTTATTGATTAAATTTCCTAGGATATCATTGCCTAACTTGCCAGAAGATTTTATTAGTTTATTTTTTCTTTTCTTTTTTTATATTGTAATTTGATTTTATTTTTAATTTAGTTTGATTATAGTTTAATTTTATTCTTTCAGTTTTGTTAACTTGATTTTGTTTTAGATTTAGTTTATTTATAGTTTGTTTGTTATTATTGCATATTTCCAAGGAGTGAGATTGAGGATGTTTCTATAATCATTTGGTAGATGTGGATACGACGCCCTCACAGAAATCAACCTATTCAAGTGTCGAAGAAGATGGAGAGATACCGATAGTTTTTTAGTAGAGATCGATCAACCTGTTCAATTTTGGAAAAGGAAAGCACTTTGTCGTTGGAAGGAGTTACCTCTTCATTTACATATAAAAACCTATGCTGATTATGTTTGGGGGATTGGTTGGTTGGCATTATTTTTTATGTACTCAAGAAATAATCGAGAGGAAGAGACACTGATACACATAAATATTTTTCTCCTGCAAAGTTGTTGATTTCGTGTGTTTATGAATGAGATCGTCTCTCTCTGTCTGCCTTTCTTCAATTATGTTTCAAAACTCTGTAATGTTTTTGTAAATGCTTTCATAGCCAGTGGATGGACTTTCACAGATTGTTATGAGCATTGATTTTGTTAAGTAAAATGTTTTCTTTTTGTGAAATTCAATCTTAGTTAAACAAGAATATTTTTCATTCATTTATGTTTGTTATGAAGTGTGACAATGCCCAAGTTTAGCAAGCTATGGTAATAAGTCTAAACTCTAATCCGATTGAAGAACAATTGGAGTTTGTCAAGGAGTCCGAGTGAAAGGTTTGGGATTATTCGACTATCCCAAGTGTCAACCTATAATTTGATGCAAATCCGTTGTATGTGAAGCATTGTTGTTGGGTTCCTGGATGAAATCGATTACCTATTGAAATGTCAGAGGTCAAAGACACAAAATATATCCAAACAAACTGTAGTTCCAATCTGGAGGCTTTGGCATGATATGAAGTAGAATTGAACCGAGTCCAAAGCATAGAGGAAATCCCCTTCATCCATGATCATGACTTAGAGGCATGGTGAATAAATTTATGAGTGAGGATTCGAGCCTAGAGGATGTTTAGTGGGAGTCTAGTAAAGAAACCCAAAATTGATGAGTTGAAGAACTAGCGTTATTCCTCTTCACAAATGAACTAAGGAGCATTTTAGGCAAAGAGAAAAGAACTCTTGCTATTCATTGTGATGTTGAGTAGAACACAGAACCTATAATATGCGTTGATGGGATACCAACCCTAAACGTCGTTGGGTTGTAGTATTACTGTAGAGAGAACATCCAAGTGCATATTTATGGATTGAAACCTTAACTTACAGCTTGATGATGAGAATAAGCCACAGTCAGCTAGTGACATGTGCCAGAAAATTTGAGTTGGTAGAGGTTAAGAGAAGGGAAGACTGAATCAAGCTCAAGAAATGGTTTATAAACCCATCTAAAGCCTCCTTTCTCACTAACCTCAGCCCTCAGGCCACCTCTCTCAAGTCACAACCATGGAGTCAAGCTTAAAACTTAGAATACATGTCCTACCTCTGTCACAGGCACTGTTGTTCACTCAAACAAACCAAAGAAGGAAAGAAGGATTATTTTAGGATTTTGGTCCTAAAATCTATTGGCATTTAAAGTTTTAGTGGGGGATTTTGGCACATTAAATTATTAGATAACCCACCAAATTTTGGGTTGAAGCATTCTCAAATTAGTAGGAAGCTTGTACAAACTCCCAATGAGGAAACTCCAATAACTGCATTCCCATGCCCCTGAAAATTTGTATTAATGTTCCCAAACTCCTGGTACCATTATGATAATGTCCAAGAGGAACATCTTAGACAAGAAATCCTAGAAGTGCAGAAAGAAGCGACGTCTTTCAATTTGAGCAAGGTAAATGTGTCCCTTGTTAGGTTGGCACTAGAAAGCATGTCTCAA
Organism: Pseudotsuga menziesii; assembly: GCA_001517045.1. NCBI lineage: Eukaryota > Viridiplantae > Streptophyta > Pinopsida > Pinales > Pinaceae > Pseudotsuga > Pseudotsuga menziesii. Next base: position 618,194 of record LPNX010744035.1, on the reverse strand, counting down.
ATTGAACCAAGGCTTTGAGAAGGGAAACCTCAAGTACATGTAAGACATGGTAATATCAATCTCCTCCGATTGTAAGTGGAAAGTGGTAGCCATGCTATAAAAGGATAACCTAAAATAATCTTCCTTGCTGAGATCCAAAGAAAGGGCAATGCCAAAATTGTAGCTTTGTGTAATATTCTGAAAAATAGCAAGAAAATAGATACAAGCCTTGAGGAAGGAAAACATTAAAGACATAGAAACTTTTAATGGGCACATAAAGGAAGCATCATGTATCAAGAGTCCTAAAGAGTTTCAAGAAATAAGTGTACCTCCAATTTAATGAAAAAAATCCTATATTGAAATATGCAAAGGATATTGAAATTCCAAATATAACCTGGTATTCTTTGAACTGATGATGAGGTAATTTTTATGGTTTCTTCTATGTGTTTCTTATGGAAATAAAAAAGGATTCATTCCTATTATAAAGAGTTCAAGCTGAATATGAAAGAAATTATGACATGTTAGAACCCAAATATGTTTTATCCAAGAATGTTTGATGATTCTGATGGGGTACTGGTGTCAGATTTATATACACTAGTATAGTAGAGATGACAACAGATATTGCACAAGACCTTATGAGAGATGCTGATCAATATATTTTAGAAGTCCTCGAACATTTGTGTGAATATTCTATTGCACAGGTATTCTTTTATTTCATTGTGTTTTTTCCTTTTTGTTATGATATTGTCCAGCCTCAGCACTAGGATCTGTGTTTTTTGTTTAGGACCTTGGTTTAGAGAATTTTGCAAGTATATATGATCTTGCTGAGTCATATCATGCAACTTATTTTGTTGGGAGAAAGAAAATTGGAACAATTTCAATATTATGTTTCCCTTGTGGTTTGAATTTTGTACTTTGGTGGGGTGTTTTAGAATAATCCCACTTGTTATGCATGCTTTAAATGGTAAACATATCCCATATGCTTTAAATGATGATGATGATGAACTAGATGAAAATGAAAATGATGATGTTTTTTATGATGATGATGATGGAAATGATGATGATTATGATCATCATGATTATTGACATTTTTATCGGTTATTCATCATTACCTTTGGCATAAGAAATAACATCTACCCAAAATATGTGATTAGTGGAAAAGGGTCATGGAGGACACACACGATTTATGCATGACAAATAACAACTTATTTTTGAAGATGATCAACATCATCATTCTCATTCTATTCATCGTCATTGTCATTGTCATCATCACCATCATCATAATTCATTTCATTGCCATCATAATCATTGGCAATGTCATCATTTCCATTATCCTCCTCATCATCATCATCATTGTCATCGTTCTCCTCATTATCAATGACATTATCATCATCATCATAACCATCCTCAATATCATAATCATTATCCTCATTTTCATCTTCAACATCTGGGTGTAAAAATGAATGCAAAAGTGGATAAAAACATGGATGCAAAAAATGATGCAAACATGGATGCAACAAAAGTAGGCGCAAAAGTGGGTGCACCAAAAATGGATGCAAAAGGTGATGCAAAAGTGGATGCAAAAAATGATGCAATCATGGAAGAAAAACATGATGAAAAAATTGGCACAAAAGTGGATACAACCATGGATGTAAAATTAGATACAAAATTGGATGCGAAAGTGGATGCAACAAAAGTAGATGCAAAAGTAGTCGTAACACCCAACGCAAAACCCGATGCAAAAGTGGATGCAAAAATGGATGCAATAACTGATGTAAAATTGGATGCAAAAAATTATGCAAATGTGGATGCACAAGTTGAAGCAAAAGTGGGTGTAAAAGTAAGTGCAAAAATGGGTGTGAATTGGGATGCAACAAAAGTGGATGCAAAAGTGGATGCAATAGTAGGTGTAAAAAGATATGTAAACATGGATGCAAAATGGGATGCAAAAAGGGATGAAAACATGGGTGCAAAAGTGGAAAAAAATGGATGCAAAAATGGCTAAAACAAAACGAGATGCAAAACTAGACTCAAAACAGGATGTAAAATTTGATGCAAAACTTGGCACATGAGGGAAGCAAAAAAAGTAGCAGAAGTGGATGAAAAAGTGGATGTAAAAAAGGGTGCAAAAGTGGATGAAAACAAGGACATAAAAGTTGAGGAAAACATGAACGTAAAAGGGGGCACAGCAAGAGTATATGTACAAACTAGGCGCAAAATTAGGTGCAAAAATAGGCTCAAAATCTGTCGTAAAACCTGATGCAAAACCTGGCTCATAACCAGGTGCAAAACCTGGTGCAAATTACGCCACAATTTGCACCAGATTTAGAAAAAGGATGCAAAAAATGCCTAAAATAGCACCAACCCATGAAATTGCACCATTTTGTCCAAAAAATGAAGAAAAATACACTAAAAGATGGTGTAGACGCAAAAAAGGATGCAAAAAGAGATGCTAAATCCAGTTTTTGTTGTAGTGATATGCATGAGTGTTGATTGACATGTTTTAATTCCATTGTGTATATGAATGATTATGCTTCGTAATATGTTTTATGTTTTTAAGTATCATGCTTCAGCATTATATGTATGTATGTTCATGTTCATGGGGATAGATGCCCAAAAGATTTGATGTATCGTAGTGTCCTCTTTGTTGGTCGGAGGGTTAGGGACGTTATAGTGTGGTATCAGAGCTCTGGCTGCAGCATGGGCCTGAATGGGCCATGAAGATGTAGTGACAGAGCTTATGTTGCAGCATTTGGGCCTTAGAGGGCCATGAGAAATAGTTAATAGAGGAAGGTTTCCTACCGCCCAGAAGAAACCAGGAAAAATGGGTGAAGACAAGAAAATTCACAAAATTTTCTAAGTGCCAGAATGTTAGCTCATTAGAAAACTTAGTGACAGGTTCTTCTGATGTAGTGGAGCACTTAGTGGTAAGGCCACCCGACGAAAAGTAATCGAAAGGAAATTGAGGAAAGGTTGCATTCATTGACCATCGGCTCATCAGAGAACTTAGAGCGAAGTTCCTCCGACACGGCGGAAATGTTAGTTTGAAGCCCACCCGACGGCGGAAGGTTTTTGCAAAATTTTGTTTAAGTGTTGAAATCATCGACCATTGGAAGATGTGAGTGGTATTGATCGTCGATGAACAATGAAAGGAATTAGTGGTTCAAGTGCTACTATTGTGGAAGCCTAGTGCACTAATCCTCTGATGGATATAGGTTCCGGTTACCGATGCCACGATGGTTGTGTTTCAGTATTTGATTGAAATGGATCAAGGGATTGTAAACCCGTTATTGCGGATAGCTAGAGGACTATCCTTTTAACGGATAGAGCCTCTGACCACCGACGTAGTAAAGAAAGTTCACAAATTTCTCTAAGTAATGAAATCATCGACCATCGAAAGACATTAGTAGCTCGTGCGCTCATCGTTGCGAAAGCCTAGAGCACTAGTCTTTTGACAAGGAAAATTTTTGACTACCGATGCCGATGTGCTTCAGCTCGCCTGTCGAAGGGTTGGGTATGTTACATGTCTGATCCGTCAAGCTACATCAAAATCAATGTGAGTGACTAGTTTAATTAGTCTTCACCTTCCCCAATCAACCACCATCAGGTGAAAATCCAACGCCTCGATCAAACTATAAGTAGTGACAAAATACCCAAAGGAAGAAGGAACTCCTAAAAAGTGACCTTGAGGCACTGATCTCTATTACACCTTCGGGTGCATTATGAACAACAGTCTCAGAGACTCCATTCAGCCCACATATTCCTTGTGGGTAGCTGTGAAGGTTTAGTTTTTGACATACTCCAAGTACTCTTGAGTATATCTAGATTCCCGCCCTCGACTATTTTTAATCAACTCATATTTCACATTAACTTAAAACGTACGAAGATGAAATCACAAAACATTCACTCCAGGCACATGCAAGTACATTGATTATTTTATGACTCCATTTTAAGGCACTATCTATTTTATTTCTATATATATATATATATATATATTGTGTGTCAGCATTGTGCTTTCGTGCACTTATTTTTTATCTTGTTGTCTATGGTTGGTTATGGTTAAATTTCAAAATCCTAAGTAACTCATTCAGTTTAACATCACCATACTAAATAATTTTTCCTTAGTAACTTAATAGGGTCTACCCCCCTTGGCTTCATTAGGAGTTGAACCTAAACGGAGGAGTCAAGAAAAAGGTGACATCCTTAACTCGAGAGTTTCCCCTAAGGACACACCGAGTGGCTTGAATATTTCTACCATGTTCCCCCCAGGTGTGTGAAGGCGGAAACAGGACACTCATAGGTCCACATAAATATGAATGCACCAAGTTCAAGGGATCCTTAAACTTTTGGTCATTGTGTCGGAAATGCTTCCTAATGTTTTTCCCCAAAGCAGAACCCTTGTAGTGGTTATGCTTTTACTCCTATACTTGAGGAACTCCAATGAATTCTTGTCTTAAATTCTTCAGTGGTCCATGGTGTAAGTGTGCCATTTTCCTATGCCACAACTCACCCTGACTATTGCTACTACTGCTAACTAGAGCCTTTGGAGGATCAAAGTGTAATCTGTACACTTTCCCACTCCTTCTGCCAATGACCCGATCCAAGCTCCTATCTGAACCCTTGGAACTGATATACACTCTGTGGTCATGGAACTTCACTTGATATCCTTTGTCCTCCAGAGTGGAGACTGATATAAGGTTCTTGGTTGGTCTTGGAACATATAACACATCAGAAAAACTGATGGGTTTTCCAGACTCCCTTTCAAATGAAATAGTTCCAACTCCCTACGCTTGATACCACTCATCATCACCCAGCTCAACATGGATCCCTGTTCCACCGTCCTACAAGTCTCTGAAGAATATCTTTTATCCAGTCATGTGAATAGATGCTCCATTTTCAATGTACCATATGCTTCTCCCTGTGGTTCTTTCCATGCAAGATATCAATCAAAACTCCTCATCGAAGTTCCTGCTGAACTCATGCACCCTTGTAGATCCATCCATCTGAGTGTTACTCTTCTTCTTGTTTGGGAACTGGGAGGAAAAGTGTGATTTCTTGTGGCAAATAAAACACTTGACCTTTGGTATGTCAAGGTTCTTCTTACCATCCTTCTTCCTCTTTTCCTTCCCTTTTCTCTTCTTTATAAGGGCTAGAGACTCATCATCCATAATCTATGGGGCACTGCTGGATGAGCCTAATCCTTGACCCATGTGGGTCTCCTCTTGCAAAAAGTCATCCCATAGTATTTTCTAATCAGGGAGCTTCTCCCTAGCCACACCACCTTTGAAAAAGGTGTCCCATGTCTTAGAGAAGCCATTGAGGGCTATCCGAACTAGCTCCTCATCCATTGTCTTAGAGCCAACATCTCCAAGCTCATCCGTGATCTATGTGAGCCTCATGAGATAAGGCACAACTCCTTCTCCCTTGGCCATGTTGGTGTTGTGCATCCTCTATTGTAACACCATCCTCCAATTCTTGTTCTTTCTTTGGTATAGACTTTCCAAATCCTTCCACATCTCCAATATGGTCTTCTTACCAGAAAGGTGAGGGACTATATGGTCTTTCACTCCATCCATGATAATCAACATGGCACTTGAATCAATCTTCTTCCAGGCGATCAAATCTATCAAATATATGGGTTCAACTTTTGTGGAGTCAATGCGCTCCTCACCATCACTGACGTTTAAGATTCTTGTGATCCTCTCTTTCCATGTAGGAAAGTTTTGAGTACCCTAGATTCTATCCTCAACTCTCAACTACATGTCCATAGTGAAGTGTACCTGTCAAACCCTAGATCTAGAAGTCTAGGTTTGTGTCTTCCCATAGATTTTCCCCTGATCTATCACTGCTAATGCAAATCTCTCAGCTTTAGCTCACCATGTAAAATTTCATTTAATATTCCACTAGGGCTAAACAATGCATGCAAAATATCTAGTGATAACCACACATGAATATCTTTTACAGTATGCAGTGGAATATAAAACTGAGAAATAAATGACAACATCACATCACAATATTGACACTATTATTTTGGGTATGGAAACCCCTGGAAAAACCCAAGATGGGAAAACCGGTGCAACAGTCAGATACATATTTTATTATGAGAAAATATGGAACTTTTACAATCACTACAAATTCACCCAAACCTGGCGAATGCAGTACCCAACAAAAGCAATGGGAAAATCCCAACTAAACCTCAACACCCTCCTGTGTGAGTGTACAACCCAGCTGTATGAAACTTGATGATTCTGCTGCTCACTCCTTCATCTTCTCAGCTAAATCCTCTGCCTTAATTTCTCTCCTTGTCTGTATCCTATTTCTACCAGAATACAACTGTTTTTGTTCTCTCCACCAATTGATCTCTCTTTTATAACTTTAGATAAAGCGAAAACCCTAATTTCACTTTCACTTTAACTAGTGGTTCACTAAATTTAATTTAGAGCACTTTAATTTATTTTCCAATGTAAACTTAGGAACAGTAAATTAAATACAATTGGTTTCCTAATTTAAGTCTTCTACATGCAAGAACACATGCATGCAAGAATACCGTCCTTGTTGCTACTAGTTTAACAACCAATACCTTAAATGAGTGAGATAGCGATAAATCACTTTATGGTAGGAAAACATAGGGGTGTGATTTGATCCACTTATGTGTCCATGGGTCATGTGATTGTTTAATACAATCTCTCTTGGTGGAATGACATGTTCGACCACTACCTCAAGGTACTCTCATGGCTATAGGTTTCTTTGTCATTGGAATTGAATCTTTCCCACTGGTGAGAAAATACTCTCTCTTCACCAATGAATCCAACCTCCTTGGTTAATTTATTTTCATTATTCTTAGGTTTACATAGATGACCGACTATATTCATCATCCTCTTAACGAATCTTTTTAAAAATTATAGAAGTAAAATTTTAACATTGAAAGGTCATCTATATCATTGTAAATTTATAACAAAGTTATGAATCCTTGCTCTTAAATGTGATGTATAGTTAGGTAAAAAATTTCTAATTTGGCTTTTTTAATGTTATTTATGTAATACCCAACAATTCAACCTGAAATATGGGATGGACAATGTGGACATCATTACCAAGGTAAGATTGTAATAATTGTGTACATTTACTTAATAACTCTTACACTAAATTGGATATACAACATTTCTAAGACTTACCAAGACAATTCGAATTTATAAGGGAGTCTTAAGGTTCCTATTTTAGATCTAATATTTCACACATACACTTGAATAAGAACTGTTAACAACAATATTTATTAATCATTTATCGACATTTTTTCCCATATTGAGGTTTTTTTTAATCTTGATCAAACATATAATAAATTTATAGTTGGATGTGAGTTGGATAAGGTCATTTCATGCTTATATCTATTTATGTTTTTGGGTAAAATACTTTGTTTCATGCCATACTTAAAATTGCATTTAGGGGATAATTAGTACTAGAGTTTGGCAAGAATAAATTAAAAAAAAAAACTTTATACTAGATATGTTGTCCTATGGCAATGAAGAATAAATTAAATCAAATCTTTGTACAATTTTTTTTTTCAATGTGAAAATTAGAAATAATAAATTTAAACAAGTATTTATACTAGAAACGGTCTCCAATGCAATGATTGCAAATAGTAAGTTTACTAAAACCGTTCTCTAATGCAATGGTTGCAAAGAATAGATTAAAAGAATTCTTTATACTAGATTATATGAAAATATTCAGGATCTTTTTAACCTTTAAAAATTACATGTGAATGTTATATGTCAATTATTGATAAACATGTTTAATAACTGAAATTTAAATGCTTAAGCATACACATGTAAATAAATAGTAATAAAAACATCAAAATGATAAACAAGAGATGGTAATGAGTTCACCCCTCCTGGGATACATCTTCAAGACACTTCCAATGGGAAGGCCGATTTTATTCTGTCTTCAAATCTTAAAATAATGGGTTTCTAGAATCACTTCTAGTTTCTACCATTAATCAGCAAAAAAAGATACCACCACTATGATCCTCTCGAAATTTCAAGAAAAATGAGTATAAACTCTAGCAGGTTTTCCTAAGGCCTCCCGTGCCACACAAATTGAGAAACTCTAGCTACATAAAAGACAAAATAGTACAAATTCCACCTCTGTATTTGTGTTGAGTAATGACTGTATGGACCTCAGGAACTATGCGAAACGTCCTTGGGTTATGTGTAGAAACTGCTTTGGGAAGCATGTTGAAACCACCTTGGAAACTGTGTAAAACCACCTAGGGAAGTGTGTCAAAAGCACCTTGCGAACTATGCAAAACGATATTGGAATCCATGCAAAACTGTGTTAGGAAATGTGCTGAGGCCCATGGTTTATATAGAATTTTGAAATGGTTTTGTTCTGGGCCAATTCGACCCCCATATCTCTGCTTCCAACTTAAAATAAAAACACGTCATATCCCTTAACATGTGGCACTCGTAGTGCATTTTTTAAAGCACTTTGCAATGGGGGAGGAGGCCACATGTTCAAACCCGCGGACCTCTCCCCATAATTATTGCACCTAAAATATGTACCAATGATTTAATCCCTAAAAATCCCCATCGAAGAACTCTTTTTGGATAATTTTTTCCCACTCTTTGCTTGGCTCGCACACTTTACCTTCCATGAGAATGTTCCAGGAAGGGATGGAACATCTTGTGCATTGACAATAGGTTCCAATGGCTCCTTTTCCTTCACTACAAGGTACGTCAATCCACTTACGATTGGGCCCAAGATAGAAGGGAATAATTCATATGGAATTCTTCCTAAGTAAGGGAGAAAGAGTACAAGGATGACGAAGAAGGAGCTGTGACATAGTAAACAACATCAAAGAAAAAAGAAAGTATGCTACGATAGAAGAGGGAAGAAAAGGAGAAATAAAAAAAGAAGGGGTGGGACGAGGAAATTGCGCCAGTTTTGTAAACTATGATGAAAGGACAAAGCAAGAGATATTATGAAATGGTAGAATATTTGTGGAAGCAGACTTGGAGATAAGGTAACAACTAGAAAGTGAAAGTAAGGCATGATGTGGAGAAGCAATAGCCCCTAGTGATGGTGGGTATGAGCTCGAATGGAGCTAATACAAACCACATGTGTAAAGGATTTTATTTAAGTCAAGGCGATAGCACCTATTTTTTCGTATTTTGCTAGAACAGGAAAGATAGTCTATGGGCTGAAGATAGTAAGTCAGCTGAGATATTGACTGTAGCCGAGTCTGTTAGAGTCTGTATCAATTCATTATTGGGTCTATAACAAGCATGTATGGGAATATATTGAGTCTATAATAAGGATATAAAAGGAGAAACCCAAGTTGTAAATTATTTAGTTGGTCAATCAATTAGCCTATTATCTAGTTCTTGTTTAGACAGTTTTTGAGTGGAGTAGAGGATGCAACAGTTATGAGTAGGTAAATCTAGATCACTGAGTGCGTCAAAGTAGTGGATCTGCACCCGAGTGTGCAGACAGATAGAGAAGGTCAATTCAATCCAAGCTGTCTGTAGATCGTTGAGTAGGAGTAGAGTAGAGAAATCAAGATAGAGAAGAACACAGAGCATGAGAGGGAAAATAATTTTGTAGAGATAGAAGAGAAGATATTAAATAGGGTTTGTATCTTTATCTATAGATAAAAGGTACATCAATTTTCTCATGTCAATGCCAAATCAAGATCACCTTGTGGTTTTTTCCTGGATGGGTTTCCATGTTACATGATGTGTATATGCGTGAATGATGTGTAGCTTAGAACAATGCATATTTATTCTATTAAATGATTTATTGGGTATTGTGATTCAAAGAGATAACTATATGAATGTTGTATTTCAAGTAATGAATATATTTGTGATGAATTTTCACTCTGCATTTGCGGAAGATTGCATAAATAAGGGAAAAGTAATATGTCATAATTGATACATAAAGTGAAAACCACCAACCCACCTTCTCTGTCTTTGTTGGAAACCTTGGTGCATGGACAAGACTTAAACATCTTCCCATCTAAACTACAGAAACATGGTTCTGGTAGTTACCCATAAGAACTGAGATATCTCAAGTGAGATGACATCTGTGTCATACGTGCTACCAACTAGGCTCTGCTCCATCGGGTTGATAGCTTGGGCTTTGTTGCACTGACCAAAGAGAGGGGGATGAACTTGGGTCATAAGGGGAAAAATACCAACAAATGGTTCCATTGCTAAGACCCTAAAATGTGTGGTGAGGGACATGTTTTGGCATCCCATCAAAGTAGAGATCCAAAGTTGGGTGGACAAAAAAGATCTAGAGTTTGCACATAAATAATGTGAAGGATCTCTATGGACGTCGATGAAGTGGCTAGAACGGTACATATATTAAAAAATCCATGATATTTTGTTTGTCAAGTTCCCCATTTTGTTGTACGAATGGTTGTCTAAGTTGACAACCAAGAAAATGAATTTTTAAGGAAGGGAATTAACAGAGTGGACTCCATTCTTGATTGAGTGGCTAAAAAGAATCAATAACGCTATATGAAGGGTTCTGGACTTCTGGGTAGATAGTATCATAGAAATATATATCACTGAGATCGTCGTTGACATGATAAATTCATACAATGAGTTCGAGAGAAAATTTTTCCAAGGACCACATAGTCAATATCTCTCATCTTGGAAGACAGGGATCAAAATTCTCATATGTGAAAAGGGAATTCTAGGAATGATAGATTGAAAAACAAAGGGTGGCTATGTCTCACCAGAACCCTGAAGTGAGATGTTCCAAGGAGAAGGTGGAAATGAAGTAGAATATGGATTTTTGAGAAGAGGAAGGGTATGTTTGAATGAGGTAGTTGCAACACAATGCAAAAAGGAGAAGGCTGCGAGTTTACATCATACCTAGAAGAAGGATCCTATGACAAGAAGGAGGACTACCAACCAATCTCGGACAAAGACACAGAATACAAGGAGTTGACTAAAGCTCTGGAACCAAAACATATACTTAAATTTCCTACAGCACTAGATGTAAGATCATCAGACTAGTCTCCAAGTATTTTTGTAAATATGAGTTGTTCTAACATTGTAAATAGAGAACAAGGAAGTCCGAATAGTCCACATTTTGTTCCTACTGTACCAATAATTAATATAGTATCGATCAATCCAATGGTTGGAATGGACATTAAGTTCCCAATATTCAATGGGAATGGGCTGGAAGATCCAGAGAAGCATTGGTTTCTGTGTAGCATCGTCTAGAATGTATGATAGATACAGGATGAGAACATAAAAAAGGTGCAGATGATTACGAATCTAGGAGTTCATTCGCTAGAATGGCATATGAATTTCTCCATAGTACCAGTGGGAGTGGTACCAAAGACACTCAATGAGATTAGACTCAGGTTAATTGATGAATTTGAGAAACCGAAGTTTGAGTCACAATGCATTACTAAGATCAAGGAGATCAAGCAACTATTGACAAAGTCTATTTGGGATTTTGAAAATATATTTAAGATGTTAATGGCGAAGGTCATTTTTAAAATGTTTTATGTGTAATGCAAGGAATGGTTCATTGCTTCCTTATTTCCACATATCCGAACGTCGTTGATGTAATAGAAACTAGTGTCGTAGATAGAGGCTCTGAAGATTAATATGAGGTTATAATCCTAATTAGTTGGAGACACTAGGTCAAGCATGATGTAAATTTAGTCCCATCTAGACAATCTTACAGTGAATATCCAAGACATTAAAAGAGGAAAAGAAGTTCAGGAGGAACTATGGTGTCCCATGTGCAGAACATATGGAAACCATAAGGTTAATTTCTCGATGCTAATGAATTATGTCGCAATAGGTGCATTGAACACATTAAACACCCAAGGAATTCCTTGGTACAGAGTATGCCAGACTAGAGGTCATAAGTCTGAAGAATTTTTGTACTTGAAAAATATTGTTAGTGCACTTGCTAGTCTATATTGTAAATTTTGTAGATCGATAGGGAATGATGAAAAGGATTGTAGATCCTTCCAACTGCTCCAAGAGAAAACAATGGATACCTACCTAATGAATAATGAGGAATAAATGAAATATGAGCTAGCACAGTCTTAGTATCATCCTGTGTAGTTTCAACAACAACAATATCCTCAGCAGCAATACCAACCAAACCAGTATCCTAAACAACAATAATACCCTATGCAAAGGGGGTAGGAACTTAAGAGGTCAAGGGAATCAACAATGAGGAGGATTTGGTAGAGGAAGAGGCCAAGTTGTATGTTATAATTATGGGAAACCAAGACATGTTTTTTGATATTATCAAAGTCATGCAAAAAAATTGTACATATTGTAAAGCATTTAATCACACTTTTGAATAGTGTCCACAACTCATTGCAAAATGGAAGGCTAGAACTATCATTAACCCCTACCCAGTGTAGAATCTGAATCCAAAACCCAATCTGAATGTTCAAATGGTTTTTGTCAAGCCAATAAAACCCAACCTGGTTGTATTCATAAGAGGAGGTGCTACGACAGGAGTAGACCAAAATACACCGCAAGGAGATCTGCGGGTGCAACCTGTGACCAAAAACAAAGCTCCACTAGATGTGAAACATGAGAAGGAAGTCTTGTTGTAAGCATGACAAGGATTTTTTGATACTAATCAACCATCGACATTGGGACAATTGAGGGCTCTGCCCAAAATATTTGAACAACTAATCAGAAGGCCACCCACTAAAACGGTTAGTAGGCTCAAGGACTTTTTCAAAAGTTTCTTAGCACTAATCCATGAAAAATATGTTGTTGTAGAGTTGAGATCACTCATAGAATACATAATAGTATATATCCTCCTAAAAGAATAGTCAATCAAGTCGGAATCAAACAGAAGACATGCCGAGAATTGTGAATGACTGTGCAGATAGAAGATTATGATATGGAGTATATCATACTCAACTTGGGCTCAAATGTCAATATATTGACAAGACAGACATGGGAAAGCATGAAAAGGATGCAAATGGCATTAGAGGAAATTTCAACTCAAAATGGGCCTCTAGAGGAAAATTAATAAAATAATAGTTTAAATAATAAAATAATATTTATTGATTTTGGAGGAAGAAAAGAAAAACCTACTTTTTTGTTCGTATTTTCAACATATCTCCCTGTGTTTTTACTCAAAATTCACCCAGGAGAGTTTGTTGGATGCAGAATTAAATTACACATCCAACGAGTACCCACTCGGCATACTTTTGACGGGATCCGCTACCCTGAAAACAAGAAATACCCAAAAAATGTGATGATGACATCATCATCACATTTTCAGGTATTTATTATTTATGGGGTAGCATGGCCCATCAAAAGTATGCCGAGTGGGTACTCATTGGATGTGGAATTTAATTCTGCATCCAATGAGCTCTCGTGATTGAAATTTGAGTAAAAACATAGGGCGATATGTCGAAAATATGATAAAAAAAGTAGTTTTTTTTATGATACCTATCCCCAAATTTATATTAAAAAATTGTTTAAGAGGTGCTCCCTTTTTTAATTTTAAAGAGTTTTGATTGGATAATACATGATGACATGGAGTTTGTATTATTTTTGGAAGGCATGATTGGCCCTTATTCAACTATGGCTTCTAAACCAGGTTAAGGTGTTACCAATTGTTAGACTGTCCCAAGTACCTGTGGACATAGAAGGCTTGAGAACTTATGATGAATTCGAGGTCATTGACATTGTTGATGATAGAAACCCCTATATGGATTTATTGGGCTATAGAAAACCAAACTATCATAAAGTTTAAGAAAAGGATCTTGTCTTTCGAAGATTTTGAAATAAGAGTGGTTGCATCCATTAATCCCCTTGAATGGAAGTGATATGTTGAGCATGTGTATAGAGAGGGGCAAGAGAATTATCTAGACCAGATATATAACATTATGTCTTGAAGGAATATCATATTAACCCTACGAATGATGGAAACTTGAGTTGGAATAGTGTAATCTCGTGCACGTCCAAATCAGGTGAAGCCCTCGAAAATTGTCAAAATAGGATGCATGAAGTCTTCATGTGTAGGTGTGCAAGAACTACAAAATTTGTTCACAGAGTAGGATTTGAAGCAAGTGTGCTTCCAACATATGAAGGATTTCCTAATATTGCATCTTTCTTGGAATAATTTGAAGAAAATGTCACAGAATCACGGCGACTATCCACTCTGGACTATGAGTTGAAAGATATTCCTGCATGATGGTGATGTACACATAAACAGTCCATCTCTGAATGGCCATAATGTAAAATACTAATGGAGATTATATTTGGAGATGAGATCGGCTATGTTGATAAAAAATATACAAGATTGTTAGATCCTAGAAAACATATTGAGCACTATCACAAGGCTTGGAAAGAATATCCGTGAAAGGAATGGGTTCACTGATTCATCCACACCTTGGAAATGGTGCCAAGAGATTGATACACATCAGAGTAACTCTGACGAGAAACCGTTAAATGGGACAATTTAACTCTAAACCTTTTCTATACATTTTAACTTAGGTTAGGCAAGAAAGCTGTTGGCCTTAAGAAAAAGGTAACTAATTTAGTAGTGCAACAGATTTGTAGCACCCCACCAGAAGTACGGGAAATCCAACATGAAATAGCCATGCAGGCTACAAAATGGTACAGGAAATAGAGAATATATGTTCTAAAGTTGTCGACCAAGTCTCCCAGACTTGGGAGACTTTGCTAGATGATGAGAAATCACAAAAGATTGCAAGAGGTCTCACCACACAAGAAGAAAATATCACACAAATACAGAATGAGATAAAGTAGCTTCCCTTGGAGCAGAAAAAGGTCAAAATTGTAGATATGCATAGCCTACAACAATGAACCATTGCGGTGCACGCACATCACTAATAGAGCTAGGAAAATATAGAAGAATTACAAGCAGAAGCAGAAAGATTCACACAGCTAATTCATCCTATGCACCATTCGGAACATGACAGTTTCAACTTGGTAGAGCACATGGTGAGAGTTCAAGAAGAAGTGCACATAGAAAAAGAGAATTTGCTTAAAATCATGGAGGATTTTAAGAACAAAGTTCACATAAGTCATTTTATGGAATAGTAGCTTGCATGGCTCGGGATGAGCCATGGGTGAGTGTTGGGGGCCTGTTGGGCCCAAGATATAAGGGAAGAATTCGGAATTATTCCTAAGTGAGGGAAAAAGAGTACAGGGAAGAATAAGGAGCTGTGACATAGTAAACAACATCAAGGAAAAAGGGAAGGATGTTGCGACAGAAGAGGGAGGAAAAGGAAAAGAGAAGGTGTAGGACAAGGAAGCAATGCCAATTTTGTAATCTACAATGGAAGGAAAAATCAAGAGATATGATGACATGGTAGAATATTTGCGGAAGTAAGCATGTAGATAAGGTTACAACTAGAAAGTGACAGTAAGGGATGATGCGAAGAACCAGCAGCCCTTAGCGATTGTGGGTACGATCTCGGCTAGAGCCTCCATAAACCACATGTGTAAATTCATTTTTGTAATTCAAGTTGATAGCGCCTCTTTGATTGTATTTTCCTAGAATATGAAAACCAACCTATGGGCTAAATATAGTAAGTCAATTGAGATAGTGACTGTAGCTGAGTCTATTAGAGTCTGTATCAACTCTTGATTGAGTCTGTAATAAGGATGTATGGGAATATATCGAGTTTGTAATAAAGATATAAAAGGAGATACCCAATATGTAAATGGGTTAGTCGGTCAATCAGTTATCCTATTAGCTAGTTCTTGTTTAGACTCTTTTTGAGTTGAGTAGAGGATACAATAGTTTTGAGAATGTAACTTTGGATCACTAAGTGCATCAGAGTAGTGGATCTATAGTTAAGTGCGCAGACATATAGAGACATTTGAGACAATCTAGGCTATGTGCAGATCACTAAGTAGAAGTAGAGTAGAGAGATAAAGATAGAGAAGAACATAGACTCATGCGAGCAAAAATAATTCTGTAGAGATAGAAGAGAAGATATTGAACAAAGTTTGTATATTTATGTACAGACATAAGGTGCGTCTATTTTCTCATGCAAATTCCAAATGGATACCACCTTGTGGTTTATTCCTAGATGGGTTTCCACATTACATGTTGCGTATATGAGTGAATGATGAATGGCTTAGACAAGTGCATATTTATTATGTTAAATGATTGATTAGGTATTGTGCTTTAAAGAGATAACTATATGAATGTTGTATTTCAAGTAAGGATTATATCTGTGATGGATTTTCACTACACATTTGCGTAATTTTGCGCAAATAAGGGAAAGTAATACTTGATTATTGATACATAAAGTTCAAACCACCAACCCACCTTATCGGTGTTCATTGGAAACCTTGGTGTGAGGCCGAGGACTTAAACACCCTCCTGCACAAACTAAGAAAACATGGTTGTGGAAGTTACCCATAAGAACTGAGATATCTTGTTTGAGATGGAATATGTGTCGCAGGTGCTATCGGTTGGACTCTACTCCATCGGTTCGATATATTAGGCTTTGTTGTGCTGACCAAAGAGAAGGGGCTGAACCCAGGTCATAGGGGGAAGAATCCCAACACTTACCCTCATTGCAAGGTGCACCTACAAGCTTAAAAGGGGAAAAATAGAATTTTCAAGAAGCTTCCAAGCAAAATATTGCATGGAGGATGACCCTATCAACATAGGAGACCTAGAACTCGACCTACTATACCATATGGACCATTCCCTATCCTCTTCCCAAAAACTCATTTGGGATTCCCTTGGCTTCTAAAAGAAGGCTTCATGGATCATGTAAGCAGAGACCAAGAAGAACATCCTTATGTTATTGGATTGAATTTTGGTATTGAGGTAAAGTTGAGAGAGTGTTGTGTATAAAGAGTTTGTATTAGTTGTAGAGTTTGTGTGAATGTGTCAAATACCTTGTGGAGACAAACCTATTGACATCAAGTTTTTGGTTGTATCTTTCTCTTTTCATTAGTAAATACAGAAGTGTTTCCCTTTCCCATACATGATTGATGTTAATATTGATAATTTATTATTAGTCTCCTTGATCACTAATATAGATTATTGATTTGTCTTATTACTCTCATCACTTGTCTTTTTTCTTGTGTTTATTTGCTGGTATATTAGTTCACATCAAGATCAGTGAAACAGAGAGGAAACCTTCAGATATATGGTAAGAATGTTATCTATTCAAGTAGACCAGTCATCTAGGGAAAGGATATGTCGATGTGTCTTTTTGTTCTATACTTGTATCATGCAGGCTATAGGAACAACCAATGTTCACACTAGTTGAAGTATTCCTACAAAAAATAATAAGCTTTTTGGTTGAACTGTGGCATGTTGGAGATATAACTATATTCCACATTATAATGTAGATTTATAATATGGTTTGGAAATATTATATGGTTCGATGATATGGAATATCACTTGGTTTCCACATGACTTGAAATATCCGTTGGTGTGTCGGGATTTGAGTTGTGCATTAACTTCACCACAAGGCCTCGGTGTTGGCCAATTTTAAAATCAAACTTAAAAAAAACTTGCAACCTTATATATTTAAGAAACATTGTGTGGACTACTAGCTAGGAAGGCTTGGTGAAGGGTTTGGAAGGATTTGGAGGTCATGGGGTTGAATCCCATGGACTACCCAAATTTTTTATTCAAATTGCATTTGCCAATTGTTTTCCCAAATAAATAGTTTTTCTCCAATTTCAAACGTTAATAAATTCTACATCTGAAGGTCTTTTGTTTGAAACTAGCATTGTCGAAAATCTCTTGATGTGCTCTTCACCAATGTAAGATTTATTTTACATTTTAACAAATTTAATTTTGATCAACTATGCGATGATCCTTCTGGATCAAACCTTCCCACTAGGAGTCTTTTGGACTACCAAACACATATTTTCATCAAGAACTCAAGTGAGGACCTATTCATGTCACTTGTCCCATATCATCTTTCCATTGTAACTGTTGACTGAAATATATGATAGTAATTTTGACATAAACTACCAATCTGGGAGTTCGTAAAATTTGAGATGTAAGAAAAATATATGAAGGATTAGAAGACATATAACTTATGTTAATTCTTTTAAATAAATAATTATACTACTGTCGTTGAATTTAAATCTAAGAAAGAAAAAATTGATTTAAATTAAATTCAAGAAAAACGTGAAACTACATGAAAGTAAACCTATTTATGAAAGCACATGAAATCGTATCGAAAGTAAATTTAGTCAAGAAAATAAGAAGATGAAAAAAAGAATCTATGAAAACATGTAACAAAATACAAATGCCAAATAGACGTGAGCTCACATGAGATCTAAATTATCAACTCAAAATGAGAAATATATTATGAAGAAATCCAAATATTATTCTAAAACATCAACTCCATTACAAAAGGATCAAATCCATGAATAACTCTAAAAAAGGCAAAATGTTTTTCTATTTATAGAGAGAGGCTTGCACTACCCAAAGGAAGAGAGAGCACTCTTATTTATACATGAGTTTCTTTGAAAAGAGGATAAACAACTAATACATGTAGATCCACTTTTCTCTCAAGTAGGTACAACCAATTATCCCTTCAAATCCTCTAACAAATCTTGGATAAGATATTCTATCCATATCTCCATGATTTTTCTCCTTTGAGTATGCTTGAATAACTATCCTCAAAACTCCAAATATTCAAAGCTTGGAGATGAAATTCGAATTTGAGGCTAGGTGGTGACTTTTGACATTGTTAAAATATTCAAATATTATTGAAATCATCATAAAACTTATACAACTTTGTGATATAATGAAAAATTGTTAATATTCTTAATATTTAATCATAAATTCTCTTAAAATAATTAAAAATAAACAAATTGGAAAATAAAAAGGCAACACATATTTTTTTATGAAAATGGCATAAGGAATGGATAATGGAGTGATGAATATGGATGAATGTGATGAATAGTGAAGGGAAAATATGATGAAAATGTGACATTTGGGCGACCAAACATCCCCACCCCCCACCAACTGAAATTTTTTCTTGTCCTCATGCAACTGTACATAAAATGTTTTCTTAACTTTGGATCAGGGATGCTTTTAAGGAACCATAGCTATTTAAAAGTGTATAAATGTTGGTGAATATTACCAATTCTTAAAACACCAACTATAAAATGATTGGAAATATTTTTCAAAAAATATTTTAATTTCCAAGGATTTTATATTTTTTATATAATAATTTGGTGATTTTTGGCGTGAAAAAATTTTACCCCATCAAAATTGGGCAAAACAGGGCTACAAAAAATGCAAAATGGCAAATCATTTTTGGGAGAAAAACATGGAAAAATAGCCCACTGGGCTAAAATTTACCCCTAAAATTATCCCTGCTTTGGATTTGCATTAGGATGTTTTTAACAATAAATAATTCAATTATGTGAAATACATGAGTGACAACTGATTTTACTTATGGTTGGTTCTTGTACGACAACCATGAATATGTAAAATGCTGGTTCTTGTGTTAACAACATTCACTCATTTTATGGATGCAATACATAATATTTGAAAGTATACATGCATTGGAAATGATAAGCCATTAATGTACATTAGGAATCCTTTTCTTCATGTTCATGAATCATGTAAAAAATGGAATCAAATTGTAATAAAGTGTATTTTGGAAGAGACATGTTGTTCAATGGTAAATGAGATGATGGTATGTGTAGAATGGAATCAAATGGTAATTAATATCTCCCTCTTCGAACTAAAGATGTGTTAAATTTATGAAAATGAGTAAGGTAATGTAACATGGTGAGGGAATTTTCTAAATTCAATCATTTTCTAGCATTTAAGGAATTACATGGTTAAATATTAAAAAAAAATGCCTCCACTTACCTAAAAAGATGATGGAGTATGAAAGAGAAATGTAGTTGATACAGCTGTCACATCATGGACTGTAAATTGAAAGATATGAACTACTAATATGTTGAAGGATTCAAGAACTGAAAGCTGAACATGGAACTCTGCTACTTCCTGGTACTGAAAAGAAAAAGTAACATAGATATGCAAGGATACTGCTGAAAAATAACTATAGTGAAGATAGTCTGAGCAAGGATGTAACTAGCCAATTATCGAGCTTCAAGATCTATAGTGGAAACCACTGAAACTAGGTGAGAATAAAAACTTGTTAAGGTACAAAAAAATTTCCGTTTTTGAAGCAAACTAACCTTTGACTATCCTTGAACTTGTCTTCTTTTTATTCCTAAGAAGAACCAATCAACCAAAAATCACATAATATGGAACTGCTCTAAATCTTACCCATGGTAAAATTCTTTCTTGCGTGAATATATCACTACTACATTTTGATCCAAAATTTGACGGAAAAATATGACAGCGCGTGGATTTCTCTTTTTAAACTTACCAAAAATTAGAAGGATACATTTTTTTTGTAAATTTGGCCACAAGCATCGGTGAAGCGACGACTATTCTCATAACCATCTCTTAAGCAACGACACGTTAGTAAGCATCGCTTAAGCAATGGAGCCTCCGTCGCATATCCGACACTTAGGGTCATTTCCTATAGTTGTCTTTATTTGGTGTGCAAGGAATTTTAGAGTTTTCATATAAATAAAATAAGATATATTCAAGATGCAATTATGTGTGGTTTAGCAGTGCCCTTTCAAGGTGATCATGGCTAACATGTATGAGTGAGTACATGCTTGTGGGATAAGAATGCAAGGTTTGGGGATGGTTGTCAATTATTTAAAGAGAACTAACTCTAGTCACAAGGCATCACATTTTGTTAAAAATATAGAGAACATTTTTAATCTTCGTTTTCAATTTGTAGTGTTGAAAAAAAGCTATTTTTGTATACTTATCATATTATAGTCAGGATGTTTTTGGGAGCATGACCAATCTTATAAAGAATTTGAGTCTTTTATCCAAAACTAGTAGGTTCCTAACTTCAAAGGAAAAATTAAAGTTACTTTTTTGGTAAAGACTTCTTCGATTTACATTTTCAATCTAACTATGGTTATGATTTAATATTATACAATGCCCATGGTTTTGGGGCACTGGATTCTTGTATCTTAATCAATGGTCTCTAGATTTTGAGCTAAAATAGGAGATTCCATCATATGTTTTAGTGTGGGAGAGATTGCCCCATATCTCTTTTAACAGCTATGCATTAAGAGCCTTGAGGCAATATGGAATAAGTTAAGAAGTGTTGTTTATAGAGTTGATCCAAGACCGAAGTTCTTTAGTTGTGCTTGAATTCACATTGAAGTATAACTTGAATAAGAGCTCCCATGAGAAATAGAGCTCCAAAATCAACAAATAGACCCTTGTGCAACCATTCCACTATGAACATATGCCATTATAGTGCAATAGTTGTCATGATTGTAGTCATTTCAACAAGAACCACCCAAAGAACCTACCCCCGACCTAGCAGAAAGAATAAGAGTTTCAAAAAGCATCTAGATCCTTGAATAGAGGGAGAAAAACATGGTACTCCCAAACCCATAAATGATACAAAATAAGACCTGAGTCAAAACCAATTTGTAACCTTAGAAACTATCCAAGAAAAGGAAGCCCTTAAATCAAGGAAAGAGCTCGACAATGAAGACATTTCAAAGTAGGGTTTTCCCTTGGTTGTGAGTATTTTTTCCTTGTGTCATATTTTCTTGCCATACATCAAATAATATTCCATATTGCATCATCAAAATTCCTTGAATCAAAATCATTATGAATAGGGTGACCATGCTACATAATGACTTCTCTCTTTACAAAATTAGGCATAATAGTATTGATATGAAATTACTAGGTGAGAATCAGTGTAAGAAGGATTGATTCAAAGCATTGTTACTTCTTTAATTTTTTAAAATCCCATTGTTGAATATCATATCAAAATAAGGTTAGTTTCTTATTATTGCCACAAAAGGTTAACTAAGAGGCTAGACAATTTAGGAGGTTATATTCCTCTTAGGAAAAGACATGGTTATTAGTACATGGTCCCATCCCACACAGGATGATATAATATTCGTTGATGGTATAAAATACATTGCATCCAACCGCAGGATTATTTTGCGTTTTTGCTTATATTGTTAAATCGGCATCACAAGAAGCTCTGGGTGCAGCAGAGAAGTGCTATCTGTGAGATTTAGAATGGGAATGGGAGGGGTTTCTACCCTTTGTCCGCAGAGAAGTACCACCAGCTGCACAAAAGAGGAAAAAATTTAAAGCCTCAAATCTAACTATAGAGACCGCACTAAAAGAGGATGACTATGATCAAATCACAACAAGATTGAAGGAGGAGATGTGAGACTCATTTCAGGTGATGCAAACATCGTAGGACAAGCTGCAGAGCATGATAGATAAGCAGCTTCTGGAGTTGAGAGCACTAACTAAGAAGACTGCCATGATGTAGAATCATCTAGTCAAGGCGACTGCAGGATAAAGCTCAAGACCATCGATTTCCCGCGAGGAATTATTTGCAAAGGATCGCATCAATACAGTGCTGATACCACCAGGGAGCATCTGATTCCTTGATTCAATGATTGATGTGCAGATATAGGTTAGACAACCTTTCGAGGTTAATCTGGCACAATTCCCTATTGATCAACTACAGATGATCCAGCAATAGATAGCTACAGAGCTCAGGGATAGAGAGCTTGCGACTTATAAATAGAACACTCAGCTGAGACAATAGAATGCAGAGCCCACCGTAGGCTTTTAGAAAAAGGTGGAGGAGTTAAGATAATATGAAGAAAGAGAAAAATATTTAAGTCAGGTCCTGCAGAACATGGCATTGGAGTTAACCAAGTGTAAAATTGATTTTTCCTTGCCTCTAACGCAGAAGGTAAGAAGAATTGTAGATAGAGAAAAGGCTCTGGAAGAGACAGTGGCCAAGATGGAGGAAGACCACAAGGTGTAGATTGCTGAGCTTGAGGCTCGAGCACTAGGCACACCTGAGGTAGACAAGGAAGAAAGGGCACATGCCTTTAGACTCGCTTCAATGCAGATGAAGTGTCGCATAAATGATGCAGAGTCATTACTAGCTGATGTGACGAAGACATGGTCGGAGCTAGAAGAGCTCCCAAATAGACTGGATTTGCAGCAGAGCATCCAGAACATAGAGAATGCAATAGCATAAATCAAGGAAGAATTCAAGAGCTTAGGAGCTCTTGAAAAGATGAAGAAGATGACAGAGATGAACCTCTTGCAACAGGAAGCGCATCGGTTACAAGAAAAAGAGATACAATTCAATAGTATGCTTCAACCGTATCAGGAAAAAATCACAAATCTAGTCGATGCGGTTGAGCAGAAGGTCAAGGAGTTCACTACAAGCAAAAGTGAAATCAATAGCACAAAATACCCCTTGATTAGTCAATTTATGCTTGAAGCGGCACAAGACTATGTCGAAGCTATGGAAAAAGATGTCGCAGGGCTCAAAGAGAGATTCGCAAGGACTTCGCAGGAATCCAAGGAGAAGCTACAACAAGAGAATCCAGCTGTTAGTGGCTTGGGGATGAGCCACAAGTAAGTATTAGGGGACTGTTGGAGTAGGGCCCTGCAGCTACAGGAAAAGCAGCTATATTGGAACAAGGAAGTCAAAGGAAAGATTACCTGAAGCGGCCGAG
>LPNX010744035.1:578348-591190 GCA_001517045.1 Pseudotsuga menziesii | reverse complement strand
TGGTCTTTGGAAGGTTTGATGGTGCCCATCATCACCAGCTTGTCTTGTTCCTGTGTGAGAGATTCCATGAAATCTGCAAGGCTGGGCATCTTCCAGTTTTGAGCTGTGAGTTTTGTGGCATAGAAGGTCGAAACAAAGACTGAGTAATCAGGCCCTAGATTTGAGAGGATGGACAATACGAGCTGCTCATCTTTCTTTCCAATACCACACTGTTTCAGCTGCAAAACTAGTGCTTTGAACTTGGAGAAGTATAGCTGCAGTGATTCAAAATTACTGGGACTCAGGGAAATCAATTCATTTTTGATTTGGTGTCCCCTCATCTCATCTGTCTTTCCAAATATTTCAGAAAGTTTCTCCCATACTTGATCCGGTGAAGTCAATCCATCGAGATGGAAAAGGAGGTCTCGGGAAATACTGAGACATAGGAGGCCATAGGCCTCATCTCTCCGATTGTGCCATTTGATCTTCTTTGCAGCTGCATTGGGCTCTGCTTCTGTTGCCATAGTCACCCTATAGAGGCGTTTCGCTCTCAACAAGATCTCCATCTCTGCTTTCCATTCAAAATAGTTGAAGGGAGTGAGGATAGTTTTCTGTGAATCCATAGCTTTAGAAAATATGTCCCGGCTGTCAGTAGAAGGCTCCCAGTATTGATGTCGAACCTGCAAAACAATTTTTGGAGGAGAGTAACAACCTACAATGGCTCTGATACCATGTAGAAATTCAGGCCTGCAGTAGATTAATTTCACTCACAGCAATTAACAATTGATCATGCAAAACTATCAACAATGGAGACTGAATATGGAGCTGTAACACAAAATTATATTAACTGTGTGTACAATAGCCAAACCTGTAATAACATAGGCTGATGAATATATATAATACATGAGCAAATAGAATGCATAAGGAAGCATCCAAATCTAGCATAAAGCAGGCTTACCCAAAATAGGAAAATCCCCCATAGGTGTAAAAAGCTGATCCCAAATCTATCAAGGACCCCACGAATTAGTAAGGGCGCATGGGAAAGCTAAAGAGTGGTAAAATGGAAGCTCATACATGCTTTTTCATGGAGGAAAGAGTGGAGGATGAAAGGGGAATAAAACAGGTTCACCTCACCTAGTCTAGCTTTCCTTATGTGCTTTAAAAACTGGAAAAGCAGTCAACAAAGCTGAAAAAGCAGAAGGGTGCCTAGGAGGCTAGGAATAAAGCAGATTTGATTCCCAGGACTTTCCAAAGTGCTCCATGAGTCAATAATGGAAATTTTGACCTCTATGGATAGGCAATTAGCTACTTGCACATGGTGGGACTCATGGACTAGGAAAATAAGACAAAATAATGAAATAATGTCTAAGTGGGTAAATACTATGGGTTGATTATTCTAATAGAGAAGAGAGCTCAACCACTGCATTCAAGGCAGTGATGACGACAAGAGGGCTCATCTACCCTCACAAATGGAAAAGGAGCAACAAGACGAGGTATTAAAGACAAAGGACAGAAGGGGAGAAATTGAGGAAGCGGTGCCCATACCCACGATCAGCACCAAAAATCACAGAAGACTGTAGGAAGCTACAGTGTGACCAGTAAGCGACAGTTCAAAGTACAGATAGGCCGACTGTCACAGTTAGGGTTTTTGGGTTACTATTGGGATAGGCCCACAGTGTTGTATCATGCTAAGACCTTCGGGCCACCTATTTCAGCATGTATTTTTTATTATGAAAGGTTGGTCAGGGTGAGATAACTAGTTAGGTGTTACTAGTTGTCGTCAGTATTGTAGGACATTGAGAAAGAGTCGAGCTCTGGTTCTGTTGTTAAGTCTGTAGATATCTTACTGTAACCAGTGGTCGGCTCCTTGTGCATGAATGTAATAATCCACAGGGATTGAGAGAGAGAGAGAGGAAGAGAAGAGATCTAAGAGAGAAGGGCTCCCAGCTGTATGCGTGGATTTTCCCAGAAGATCTTAGGATATAGTGTAAGAAGAAAGAATTATAGGAAGAGAAGAGATCTAAGAGAGAAGGGCTCCTAGCTGTGTGCGTGGAGTTTCCCAGAAGATCTCAAGCTACATAAGAGGTTGCAGTGGAACTGTGTTACTCTCTCAAGATATAATAAAACACAGTTCCTGTGGACGTAGCTTCCTCCCCTGGAAGTGAACCACATAAAATCCGTGTGTTGTGCGACTGTTTCATGTGATTCTGCTCTACTTATTTGCTATATGTTTTTTGTTACATGAACTTTGCTTATCAGTTAATGAATCTATGTATGCTATCCTTTAGTTTACAGTAACACAAAAGGTTAAATGCGAGTTGAATGTGTTGAGTATTATGTATATGAGTTTATCAGTGCTTGGTTCACGACATTTAACAGTTACAGTTTTAAGTGACTTCTGTATATTTAGTTCAGCAAGTTGAGCGTAGTAGATGTTGAACATGTTAGACCATAGAAGTTTACGTGAAGTTGTTTAAAATCCTAATGAAGGTTATCTGAGCTACTATACCCAGGGAGAAAGCCTCTGGACCTTGAGAGTTGATAAGCATACTGAGCCTTACTGTAGGAAATATCATAGCATAGAAAGGCGATATCGCACCGTCAGAGGAGTTGCGGTGTGAGATATCGTAGGTTAAGAGTTGAACAGAAGAGAAAGTTGTGCATCATCCTATAAGCTGCGATGCGATAAGAGTCAATCCCATAGTAGAGTCGGGTAGGAAGAGGGAAACATCCCTTGCCAAGAGATCCCGCTGGTTAATTAGATTCAAGAGTACCTAGGATGCTACAGAACCTAGTTGAGGAAACCTAATTCTTCATCCAACCCATTTAGGATCACTTCGCGTGAGACATCAGTCTATTCTGTGGTCTGTCGCCGAAAGGGCCAGTGAGCTAGGGTTTTTTTGGGTACACTACAGTAAACCCGGGTCTACCCAGAATAGCCAACATATAGCCTCCTTTCAGTTTAAGATGATAAATTAGGTGGTTGGAGCCTCCTTCTAGATGGTGCAATAAAATTAGGGAGTTGGATTTTCCTTCTAATTGGTTTTGGTAAACACATTGAATGTAATATTCACATTGTAAATAGCATATTTTATTGGTTTTCCACAAGTGCTTCGGTTTCAACGTAAGAATAGTTTGTACTGTGTATTTTTCTTATCTGATGATTATGTGATGATGATATTCTTATGAAATTTAAAGTTTGATAATATATTCATGAATGTTGTACTTTACAAGCTATTGAGAATCAAGTTTTGAAAAGTAATAAAAGGTACACACACGTATTCACCCCTCTCTCATTGTGTTTAGTATGTCCAAAAACTGGTATGAGAGAGGGTTCCTTCAAATACATTCTAAAAAATGGAAGGAATATGTCTGGAGATCATGGATGTGTGTAAATTAATCCCATGCCTAGATAAATTGAACTCAAAAACTTACTTGTAAAACATGCATAGATTCACTCAAAAAGGATATTGTAAATTGACAATAATACAAAATTCTATTGAATAAGTTTATCTGAGCCAAAATTATGACACAATAGTATTTCCAAATATATAATTATATCAGATATTCTAATTCATAAGGATGTTATTCGAATTAGCACAAAGGAAGTCTTACTAAAAAGTAAAAATCCCCGCATATGTGCATAAGACACTTCCCTAACCCATTAACAAGGTCACGAATAGGATGAATGAAGTGTATCAGCTGATAAGTGAAGGTTTCAAAAAAATAATTCTTTTGAAAGATAAAAGGAATTCATTTGAGTTTTACAAAAAACAAGGTAGTTTCCTTAAGAGTAGCTTTACCTTTTTCCTTAAAAGAAGTGTAATTTCAGATAAGGAAGGAATTTGCACATACTAAACAGGTCAATCTACTGGGTTGTCAGAATATTATCTAGAATATTTCCAAAGTGCTGATGTAGGTAGTTTTGGAATTTTTTACCATAAGGAAGTAAGTGTATGCTAGCTAGCTAGTGTAAGACCTGAGAATTTAACCAAAATGATTGAGTTTTATATCCTAAGTATGGGGTTGGGTTTTGATTATTCTAACACCCCATATTAATCCTAGATTATGTAAAATATAACAAATTTGTTAGATATATAGGTCCTAGAAAAAATTCTTAGTCACCCTTTACATATTGCTTGTCCATACAAACCAATGAAATAGGAAAAACCATAAAGGCGGAAATCCGTCCTTAAACATGGACATGAACAAAATTTTGTGAAATATTTTATTCAATAAGTATTTAATAGATGGCCAACCATACCTAGTAGTGATTTGATATTTCTTAAAGTATTCTAAAAAAAACCTTGGTGAAGATGTATGCAACTTTCATAGATGTTGTGCAATAATGTAGAGCAACTATTTTATGATGCACAAGCCCTTTGATGTAGTGCATATCGATCTCTATTTGTTTGTTTCACTATCTTTGTAATAGATCAGTTGAGATTTGAATGGTACATTGGTTGTCACAATAGATGACTCTAGAATTATTAGATTCAATTGCAAATTCTCCAAGTTTACCCTACAACCACAAACATTGAGTACCTGCATTCACAACTACTATTAGCACTTGTGCTAAATTTTTGAACTAACACTTGCGGTGATTGAATTGCAAAGAGGGGATAGCCAAAGTTTTTTTTGGGACTGATAATGTTGAGAATGTTGGGTTGGAAGAGTGAGACAAACAAAGAATGAATCCTGCCACCATAATAAAGGTAGCATGGATTAGCGGGTATCAACGATTTCACAACGGAGGACGAGTGTAGAAAGTTCATCCGGGAGGGCATGCGAAATCCATGTCTTGGTTTGGAGGAGAAAAAATATTTGGTGGAAATGTGTCCTTGTGGTGGAAGATGCATGAATCTTAAAGGAGCATCGAGAGCATGATACTTGGGAGGTATACATAGTTTAAAACGATCAAGATCTACCCTCACATAATGTACGATGGAAAACCATTTTTTATGCCCCAACCTGCATGATGGATAAGGTAGAAGATGGCCGCAACATGGAGGAAGGCCCCACATGTTTGGATGATAGTGAATAGAAAAGGATAAGATCAACGGCCTTAATTATGGTCACAGTAAGAAACTGTGTGACGGATAAGGGAAGGAGGCAAGGATAAACCATGTAGGGACCTCTCATCTTCTACGATAGATATTCTACGAGGTAAGATATCGATGACCTCGAACTGTATTGGGACAAAAATATGCACACAGGTTAACCAACAGGTGGAGCAAGAAGCAAGGTAAGGGCCATCTAGTTGAACGACCAAGATCATGTGTGAGGGAAATCAACAACCAAGACATGTTTCACTTGTCCAAAGGTGTGGGTGAGAAGAATAAGGAAAAATACGGAGCAAAAGGGGTCAGAGAGGGAAATATCAACATCCAGATCATGTCTCAAGAGTTTGATGGCTACCACTGAGCATGTGTGATGATGAGGAATCCTATAAGTGAATTAAGTGGCAAAGGGCAGGTATAGACTTTACACGACATACTACAAGAAAGAAGTGGCTCTAAGAACAAGAGAAAAATGTGACACATGTGGAGGATATCAATGAAGCACCATTTATCAAATCCAAACATCCCAAGGGGATCTGAAGCTAATTATAGGTGAAGTTGGAGGTCAATTCAACAAATGATATTAGGAGGTCAGATTCTTAGGGGCAGCGCAGTTGGCATCTTCGCATGAGGGGATTGGATCAAGATCCCACATGATCATCCATGTTGTCATAATAACACTTGATGATGACATGTGTGAAAGTTGAAAAATCATGTATTGGAGCTTAAATTACCATCTTGATATAATGCCACACTTAGATCCATTTAAAATATAGAGATTCCGCATGCTGATAACAATAGGATAGCTTCTATGGCTCTACTTAGGGTCTTGAGCAGTTCCAATGAGAGAATGGATACAAATTCTGTGCTTGAGACCCCTATTATTTGGGGCACCTTATTAGCCTGAAGGTGTTGTTTATAATCCCAACTTCCATTGGGCCCTCACGCATCAACAACTACAGCCATCAAGGTAAAGAGGTCTCCTACACAAAGATAGTTTCTGACGTGGGTGGAGGCTATGTTGTCTTAACAGGCCACAATTACACTTTGGTAGCTGTACCTAAAGTTCTTGACACTAACAGAATTCCACCAAATCCTTCAGATAAGGCTACAATCCCCATGGCCATTGTACATAGTATCCATTGCTAGGGGTGGTCAATAGGAACAAATATTTGGACCTGGGAGGGAAGGATTGGAATACTTCGTCATCATTGTCTTGGGATCCTATTTCCAGATTCATCTAGGATGATGATGAGTCTCATATAATTTTGTGCTGACCTGTCATGTAAGGAGTATTTGGTCTCCGTAGAAGACTATGGCATGAATAGCAATCCCTTTAAAGATGCAGAGCTGCCAAATAATAAATCCACCTTCACTGGGTCAATGAAAAGCACAACACTACCAAGGGACATGGGTGTTGGGCAGTGGGGAAAATACAGAAGGAGCATAAACTTCCCTGCCCACCGCAAACACATGCATAACATGTTTCTAGAACATGAGGAAATATGAGGGAAAGACATAGGAAGGGTCACATCATGGTTGTTTTAAAACCTGTCAAACGTATTTATTTTTTGTTTATTCATAAAAAATAGGTACAATGTTTTTTTTTTTTTTTTTTTTTTTTGATGTCGAACATATTTATATTTTTTCTATTCATAAATAACAGGTATAATGCTTGTTTTGAGGAAAAAAAATCAGTGTATTCATTACCAAAGATTGAAAATTTTATTGTTATTGTCAATTATGTTTAAATATGAACTAAGAAGTATGTTGTAATCAACATATATTTATAAAGCTAACATTTATAGCATTTGGATCAAGGAACACACTCCATAAATGTCTGTTGGCCAACTATAAATATTGGAATATTCTATCTTCAAAATGATTATTAGAGTAAATATGTAACTTAATTTAAATGCAAATTAATGAGAGAAAATTCCATCAAAAATGAAAATGAGGATATTAATATTCAATTATAGGTACATCATCACAATATGACAAGATTAACTTGCTAGATAAAAAAATGATGGACACCCAAGTCCAACCAGATCAAGATTTTGAAAAACATATTCCATTCGAATATGGTTAACCCTCCAAGTGAAGAAATAAAAGTTTAAAAAATGAAAGATACTAAGGAAATAAAAATATTTCACTATTAATAAAATGATGGGATTTTCTAAATCTAACAAAATATCAGTTTCTTCGTTGTCAATTTTACATATCAATGCAACACCTTAAACAAATACAATCTACTCATCATCAAACCAGTTAAATTATTTTATTATTATAGCTAACTTTATCTCTGTTCCAACATATTTTTTGAAAGAACACACTACATGAATTTGTTTCGTCACACTAGACACTGGACTATATACCTCTAAAAATGCTTATTAAAGTAAACTTGTAATATGTCATATTGTTATCATTTGTACAATTTATGAGAGCTCTAATATGGTGATATAGGTACTGAAGAGAGTAACTCCTAAGATCCAAGGCCAACGATAAGGAGATGGAATCCATCCTCTGATCACATCCGAATTTTGGAATACATATTCAATTTGGGTACGGATAATCCCACCAGTGAAGACATTGAGGACCTCACCACTCGTCTGCAAGAAATTGGAGTGTTTGTTGACACCAATATCTTCAACTGGTTCTAGAACTAAAGATCAAAACCTAAATAGGAGCAACACGATGATCCTTGATCTGAAAATTACTTTAGGATCTTTATAACCATTGTTTGTATGTGAATTTCTAAATTTCAATTACTCACAAAAAGCCTTTAAAATGCATAATTAAAGAGAATCCTTCAAACACATAAGCACATGAAAATGTAAACAAACCATAAATGGACAAGAATTGATAATGGAGTTCACAAGGGGCTACATCTCTGGGCCACTTCTAAATGGGAAGGCTAATAGATAAAATCTTCAAATGCTTAGAAAAATATATTCTGGAAAACTTTCTGAGTTCTGTCACTCAGACATAGAAACAAACTGCACCACTGTGTTCGTCTGGAAAAATCAAGAAAAATGATTATAAAATTGAACCTGTTCACATGATTCCTCCTTTGGATCGCAAATCCAGAAAACCAATCTTCAAAAATACTAAGTGTTCTATACTTCATCTCAAGAACTATGTCCATACTCCACCTCGGAATCTATGCAGTACTTAGTCTCGATCTCCGACTGTTTAGCTTTGACTTTCTCTGATCTGGGAAAAGGCATGGTCTTGGTCTATTATAGAGCTTAGTGCTTAACAATAAAATAAAATTGTACCACATACAAAGCAACAACAAGGCATGTGGCCCAGTGGTAAGAGTGCATCACTTGAGAGCAGATATTCTAGGATCATACTCGCAGGCCTCTCCTTCCTTTGTGCAATTTTACATTGTGGAAAATTTTATGTATTACACCATAGCATATGGTTTAAGAAACAACATGTTTGATGGGATATTATTTATAAACAACGGCACATATACCATGCTACCACATGGTTCAAAGGTTCGACATAAATGGTGGCACATATACCATGCTACCACATGGTTAAAAGATTTGTCATATGAATTGGTTTATGATATGTAATGTTTGTTATAATATGGTCTATATACCATATTACAATCTCTCCATGGTCCAAATATGGTTTATAACATATATTCTCATTTCTTTTAATATTTATACTTTAATAAAGCTTTAAACCATATCTTAACATAATCCTTTGAACCATGTTAATGGAATCATGGTGGCCTTATCATGAGGTCTTGGGTTGGATTCCCATAGCCCCAAAAAAACTTTTAAACCATATTTTTAACCACTTTAATCATCTTTAATGAAACTTCAAACTTGAATATCTTCTGCATCTAGAGGCCTTTTTCCATGAAATAGGTGTCACTAGAAAGCCGCTGATGAGATCTTTCATTTTGTAAGAATTTATTTCCCTTTTGAATAATTTAAATTATATCTACTTTGAGATGATCCATCTGGATCAAACCTTCCCATTGGAAATATTTTTGACCATAAAAAGCATGAAATCATCAGGCAATCAAGTGAAGACATGTTCTTTTCACTTGTCCTGTATCATCTATCCATTCTTGGAACCTATACATCTTCCTCAACATGAAAATCATCAATGCTGCACAAATATTATTAAGTACATTGAATCCTTTTTCCACAAAATGTTCAGTCAATATTGTAGGAATAAACCATATACTGCTAATCAGTATTAAGATGAATACCAACATTGAACATGTGAAAGATTTTGTTCTTGTAGAATGCTTATGTTTTATCATAGGAACATTATCAACCAAAATATGTGTATTGTGATGCAATCACACTTCCTCTTCATGCTTATGATTCTTTTCTTCCTTAATTTGCATAGACATAACTGCCAAATTTTGACTTGCATTAGTTGTGTAGTTCCCAATGATTTTTCATTTTTATATGAATGTGAGTGTACTATGTACTCAACTCCTTACTTAAGTAAATTATATTGATTATGTTCTTGATAGAATATTACATTTTGATCATATAAATATGGGCTTCCGAACACAATTCCACATATATCTAGTGGAACCACATCAAATTCAACTTCATCTACAAACTTGGATGTAATTGTAAACTTTAGATCACATTATCTTGTTACTTATAATCCTTTATCTTTGCATACCCATCCTAATGGATAAGTTTTCCTGTGTGGTTTTGTTATTAGTTCTAACTACTTAACTACTACTTATAAAATAAGATTAGCTTGAGATACACTATCTACGAGTGTGTAGATATTTGTTTGTTTAGTGATTACCCTTATATGAAATAGTGCATTTATTTTTCTATATTTAGAAACATTATTATCTTTAGATGTAGAAGAACATTAAGAGACAATGTTAGAATTATTACCAACAATATTTTTACCTTTCACACCTACGATTTATATCTTTGTTTCATCCTCGGAATCTGATCCAAGGTCCTCAGCAACAACCGTGGCTGCTGTTTGCTTCCTTTTTTATCCTTAAACCACTTCGGTTTCAGTTCTGGATGTATATTCGAACAATTCTCTGCATCATTTCCATATCTCTGACAATGAGAACTAGAAAGTTTTGTGTCCCCTTTCTTCACAGTGACAACATGTTTGCTCTTCCCTTTTTCCTTGCCTTCTTTTATCTGGCTAAATTCAGCTGAAGGAACATCATGAACATTATTTCCTTTAGATTCAATCTATGTAACTTGCACACATACCTCATCCAGGTTAATCAGATTAAACATCAATATCATATGATGCAAATAACTATGCGATCCTCCTATATATTTGAGAAGAGTTTCTTCGGTGTAGAGAGGTATACCAAGTACTAATGCTCTTTTTCTAAATTCTTGTGTGTAATCTTGCACACTTTGGCCCTTACCTTGCCTTAGATTTTGACAATCCATTATAGCTTGTTGTACATACCCTAATGGATAGAATTGTTTTTTTAGTGCTCAAATGACCTCATACCAAGAGGAAATGATTATTCCTTTTGTGGCAAGATCTTCTTGAGATCTGCTCTCCCACTAGATGAGAGAAATACCTCCAAGTCGGACAGAAGCCAACTGAATCTTAATGTCGTCTTCAAAAAAAATTGGAATCCTACAATAAACTTCAATTCGACGAATCCAATTATCCAAATTTTCAGCATTAAACTCTCCATTATACATAGTTAATTCAAACTTAATATCTAGATTTAATTGAGGCACATTAAGGTTGGTTTTTCCTTTTTTATTTCCAAATGGAGAATGTAAAGAGAAAGAACCATCAATATAATTCAGCGAATATGGTGGAGATTGAGGAGGTTCCTCACCACCTATTTCTTTTTTACCTTCCACATGAGATGGGCCTTCTTGTTCACCTTTCTTTTGATCTTGATAGAGCTCCTCTAGCATCGTTTGCATTCTCATGAAATCTTTCAAAAATTCCCCTTTAGATGGGAGAGAAGAGGTGGTTTCTTCTGCTTTTGGTGAAGACATTTTCCCTTTTCTTGAAGCAATATCTGGATCAAATGCTTCAATCTCTCCTTCACCATGTTGAAACCTATATATTTTTAACATAAAAACTTCACAATGCAAAGGTTAAGCTCACTCTAATACCAACTATATCTAAAAATTACTTAAGGATCTTTATAACCATTGTTTGCATGTGAATTTTTAAATTTCAGTTACTCACAAAGATCCTTTAAAATGCATAATTAAAGAGAATCCATCAAGCACATACGCACATAAAAATGTAAGCAAACCATAAATGGACAAGAACTAATAATGGAGTTCACCAGACCCCCTAGCTACGTCTCTGGGCCACTTACAAATGGGAAGGCCGATAGATAAAATATTCAAATGCTTACAAGATATGTATTTTGGAAAAAGTTATGAGTTCTTTCACCGAGACATAGAAACATACTGCCCCACTATGTTCCTCTCAAAAAATCGAGAAAAATGAGTATAAAATCGATCTTGTTCACATGAGGCCTCCTCTGGCTCACAAATCGAGAAAACCAATCTTCACAATAAGACAAAAATACTAAATGCTCTGTACTTCATCTCGGGCACTATTCCTATACTCCACCTTAGAATCTGTGCAACACTTCGATTCAAGCTGTAAGTGTTTAGCTGTAGCTCTCTCTGATCTAGGAAAAGGCATGGTAGTGATATTTTATAGATATTAGTGCTTAACAATAAAATCAAATTGTACTGCACACAAAGCAACAACTAGGCATGTGGTCCAATGGTAAGATTACACCGGTTGAAAGCAGAGATTCTGGGATCAAACAATTGGGCCTCTCCTTTCTTTGTGCAATTTTATACTATGGAAAATTTTCTCCTTTCTTTCTGCAATTTTATAGTGTCGCAAATGTTATGTATTACACCATAGCATATGGTTTAGCAAAGAGCGCATTTGATGGGATATGCTTTATAAACGGTGGCACATATACGATGCTACCACATGGTTCAAAGGTTTGGCATAAGAATTGGTTTATGATATGGTATGTTTGTTATATTATGGTTTGTATACCATATTACAATATCTCCATGGTTCAAATATGGTTTATAACATATTTTTGTTTTAATATTTAAACTTTAATAAATCTTTAAACCATATCTTAACATAATCCTTTGAATCATGTTAATGGGGTCATCGTGGCCTTATCATGAGGTCTTGGCCTCAATTTTGATAGTCACAAAATAACTTTTAAACCATATTTTTAACCATTTTCACCATTTTTTTAACCACTTTAATCATCTTTGACGAAACTTCAAACTTGAATATCTTTTGCATCTAGAGGCCTTTTTTCACAAAACAAGCCTCGCTAGAAAGTTGTGGATGAGCTCTTTCATTTTGTAAGAATTTATTTCACTTTTGAAGAATTAACTTATATCAACATTGAGATGATTCACCTATATCAATGCTGCAAAAAGGAAACACTATAAAGTTTTCCTCAACTCTACCTCAACTAGCAATTCCTTCCACGAGACCCGTGACTCAACCTCTACTTTAGCTCTGATGGCCGCTTCATTTTCGACCCATGAGGACCACTACCAAGATATGAATACCAATCAATCAAGTTACATTCAAGAATCTAAAGCAGTTCAATGAGCTCAATCAAGTTACATTCAAGCATCTGAAGCAACTTAATCGGCTCAATCAAGTTACATTCAAGCATCTGAAGTAGCTCTGATGGCCTCACAATCTACATAAAATTGCAATTCTATATTCCTAATTAATTATTCAAAATTTATTAGATAAATTTGTGTGTTACTAATTCAAAATCTATTTTAAAACAAT
>LPNX010744035.1:566261-578262 GCA_001517045.1 Pseudotsuga menziesii | reverse complement strand
ATATTATAGATTTTGAATTATTATTTAGGAATATGAAGTTGCAATTATTTTGGATTCCATTAGAATTTTATGGTTGTAGGTTTAAACATTTAATTGTTTTAAAATAGCTTTTGAATTAGTAACACACAAATTTTACATGTAGAGTATAGTAAATTATTTTCTTAAATTTTGAATTGATTTTTTAAAATTTTACTTCATATGTAACAGGAACACTTTTATTCATTTAGATGCACTAAAGTGTGGATAATCTCACAAATGTCACCAAGATTTTCTTGCATTCAAGATAACCTCCTATCTAATACTATTTTTTTTAGTGTTTTGTAAATGATTTTTTTTAGTGCTTTGTAAATGATGTATTTGTGCATTGTTAATAGTGAAGGGGATCAATTAGAGAATATTTTTGTGAATTGGGTGGTGTGATTATCTCATTGCACTGAGAGGCACTTTACAGCTCAGTATGGGGGAGATCTTATAAATTTATGTAACGTTACGTAACATTATGTAACGTTATTATTTTGTTACTAACAAAATAATAAAAAATAAAAGATAAATGTCTGCCAGAAAAACAAGCAAAAAAAATTAATTATAAAAAACAAATGTGGGTCACAAAAAAAAACACAATATGGCAGAGATGTTGTAATGTTCCTACCTAACAAAATAATAAAAAATAAAAAAATGGATTATCCTCAAAAAAATGTTTCCAAGGCCTCCTAATCAACCCATGGTTTTATTGTAGATGGTTTAGGAGGGCCTTGAAAATGGTTTTAAAACCATGTGCAAGGGCTCCTAGACAACCCATGGTTTTGTTGTACATGATTTAGGAGGGCCTTGCAAATGGTTTTAATACCATGTGCAAGGCCTCGTAAACAACCCATGGTTTTAGGAGGGCCTTGCACATGGTATTAAGACCATGCATGGGGAAGGCATTGTGATGTTTGTTCCTAACAAAATAAAAAATAATAAAAAATATTATATGTCGGCTATAAATAATATTAAATATTAATAATAAAAAGTATTATATTCCGAGAGTTTGAATCAAATCAATAGCTACATATAGGACACACCAAAGCTCAGATATCCTTAAGTGCAATAACTAAGAAAAGGTTTGCACTTGAAGAGATTTGATCCCTCTCAGTGCTTGATAGAGCCTAGGATTTGGATCTAGAACGGTTATTAAATCCTAAAGAGTAAGCATTTTGTTTACAGTTGAAACATGTGTGCTAGTAAATGTTGTGGTTGGTTGTTGTCATCATGTAAATGTTATCATTGATGTCCTTAGTCATAGTTTCATTAACACTACTCTTACAAGATTTTAGTTGGATTCTCTACTTTATTCTTGGGAGAGTGGATATTTGTCACAAAATTCATGGTTATTTTTTTGAAAATTATTTTATGTTATGGTCATTATCTCACATAAGAGGTAGCCATGTATTTTAGGATTTGCTTGGTTGTTGCTATGAGTTCTATCTTGTAAATGTGTGATTAGTTTAATTTTCTTGTGATTATTAACCTTATGGATGGTCGCCCATTTCTAGGTGCTAGATTGTCCTTCCATGGTTTAACATGGTTTATATTTCATGGTTTCATGGGAATTTTCTGTGTGATCTAGTTTGTAGAAAAGTTAAAATATAATTTGATATTGTTTGATGCTTTCATGGGAGGTCATTTTGTTGGATGTTTTAAGGTTCCAAAGTTTTTTAGTTTATTTTACTTAGTTAAAATCAAAATTAGTCATTTTTTAATTATAATATAGATATATTTTGATTAAATACTTGACTAGGACAAACACGCTTTTAACTAGTAACATGTATATAAATTGGAGAAGAAATATTTGCCTCTTATTTTGTGATATGAAAAACTAATTGGGGTAGGATACATGAAATATTAGCATAATAATGACACCATGTTAAATAAGTCGAAGGAGAGATCATCGTGAAATTGGTTAACAAATCCCAACTCCCTATGAAAAAAGATAAACCCCTAGTTGTTTTCCAAGAAAAGAACATATGACACTTAAATTAAAGATGAGGAATGCCTCAATGGGGCACACTATTTAGAGCAAGAGGATGGTGTTAGGTATGTAACTTAGATAGAAAGTGAAAGAGCCAATTAGTCAATGGATGATGTGAGGTAACGATACCCACACATGACATGTTAGTTGTAATGCCATGTGAGAGAAACAAAATTATGATCATTAAACTCAATTATTAGAGGTACCTACAAAACCTTTTAGAATTAGTTGTAAAAAGATGAAACGGTGACAAGTAGATTACCTAATATTTAACTTTTATTTATGGAAATAGGTATAAATAACCCAAAATGTAATTCTTATAAGATTGGTATGTTTCTCGAAAAGATACTACATGTGTTCCCGTTGGTCCAAGGGTTTTGTACTTTATGGAGTATATATTTTTATTTATAGAAAATAGGTATAAATAACCCAAAATGTCATTCTTCTAATATTGGTATGTTATTTTTTCTCTAGCAAATAAGGCATATGTTCCTCTTCTTCCACCATTTTGGTATATAAATTGACAAATTTAGTGAAAAATATATGTGGAGTTGTAGGTAACAATAGAATCTTGTGTAGCATTATTTTTCAAAATTTTAAGAGTTATATATATATATATATATATATTCAATTCATGAATTTAGTGAAGCCCTAAAATGACATGGTCAAACATTCGTCCACCTTATCATGGTCTTAACATAATCATTCAACTTTTTTTAGTTTCTAGGTATTCTTATATTCTTATGCGGTTTCTTGTGCATTTCCGGAAAAGGTGAGCAAGTCAAAAGTTATAGATGAAATAAATGACCTGTGTTTTATACAAATTTGAAACGTGTGTAATTAGAAATGAAATAAAAACATAAAACAATAACAACTTTATTCAAAATATATAAACTGAGAATTTACACAGAGCTCAACACGTTTGTGTAGTTTCATGAGTAGTGAACAAGTGGAGCATACATAGAATTAAAGTTAAAAAAACATGAAGTTAGGAATTGGGTGTTTTGTTATAACTGAGTCTAAGCCTTGAGGCTTAGGAATCCAAACCTATCAAAAACATACAAGGGAGACAAAAAACAAAATTTAACAGTGCATACATGTACCTTCACTCATGTGTACTAGCATGCACATATGGAAAAAAATACATAGCATGGTGCAGATTATTAAATGTTGCTGCAGCAGCTTTGTAGGGAATTGGATCTTAACCGTTTGAGATCCAATGGCCTATATTGCTGTTTTGGAAGCATTTAATACTCTATCACGTGCTAAGTATATTTTTCCTGCACATACTAGCGCATACACATACTAGCATGCACAAATACTAGCGTGTACCATACTAGAATTGAATGCTCATTTTTTCAATGATTATTGTGTGTGGTGGTCATATATTCTATTTTGGTTTGATTCTCTACATTATCTCGCATAAGAGGTGGCCATTTAGTTTAGGATTTGCTTGGTTTTTTTTATGAGATCTATATTGTAAAGGAGTTATTAGTTTAATGTTCTTGTTCTTAGTAGCATCGTGGATGGTCACTCTTTTCTAGATTCTAGATTTTGCTTCCATGGTTTAAAATTGTTTCTATTTCAAGGTTTTATGTGCATTTTCTCTATAATCTAGTTTGTAGAAAAGTGAAAATATAAGTTGATAATGTTTAAGGCTTTCATAGGTGGTAATTTTGTTTGATGTTGTAATATCCCAAAGTTTTTCATTTTATTTTATTCAGTTAAAATTAAATTAGTCCCTTTTGTAATTATACTATATAGTTGACTAGGATAAACACCTTTTCAACTAGTAACATGTAAATAAATTAGAGAAAATATATTTACCTCTTATTTTGGGTTATTAAAAAAATATTGGGATAGGATACATGAAATATTAGGGGAATTGTAAAACTATGTAAAGGAAGCAGGGATATTAGTGAAATTTTTTAACAAATCCTAAGTCTCTAGGAAAAAATTAAACCCCTAAACAATACTCATTTTCCAAGAAAATGTTGATGTATTTGTAACTTCAGAATGTATTCATTTGGATATCTTACGTATTGTACTCCGATGACCCTATTGGAAGTATCAACAATGTAATCAATTCATGTCATACCCCAATGTTCCTATTGGGAGATTCAATAATGTAAAAAAGTCATGTAAAGTCATAGAGGGTGACCGTCCTTATTGTTCAAGGGTTAAAGTCCCCGCAATTGTCAAGCAGTAGGGTTATTAGAATCTCCTAGAGAAGTCAGCCCTGGTGATTTAATGTCAAGCTGGGAATTAGTATAAATAGAGAGTGAACCTCTCTATTTATCACACAGCCATTCACATTCAGTTGTAGTGCATGAGTGAGATAGAAGAAGCTAGTATCAGAGAGAGAGAGAGACTATTGCTGTCGGGATATCATCTTTGTATCTTTGGGTTTTAATTTTGGTGATGATTCTATCTTTGAGGAAGTTGGGAGATTTTATCCTTTATGGTTTCCCCAAGGAAAATATTTGTGTACATTTTCTCTTGTGATTGATTTTTGTGTTTGTTTCTCTCTCAGTTAAGATCTTAATGTTATATTGCTCAAATGATAAAAATCTAACATCGTATTAGAGCTAACCTGAGAAGAAGACATTGTGCAGCTATTGAAGATAGGGGTTCCTACGTTTTGGGTCTATCTCCACATATAATCAACAAAAGGAGGCTTGGATGACTCTTCTCCCTAGGGGGAATCTTTCTATCAAAGCAAAATTTGATTCTGAGCATTTTCAGTTTTTGACTCGACACTGCTATAGGAAATTAGGGATTTCCACAGAAGTGGAATTTTTGAGTGGGCCAAAGCCTGGATTGATATCCTCCCCAAAATAAAAGTTTATATATCAAGATAAAAAAATTTGGTTGGGTAGAACTCTTGGAAAGTCAAACCCTAAATATAGTCCTGACCTAGAAAACCAGCTCTGTAGAAATTTAGCTCCAGATCCAGTTTCGACATCTTAACCTGGTAATATCTAAATCTTTTGCATTTCCATTTGACATTCTCTATTAATATGTCTCATTGCACCAAGCTTGATTAAAATATTGAGGGATCTAACAACTTTCGAGCCTAGAAGTATAGAATCTCCCTGGTCCTAGAGGAAAATGAATTGGACTCCTACATAAGTGAAGAGGTTCCAGTTCCCAAGGGAGATGAGGCTAAGTCTTTCCACAAAAATAAATTGGTCATGTATAAGAGTATTATTGATGATTCAATCAAGGATCACATCATACCTCAAGTGTCCTCCCTAAAGACACCTAAAGAAATGTTTGATTCCCTGACTAAGCTATTTGAAGGGAAGAACATCAATCGAAAGATGACTCTGAGAAATCAATTGAATAATGTAAAGATCCAGAATGCGGAGACCATACAGTCTTACTTTACAAGGGTCTCTTAGATCAAAGAACAAATTGAATTAGTATATGAAGATGTAGAGAATGAAGAAATTGTGATGACCACCCTAAATGGTCTTCCTAGGGCATGGACTCTTTCATTCAAAGAATCTGTGCTAGGAAGAAGCTAATCAAGTTTATCAGACTGTGGGAGGAATGCTCACAAGAAGAAGCTCGAATAGTAGCTCAAGAAGAAAATATGGGAAATGAATATCAAGCTATCACATTCCACACCAAGAAAACCAGAAAGGAACATCATCACTCCAAAGGTAAGCATTCACAGCCTAGAAGATACCTATCTACTATCAGATGTCACACGTGTAATGAGAAAGGACACATATCTAGATACTATCCTAAAAACAAAGGTGGCTCTCACAAGAAGAAGGGAAACAAGAAGAGACATCATGATCACACTGCAGAAGATGATGAACCTCCCAAGAAGAGATACAAACAAGAAAGAAATGATTCTTCAAGTGATGAAGAATATGTTCTTATCTCTATCCTCATGGGAACTATCTCACATGGAAGTAATGATTGGCTTATAGATAGTGCTTCCAAACACATGATGGGATTTAAGGAATCCTTTGCAAAACTATTAGGACATGAATCACCCCACAAGGTGAAACTTGGGGATGACTACTAGTATCCAATAAAAGGTAGCGGTGAATCCTCCTACAAGATAGACTTCGTAAATTCTATGAAAATGAAGGATGTCCTATTTGTACCAGGACTAAAGAATAACCTTCTCTCCATCTTAGCATTAGATGCAAAAGGCATGAGAGTTGCATTTATATATGGGGAATTCCTCATCTGGCCAAAAATTAAATACTATTGACGATGTAGTAGTAATTGGAGAGAAATAAGGAGGACTATACAAATTGAAGGGCCAACCTGAACAACCTTTAGTTCATGACTCGGTAGAACCAAATGAACTTTGGCATAGAAGGCTTGCACATCTGCACTACAGGGAACTACCACTTGCAAGAAAAGTTGGTGAAGGTCTTCCAGAAATGCAGGAAAAACGATGAAGGTGTATGGAAAAGATGAGTGAAAGGAAAGAGTACGAAGAATAAATTTCCAAGTAGCAAGAGAAAAAAAAAGGAATCTTGGAAATCATCCACTACAATGTATGTGGTCTAGTGTCATCTAGTTCTCTAAGCGGGTATGTATACTATGTTTCTTTCATTGATGATTTTCCCAGAATGACATGGATATACTTCATGAAGAACAAGGATGAAGTATTCAACAAGTTAAAAAATTAAAAGCCTTGATTGAGAACGACATAGAAAAGAAGATAAAGATATTTCGATCAAATAATGGCATAGAATTCACATCAAATAAATTCAAAGAATTATGCAAATATTTAGGGATTAAGAGGGAGTTGACCACTCCATATAATCCACAACATAATGGGTTTGTAGAAAGGAAGAATAGAAGAATCATGGAAGCAACAAGGGCAATGCTTCATGATCAAGACCTTTCTATGCATCTATGGGAAGAAGCTTCCAGGCCAATTGTGTATGTATAGATCCGTACTCCACATAGAGTACTCAAGAACAAGACACCTGAAGAAGTGTTTTTTGGCAAGAAACCAAAAGTCAGTCATCTTAGAATATTTGGTTGTCTAGTGTACATACACATTCCAAAAGAAAAGAGGACAAAATTAGAACCTTCATGAAAAGAAGGGTATATTAGTGGGATACTCTTGAGAACTCGAAGGCTTATAGAATATACTTCCCAATATTCAAGAAGATCGACATCAGTAGAGATGTAACATTTGATGAAGAATTGGCTTACATCAAATCCAGAAAAGAAGACATGTTGAAGAATCTGAAGAATCATAAGTACCTAGAATCCCTAATACAATAATGAATGAAGCAACTCCAAAAGAAGATCAAGAAATGGAAGAACCTCAAGAACCAGTAGAGCCATCTCAAGAAAAGAATCCTCATAAGAGGAAACCTCCATGGGTACGAGAGGATATCCAAGGTGCAGAAAGATACGGGCACCATAAGAAATGCACAGAGAAAGAAAGAGAACTAGGTCCTACTCTACATATGTAGCTATGTTATGTGACATTATTCATAAAGAACCTTCCAACTATGAAGAAGTTGCAGAGAAGAAATAATGGAAGGATGCTATGATCGAGGTGTATCGGTCGATCATGAAGAATGATGTCTGGGATGTTGTCCCAAGACCATAGGGGAAGTCTATTGTGACTTCCAAGTGGATCTACAAGATCAAGCGTGTTGAAAATGGTAGCATAGAAAAATATAAAGAAATATTTGTGGCTCGTGGCTTCTCCCAGAAAGAAGGAATAGATTATGAAGAGAACTTTGCACCTGTAGCCATATACACTTCCATCATATCGGTACTTTCTCTGGCTGTAGTCATGAGATGGAAAGTACAC
This sequence comes from Pseudotsuga menziesii, assembly GCA_001517045.1. Taxonomy (NCBI): domain Eukaryota; kingdom Viridiplantae; phylum Streptophyta; class Pinopsida; order Pinales; family Pinaceae; genus Pseudotsuga; species Pseudotsuga menziesii. Next base: position 570,442 of record LPNX010744035.1, on the reverse strand, counting down.
CAGATGGATGTCAATACTTATTTCTTGAATGGTGTAGAAGAAGAAGAAGTGTATGTGGAGAAGCCACTTGGTTTTGAGACACACGACAAGGAGACTCATGTGTGCAAATTGAAGAAAGGCCTATATTATTCAAAATAGGAACCCAAGACATGGTATGGCTAGATTAACAATTTCCTGACTAGTTTGGGATTTACCAAGAGTAAAGAAAATCTCAACCTTTACTATAAGGTTGAAGAAGAGAACCTAGTGATGCTCCTACTGTATGTAGATGACTTGTTCTTAACAAATGTAGATGGATTGATTGCTAACAGGAAGAGGAAGCTTACTGCTAAGTTCGAGATGAAGGACTTGGGTATGATGCATTAATTTATAGGCATGGAGGTGTTGTATATTGCAGATGGAATATCCCTAGGACAATGGAAGTATGGAGTAGAGATCCTAAAGAGGTTTAGGATGATGGGCTACAAGGCCATGACTACACCTATGGCATAGAACCTGAAGCTGTTGAGTGATGCTTCATCCAAGTTGGTTTATGCTACGATGTATCATCAAATGATTGGGTCCTTGATGTACCTAAAAAATATGAGACCATATATTTGCTTTGTTGTGAAAAAATTGAGCCAGTTCCTAACAAATACGAGACATGTTCACCTGATTGCTTCAAAGCATATTCTGAGGTACCTAAAGGGCACAATTGATTATGGGATTAAGTATGAGGTGAATCAAAAGATTAACCTAGAGGTTAATGTAGATTCATATTGGGAAGGAAGTTCCATTTATAGGAAGAGCACCCCAGGGTGTTGCTTTAGTATGGGATCAGGTGTGATCTCTTGGTTTAGCGGGAAGAAATCTTGTGTGGCACTAAGTATAGTCGTAGAAAAGTATGTTGCAGCTTGTTCGACTAGTTGTGAGGTAGTATGGCTGAGAAATATATTGTCTGATTTGTTTTGTCTCTGGTTAGATGATACTTGTATATTTTGTAACAACTAGATTTATGTGAAGTTGTCAGAGAACCCAGTGTTCCATGATAAGTCAAAGCATCTAGAGATCAAATATCACTATATCAGGGATATGGTGCAGAGAGGAGCAGTGAATCTCTCATATGTTTCCACGGATGAACAGATAGTCGATGTGTTGACCAAGCCATTATCCATAGTGAAGTTTGAGTACTTTAGGGAGAAGCTTGGTGTTCTCCATATCGAGGTTCCTTCCGAGGGGAAGTGATGAGTTTGTGAGCCCTTCTGACATGTTGAGAGGATTGGTTCATTCCATGGTCATATGTAAGTGATGTTCCCTTTTGACATGGTGAGAGGATTGGTTCCTTCCATGGTCAGATGTAAGTGTTATTCCCTTCTGACATGGTGAGAGGATTGGTTCCTCCCATGGTCAGATGTAAAAGATGTGTCTTTCTGACATGATGACAGGATTGGTTTTGTTCCAAGGTTAGATATATGTGATGAAACATATAGTATGAAAAAGGATTGGATCTATGTACATACCACATCTAGTATGAAAAAGGATGGCCTCTATGATGAAACATATAGTATGAAAAAGGACTTTCTCTGTGTAGATTCCACTTCCAGTATGAAAAAGGATTGGCTCTATGATAACACATCCAATATGAAAAAGGATTGGCTCTGTGTAGATGTCACATCCAGTATGAAAAAGAACTCGCTCTGTGTAGATGCCACATCCAGTATGAAAAAGGACTAGCTTTGTAATGACACATCTAGTATGAAAAAGGACTGGCTCTGTGATGACACATCCAGTATGAGAAAGGACTGGCTCTGTGTACATGCCACATCTAGTATGAAAAATGAAATGGATTTGTTATGACACATCCAGTATGAAAAAGGACTCTCTCTATTTTGGTTCCACATCCAACATGAAAAAGGGATGGCTCTATGATGATACATCCAACATGAAAAAGGGTTGGCTTTGTAGAGGACTACATCCAGTATGAAAAAGGACTAGCTCTGTAGATGTGCATCTAGCATGAAAAAGGGATGTTTGTGTCAATGAAGACCTACATGGAGGCTAGGACTACACCCAACATGAAAAAGGGATGGCTTTGGAGAACTTCCTGTGATGAGTATAATTAAGAGATAGCACCATTTGTTTGAGATAGAGGAAGCAATAATAATGATGATGGTCTAGATTTGATGATGATTCAGATGAGCCAGACTTGATAATGATCCAGTGATGATGATAAAACCTTGATGATCTAGAATTAAAGATGAAGATGACTTGATGATGATCCAGACTTGATCCAGCGAATAATAATTGTGCCGATGAATTGTGTCGAGAGAATACCTTCCTAGTTAAAAGAGATTGTTGATGTATTTGTAACTTCGGAATGTATTGATTTGAATATCTTATCTATTGCACTCTGATGATCCTAATGGAAGTATCAGAAATGTAATCAAGTCATGTCATACCCCAATGTTCCTATCAGGAGATTCAATAATGTAAACAATTCATGTAAATTCATAGAGGGTAACCCTGCTTATTGTTCAAGGGTTAAAGTCCCCGCATTTGTGGGGCACTAGGGTTATTAGTATCTCCTAGAGGAGTCATCCCTTGTGAATTAATTTCAAGCCAGGAATTAGTATAAATATAGAGTGAGGCCCTCTATTTATCACATAGTCACTTACATTCAGTTGTAGCATGAGTGAGAGAGAAGAAGCTAGGACCAGAGAGAGAGAGAGAGACTACTGCTATCAGGGGATCATCTTTGTTTTTTTGGGTTTTATTTTTGGTGATGATTCTATCTCTAAGGAAGTTGCGGGGTTTTCTCCTTTATGGTTTCCCTAAGGAAAATGTCCATTTTCTCTTGTGCTTGATTGTTGTGCTTGTTATTCTCTCAGTTAAGATCTTACGTTTATATTGCTCAAATGATAAAAATCTAACAAAAAAGAACATATGTGAGTTAAATAAATGATGAGGGATTCCTTAAGAGGTCACATTCTTTTTAGTGAGAGGATGGTGTTAGGTATGCAACTTAGATAGAAAGTGAGAGAATTTATTAATAAAGAAAAAAAATGTATTTCCTTAAGTAGCTTCAAGGTGTTAGGTACTTCACAAGGGATACAACTTGTCATAGCGAAACGACTAGAAGATTTATTTATGATTGACACTACTAAAGGGTCTTTCCTACATAGTGTCACAGCTTGGCTCAGGTGTAGCTAGTTGATAATGAAAAAGGATGAAATTAGCTAGTAAGCTTAAGGTTGGGAGGTTTGTGGACCTACCAAAATAGGTTTTTCTATTTTTGGATCATTGAATTTACATATAAGTCTCAATTGTACATTTTATTAAGTATGCAATTGGTCAATCTTATATGTAGCATACATTCTTTGAAATCGCCATGTGAGTTATATGTACACTTGGCTTAATAAAAAATGGGAATTCCTCAAAGAAAACCAATATTCTAAGAGTTACAGAAACATATTGGTGCTTTGTCTTTTGCTAGGCTCATGCATAATATATGAATCACTACAAGGCATCACACACAAACTAAATATCAAAAACATCCACATAAACGTGTTCCAATTTTTTAGTGTTTGTATATATGTGGATGAATTCTTCAAGCTAATATTAAAGATATTTTCATATTTAATTTTGTTTACAAAAAATATTGATCCATATAAATTACTCCTCTAGTAAAATTATGATATATATATATATATATATATATATATATATATCTATGTATGTATGTATATACATACATACATACATACATACATACATACATACATACATATATACATACATACATACATACATACATACATATATATATATATACATGTATATATATACATGTATATATATACANACATATATATATGTATATACATATATGTATATGTATATACATACATATATGTATGTACATATACATATATATGTATATATATATGTATATACATACATATATGTATGTATATACATATACATATATGTATATACATATATATATGTATATACATACATATATGTATGTATATACATATACATATATGTATATACATATATATATGTATATACATACATATATGTATGTATATACATAGATATATGTATGTATATACATAGATATATATATGTATATACATATACATACATATATATGTATATACATATACATATATATATGTACATACATATATATACAT
>LPNX010744035.1:545499-565924 GCA_001517045.1 Pseudotsuga menziesii | reverse complement strand
ATACATATATACATATATACATATACATATACATATACATATACATATACATATACATATACATATACATATACATATACATATATATATATATATATATATATGTGTGTGTGTGTGTGTGTGTATAGATATACATACGTATATATACATACGTATATATACATACATATATATATACATATATATATGTCCATAGATATAGTGAGTTTGATCCGAAGATCCTATCAAAAGTGTATCAATATACAAAAAATAGGATCATATTCTGTAATATGCGTAAGTCTAGGTCTGATCCTCATCCTCCTCAGTTGTGGCTACCTCTACAGCCTCCCTACAACATAGCATTGCCATAGTCACCCTTCTAAGAAGGTGTAACCAAGTCGAGGGAACCCCGACCACATGCTCTTGCATGGCCATCGGGATCCGCTCCATCCTTAGCGTAGGGACATCCTCGGTGAGCCTGGCCAACTTTCCCTCCACGTCACAAAGTATCCCGACATCTCCTCCAACCTGCATGGGCCGCACAAAACTTCTAGGATGGCCATCAAGGTGGACTGGGCCAACATCTACATGTAAACATAAAGAAGGTCAAACTCATATACATATGTATATATAATTTTAATAATAAAATATCATAAAAATCAAATAATAAGAAAAAATATAAAAAGACATACCTATCTCCCCCCATGTTCCTTCAGGAGGGAGGATGAGTTCTGGATCTCCACGAAAATATATTTCGGCATAAGGAAACTACTCAAGAGTAGGCACCTATCTATCCCACCAAGAATAGAATTTGTTTTCATAGCCACTTTGGATCCCACCGTCGCCTCCTTGATGGAGGAAAATGTCACCCCACCTTGTGAGCCTTGGATGATGGGGTGGGAATGATGGTAAAGGTATCGCGGTACTGAGGGTAGGAACCCTCTCGAATAAAAATGCAACTAAGATACCGGCATAGCCAAAGTTTTTCCTTCGAACTCTCTTGTAGTCAGATAGTTTTTCCTTCATTACAGGGAGCAATCATGAACACCAATCGAGCAGTGTACCCCTCATACACTCCAATGCAACACACACATGGGTCTGTGTTTCCAAATGTAAGGCAGATGAACCAGCAACCCTAGACATGGTGCTTACCATTACCTTCAATGGAAATCTGGTTATCTGTGAAATCGGGACTTGTGTCCCCGATTTTTGTGTACCAGGAAAGCAGTAGGTGTTGATGTAGTCTTGTACACTTAAAGGGTCGCCGCCTCGGCCAGTGCCCTCTAAGTTCATAGGTGTACCCCTGTGAGATAATCTTGTGATAAAGTAAATGCCATTTATTGTCAATTCCAAGGTCTCCCCTTGGATTTCAAAGAGCCCAAGGTCATGATCCCAATAGCTGACCAAAGTCTCCAAAAGGCGGACTTGGGAATGCATATTTGAAGTACAATAGAAATTTAACAATATGCATCTTTGCAAGGCTTGTAAAGTGGCATCATATTGCATGGAATCTCGATCCATGTCCTCATGCTCGTGTTCTCTCCACTCCATTACCATGGTGGCCTTCCAAAGAAACATGTCTTTCATTAAAATCCATCACAAAATCCATTTGTTTATTCATTACTGAAAAATTTTGAGCTCGCACAGTACTTGCGACTATGCTTTATGCACAGTGTGAAGCACACGTGGGTTGCACTGCAGGAAACCCATGAATAAAACTCGCACTTGTGAGTCTGATGAAGGGTGCCCATGAATGCCCCAGGATGCTTTTAGGGAAAGCATAAACCCACCTGATTTAACATAATAATAAAAAATGGAATGGATGAAATGAAAGAGGAGGGAGATACCACTAGCCTGCAACTTGTGGTTTTGAAATTGGTCGACGGGATTGTCCGCTACGATCAATTGAAATTCAATGGTAAAATTTCCAAATATAGTGAAAAATTCCAAATGGTATGTTTATTTTTGGTTTTGAGCTATTTATAGTAAAAAATTTAAATTTTTACCCATTTTCTATAGTTTAAAATCAGTTTTTTAATATATGAACTAATGCATTGGTCTTTTACTAGCTGTAACAAGTCTTGAATGATTGAAAACTTGTTTTTTGTCACATATAGGGTAGGATTTTGTCTTCATTGCAAACTTTGCACTTACACCTTATCCTCTGCTTAACCCTAGGATCACTTTTGCATCCTTGGACTATGGTGTATAACCACTTTAACCTCGTACACATCATTGTTATTTCATGGATAGGGCCTCCTTTACATGGGTTACCCTAGTTTAGAACATCGTATTGTCTTTTCGTACCCATGCCATAGTTGTGGTAGGTTTGCAGGAGCCTTCTTAGTTGTTTTTCATGACAAAATGAGCCTCATTTTGCATCTTTTTACAAGATATACCCAATTATAAGGCTTCCCATGATTATGGAGTTGTCTTTGGGCCCTGGTCTGCCTCCTTAAAAATAGACTAGACAACCGAGTAAACGTGTTTGTTCAGACTCGTTAAGGTAAAGTGAACGATCATCTACATTGGTGGTAAGTTGTCGCTTTCTCGGACCATGTAGACTATTTATGAGAAAGGAGCACTCTCTTTTTTGTGGAATTGAGAAGAGTATCTTCGGGCACAGGTTTATCTCTTTTCTCGATCGGAAGGACTAAACTTATGGAAAAGGAACCCCCAGTATGAGCTTAGTTTTCTCTTTTTCGTGCTCTAGACTCAAACATGAAAAATATTATGAGTGTACTTTATGTCTTTTTCATGCTAGCTAAACCCTAAAAAACAAAGCATCGAGTTTACTGTTGTAAGTCCCATTTCTTGTAAACAAATGGAGATTTTCGAGTGATCTTACCTTACTTCACACTCGTTAAACTCAGGCTATATGTTGCTTTTGAATGTGCGTTGGTCTGGTATTAGTTTACCCCTTTTTCATACCTTGTCGACTAAGTACAAAAAGGTGTACCTTAGTCCTTCGGGAGCTAAGAGAGTTCTTTTGTGGATTGTTTTATACTTTTCGGCCTCAGAAGACTAAATTGTATGAAAAATCACCCCCCTAAACTCATCTTCGTAGTTTTCAAACTCTCAAAACTATGAAAATACCAACGAGCATCTACTAATTCGGGCTCGTAAAATCCACAAATCAGTGACCTATCAAGCATTATTCTCTCTCTTCTTCAATCTTGTCAAAAATGAAGAGAGACTCGAGTTGACTTTCTTGGACTCGTTAAAACTTAACAAGAAAGGTAAGGAAGAATTTCACTCTTTGGGTTATAAGCATTGGCAGCATGCCATCCTTAAACAAAGCACTCGTTGAACTTCCCGATACTCATGTCTCAGTTTTCCACTTACAACTTAGCTATTACTTCGATTTTTTACTCCTCCACTTGTCCTTTATACATGGGGAATCTGATCATGTCTCCTACATGACAAATAAGTCTAGTTGTCCTATCTAAAATTTTAAAGCTTCCTTGGGCCATCTCTGTGTCATGCTCACTATTCAAGGAAATGTACCTTTATCTAATAATCTTGATCCCCATCATTATCATCTCTGAGAATTCCTTATTTCTACCTTCCCTCATCCAGTTTCCTAGTTACTCTTGTGATCTGTTGAAGGATTCAATGCCTTGCTCCTCGCACTACGATTTCTCATCAGCATCTCCTAAAAACAAAGACCTAGAGTTTCGAAGATAGTACCTTAGGATTCACTATCTCTATTTGTGAACTCCTTTGCTTCAGTTGTCAACATCACTCATTTATTGACATTCTGATGGATTCCTTCCATGTTCGACTTCATCTCATCTATTCACATGGTAGGAGTTGTACTGGTTACTATGGATTTGGACGAAGACCTTAGGTTCATACCTTTACAACCTAAGTTGCATAAGATTGTGTTATGTTCAGCAACACTACTTCCAGATATTAAAGACTCATCATTGTATATTGTGGCTTTGATCCACCATTGTAATACATATGTGGCCTTGTTTCACGTATCATATGATGTAAGTGAATATTGTAAAGGAGCTAGTGTTATACTTTATTGAACATGACATCCTCAAAAAATGATTTTGTGCATAAATTTGATATGTTTGTTTCAAGTACCTCTCTACAGCCTTGGTAACTGATTTCTCCAAGAATAACTTTTGTAATATATTTCGGCCATTGCTTCCCTCTGACCTCACATGTTAGGGGGCATATGTTATCTTGTGAAATGGCACTTCTTCATCTGAGTACTGACACTCAATGTGTCGGTATGCAAAAGGACACAATGGATTGAAGTGGACAAACCATATGGATGTGCATGTGCCTATATACATCTTCATCTTTTCAGCCTTACATGTTTTTTGTAAGGAGCTTTAAGTGCATTCGCAACTATTTCCATTGAAACCCACATTCCATTTGTAGGTAGGCATATATACAACCTGTGAATGCATGATCGCACATTGCATTCGCGGGCTGCCCTTATAAATTCATGAGTGACTCACGACATGCTAGTATCAATAGTCATGAGCGCACTAATCCAAAATTTTAAAAATTAAAACGAGTTTAGTCAAGGATAGTTGGGCTCGTAATCATAACGTTCCTAACTTCCTCAACCATCTCAACCTGTATAACTCCTCTCATTCATCAAGTATAAATTGACGGTAGGGGTTGAGGTTAAAGGATATCAAATAGAGAGCAAAGTTATGCTGGTGGAATTCCCTTGGAAATCTTGGAGCGGCAGAACTCAGTTCCTTAGCTAGCATAGAGGAATTGTATCAGATACTGGTTGTCATATTTCGTCACTTGCTTCTCAATAAAGAGAGAGTTTCTTCCAATTAGTGCACTAGTATTCTTATGTGTTATGATTTCTGAATTATCTTGTTGTCTTAATGCAATCATAGTATTTCATTAACCTCTTATATAACATTTAAGATATTGCAGGAAGGTCTATATCTTTGTAGGTGTGAAGATAACTAGAAGTTGTTGGAGCATTTGGATTAAAGAAGAAAGCTAGGACTAACCTTCATAAACAAGGTACACTTACTGCCTTCCTTGTTTCTCTGACAAATTATCAGATAGTTGAATGTCTGCAAGTTTAATTAGTATGTTGGTGATCCCAGACCCTAGGTCATAAGGTAGGACTTTTCCCTCGACAACATTCGGCCCCAAAGGTAGCCTGGCCGACCTAGTGGTTGAGTTAACAACTCAACGAATGAATTTAATTTCCCAAATAATGATAGTTTACTGATTCTATGCAAAATTACTAAATAATCGGGCATACAAAACTGCCATGCAAAATTGCCCTAAATTAGAGCTCAATTTAGGCTTAGGGTTTGTAGGAAAGATTGTAACACTTACCACTAATAAGCCGACTGAAAATTCTCCTAAGAGAATACGCATGCGAGATAAGCCGAGATGATGAAGAAATATCCTATTTTTCCTTCGTAGTACCCCCAGCAGTATGAATCAACTAAGGTTGACAATTTTGGTGGAGGGATGGTCTGTTTCAGCTAAAAGTTTTCCAGAGTGTAGGTGGGCCCGTGCCAGAGAGAATGGCCAGAGCATGTAGGAGTTTTGACCTCTCCAAGTACCCTAATGAATTGATTCACCTGATTGATTCTCATGCCCCCACTCTTCTCTATTCTGCTGCTATCTGCTCCAGGTGAGCAATCTAGTGGCTGATGATCACTCAAAGCAGTAGAGTGATATTGTCGAAGAGGATGCAGAACACATGAGGAAGAAATATGGTGATTCAGACTCCCAGTGAATGCCCTAGGGTTTTTGTAACATCTTCTTCCTCCATTTGGTATCAAAATGAATTCGCTCCTTTGTCCTAAGCTCGCATTCGACTCAACCTCCCTCTTATCACCACGTTGTTATTACGTCGTCCTTCTTCCTCTTCGCTGCCACTCCCTCCTCTTTCTCATTATCCATCATCTCCCTTAGTGCATCACTCCTCCTACATCTGTGCCCCACTCATGTTCACTTCTCCTTCGATGCTTGCGTTGGGCACTCAACTCCTCCCCACCATCCCAAGCTCCCTCTGGCTTCTCGACCGCCACAGCGGGTGTCCAAACCCCACCCGCGTGCTTCTCTACTGCAGGCTGCCAACTACGCACCACCTGCCTACACATACCTCTACTCCCCCCTTCCTCCACAACCGCTTTCCTTCACACAACCTGTGTGTCATCCATCTCCCTCAGCAATGCCTCTCCACACCCTCCCCCTGCCTCCCTCCCTCCATCTTTCACCTTCCTACAAAACTGCCACCATGCTCCATCTTCCCACCTGCCTCCAAACTAGCACCCACGTAGCCCTTTCCAACCTGCCATCATCGCCTCCATCTCCCATCGCCACTTCCATCAACCTTCTCCGCGTCTCCAACTACCATTGTCGCCTCCATCTCCCATCGCCACCTCCATTAACCTTCCCCACGAAACCTGCAACAACAAAAACAAAGAAATAATTTATTATAATAATATAATACTATATATATTATACTATATTATTTCAATATTTTGCAATATAATATATTTTCAATAAATTAAAAAAATCAAATATTATATTTATTATTATAATATTTAAAAAATAAAAAATAAAACTATATACAAAATATTATATAGTTTAGAAAAAATAATAATATTAATATTAATTAATTAATTAATTAATATATTATTATTCAAATTTCACCTCAAAAGCCAAAATAGCTTTGAAATACACACCTCCGCATACAAGGTCTAAGACCATGGAGGAACTGAAAGAGAAAATCGAAAAAATGGAGAAGGACATCAAGTCCCTTGTCGCTAACCAAAAAGGCTCGAAGGAAGAGATGAAAAATAAAAAAATAGTACTCAAAGACGAGCTTGTTATGGTACTAGAAAGAAGGCTGGATAAAAAATTTGACATCTTGAGAGAAAAAAAAAGACCTAGATGACAAAATGAGTACCATGACTCAAAACATAAACACCCTAACACAAAACATGAGCACCATGGCACAGAACCATAATACATTAATCGAGATGTTACAAAAGCTCATACCCAGTCCGAGCCAAGTCAGCAGCAGTCTAGACATGTTAGATGCCTCATTTCATGTTGCCACCCAAGAAACACTCGCAAAGAATCAAGAAAATTTGCAAAAAGAAATCAAGATTAAAAATGCGACACTTAAGCAAGAGATAGAAACAAAAGTACTGCCAAATATGGAGGCACGATTAAATAGCAAAATAGATGCTATCAGTAAGATAGTAGAGAATAAAAAGGCTAAAAATCCTCGCCAACAGTGAAGCAGTTCAAATATGTCACTTTCATCGTCCAGTAGTTCCGAGCCACCATCCAACCGTAAGGCAAAAGGAAATCAATATCGTCCTCACAAAGTGTACCCACCTAAGGAAAAAATAGAGTTGTCGAAATACAATGGGAGTGAATACCAATGCGTTGCTTGGCTAAACAAAGCAGAAGAATACTTCGACACTTACAATATTCAATATGACAAGGAGAAGGTGAAATATGCGTCAATGCATATGGAAGGGTACGCCTATAATTGGTTCTTATCGTGGAGGAGAGATAATTTTACCTACACCTGGAACTTGTTCAAAAATTATTTTTTTAATAGGTTTCAAGGAGTCAAAGAAGATGAATTTTTTAGTAAACTTAGCATATTACAACAAGTTGGAAGCATTGAGGAATTCACACATCAGTGGGAATCCTTATCGACACAAGTATTTGGGTTGTCTGACAAGCAAAGACACGAAACCTATTTAGGAGGTCTTAAGCCATACCTCCAAAAAGAGTTAAAGTTGCATGACATACCTAACGTAGAAGTAGCAAGACATAAAGCAAAAGCCCCAGAACGCAAATTCGAAGGAATAGTAAAACAAGAGGTGATAACCATTATCGACAAGAAAAAGAGACACAATGTAGGTACTGTGCAAATACTTGGCCACCCGGTCATCAATGCCACAAACCTCAATCATATGCCTATGAAATGAAAAATAGATCGAAGCCATCTAACAGTTACTCTGATAAAAGAAAAAATAATAAAAACATATGTCGTCGATGCGGTGATGACTGGATGCCTGGTCATAAATGTAGGAACAATGAGACAATACAGTGCAAAATCATCAATGGAAATGAAGCGCAAGTCTCTACACAAGAGACCTCTTCCGATTCTAATACCAACACCGATTCAGAATGAAGAATGACACTAGAAAAATACTTAATCTTTGACGACAAAGCTTCCTTAAAGGGAGTGGCAATGTAACAAATATAAAATTAAATATTATTTAGATTAGTAATTATTATATGAAAGTGCGTAACCTTTCAATTCTATATGCTCAAAGCCTATAAAGGAGAGCATCCTTTGTAATTATCAATCATCATCTAATATATTATTCATATTTCATTATTAAAAATGATAGTCGGATTCGACTACTAACGGACCCACCGGATTCGGTTGCTCCAGTTTCCCAGCTAAATCCCCCCTAGTTGTACAGATGAACCTGCAAATAATCTTCTAGCATACACTGAAGCATTGAATAAGGATTAATACGATAGATGCGGTGACAAACCTGAATGGTTTATCCTTAAGGAGACTAGGGTGGATATTGCACTGGCGAAACCTAGTTAGCTAAAGGCACCACCTTCAACCCCAACTGACGTGGCCGCACGTTGTGCTGCTACTCAAGAGATCCAAATCAATAATAATCATAAAGTAACCTTCTTTTGTCTCATTAACCTCTTAAAGAGAATCTCATGAACTTTTAGGGTTTGCATGTCACTTTTAGGGTTTTCGCTTTTGCTTTTGCATGCATGCAATTCTATTTTAATGTTGACTTTTAAGCGTAAAGAAACAAGGCTTCTTCCATCCAACTGATGACTTGACGTTGAAGGAATGTCCTGTCGTGCTCTAAGTATCAATTCCACTTAGTCAATTCCCTCTTATGCAGTACCCGCTTGAACCTATGGGAATTAAGAAGGTTAGCGGGTGTTTGGTATGCTTAATTAGAGGGTGGACATTACAGTCCTTCCCGCTTGAAATTGCTTGTCCTCAAGCAACTGCAAACTAGGATGCTACAATACCTGCTCTCCTTCCCATGTGGCATCCTCCAGGGGTAATTCCTTCCATTTCACCAAATACTCTTGAATCAACCTGTTTCAGAGCTTCCTTTCTTGTACCTGTAGGATTCGCTCTGGAATTAGTATCAGTATCCCTTCATCATCTAGAGGAGGTAACTCCGTGGATGGAGCAATGTGTTGTCCTAAATTTTTCTTGAGACTGGACACATGGAATTTATTGTGAATCTTGCTTTCTTACAACAGTTCTAGCTCATAAGCCACCTCTCCAACCTTTTGAATTACCTTGTAAGGACCATAGAAGTGAGGTTTTATTTTCTCCTCTCCTTTATATTTGAGGGAATATTTCCTGTATGGTTGTAATCGTAAATATACTAGATCTCCTACCTCGAAGATCCTCTCAACCCTGTTTCTGTCTGCGTATAGTTTCTATTGATTCTGTGCGGCCTGTAAGTTTTCTTTCAGGATATTGAGGATATCCTGACTATCCTGTCACCTAATATTTGGCCTTAGGTTCTCTATTGTCTCCAAAGGCCAGATCTACGAAGCTCAGTGCCTTATAGCCATACAATTCTTTAAAAGGTGTCATCTTGATAGACATATGGTAGGTGGTATTGTAACAGTATTCCCCTAAGTGTAGCCACTTCATCAATGTCCTATGTTGTCCTGGTACATAATTGCGTAGATACCCTTCAACCCACTTGTTGACGATCTCATTCTGTTCGTTGCTTTGTGGGTGATATCTCGTTTTTCTAGCGAGTTATGTCCCTACCAATCTGAACAACTCCTGCCAGACGGCACTGGTGAATTTACTGTCTCGATCACTGACTATGGTTTTGGGTAACTCATGTAATTTGAAAACCTCTATGAAAAATAACTCAGCTACCTGGCCTGCGGAGTAATTGGATGATATAGCAAAGAAATGGTCGAATTTGGTCAGTTGATCAACTACGACATATAAGCAATCTCGCCCTTGGACCTTGGGAAACCTTGTAATGAAGTCCATGGAGATACTTTTCCACTTTTGTTCTGGAATTGGTAGTGGTCGAAGTAACCCTGCTGGATGGATGTGGTCGACCTTATTCTGCTGACAAATGTTGCATTCCCGCACATGCTACATAACCTCCCCCTTGAGACCCTTCCATGAGAACCTCTCTCAGATCTGCCTATAGATCTTCAAGAAACCTTGATGTCCTAATAATGGAGCGTCATGTGATGCCTGTATGATCTTCTTTTTTAAGGTTGATTCTGGGACGAGGTATATCATGTTATTCTGTACCTATCATCTTGAATATATCCATCCAATAATTCACAAGCAAATTTATTTTTGGAGTACTCTACAAAGAGAAGATACCTCCAATCAGTGGATATACTCATGACAGATAATGAAGTGGGTCATCTGGATAATGCATCAACTACGGTATTTTTCTTACCCTTCACATACTCTATCTCGAAATCGTAGGCTTGCACCTTGCTAACCCATTTCTGTTGGCGCTCATTCAGCTCCTTCTGCTCCAAGAGGTACTTGAGGCTATTATGATCCGTCTTGACTTTGAACTTTCTTCCCAACAGGTACTGTCTGAATTTAGTGAGAGCATGTAAGATGACTAGAATCTCCTTTTCATATATGGAGTAGTGGCACTCATATTTTTTCATCTTTCTACTCTTGAATGCAATCAAGTGATGGTTTTGCATGAATACTTCCCCTAGCCCTTCCCCTGATGCATAACATTCTACTACAAATGGTTGTGCGAAGTCTGGTAGTGCTAAAACCGGGAAAGAACTCATGATGACTTTCATCTCCTCAAAGGTTTTCTATGCTAATTCTTTCTAGGTGAAGGCCCCCTTCTTTGTGAGATCAGTGAGTGGGGCGGAAAATTTGGAGAATCCCTTAACATACCTCTGGTAATATGTGCAAAGGCCTAAGAAGCCTTTCAGTTTCGTGACTATTTTTGGCATGGGCCAATCCCTGATAGCTCAGATGTTTTCCCTATGAACCTATACCCCTTCTGTATTGATGATGTTCCCTAGATACAACATCTCCTTCATACCAAATTCACATTTAGACATCTTTTTGTAAAGTGAGTGCTCGTCTAGAATGCTCAATACTTCGTCTAAATGTTTCAGATGTTCCTCCCACTTTTGTTGTAAATCAAAATATCATCAAAGAATACTAGAAAATACCTACATAACTAAGCTCTGAAAGTATGGTTCATGCACGACTGGAAGGTGGTTGGAGCATTGGTGAGTCCAAAAGGCATTACCAATAACTCATAGTGACCATAGTGGCAACAGAAAGATGTTTTAGAAATGTCTTGATCCCTGAGTGAAGATCAATCTTTGAAAAGTATCTGGCACCCCGCAGCTCGTCCATCAATTCATCAATCCTGGGAATGGGATAACTATTTTTTATGGTATTTTTGTTAAGTGCTCTATAATTGATGCACATCCGCAGTGTGCCATCCTTCTTCTTAACTAAGACCATTGATGATGCAAAGGGACTAGAACTGGGATGAATATATCCTAGCTTTATTAAGTCCTTGATCATCTTCTTGATCTAGCCCTTATAACTTTTGGGATGTCGGTAAGGAGTAGTGATGACTTCCTGTGTCCCCTCCTCTAGCTCAATGATGTGCTCAAATCCCCTGTCTAGTGGTCTACCTGCTAGAAGGTCCTAAAATACCTTTTCGTGTTTCTGCAATAAGGCCTGAATATCTGTTGGGTGTTGGGTATTGTTCTCTGGAGGTTTCCTAAAGGTGACAAAACATTATGTTGACCATTCTATGTCATCCTGCCTGAGCACTACCTCCATTCTCTATGAAGAGACTAGTTTTTGGGGATAAGTGTGCATGCCCCTCAAAACTACCCATTTCCCATCTGGTCCCTGGAATTCCATTTCCATTACTCGGTAGTCTTTAGTATATTTCCCTATTGAATAAAGCCATTGAACGCCTAATACTACATGTGTATCTGCCACATCCACTACATAAAATGAATCTGTCATCTGGTAGTTTCCTAATGCGACATTCAGTTTTGGAATCCAATAGTTGTACTCCATGCTAGAGTTTTCGGCTACTGCTACAGTAAATCCCTCAAACTTCTCTATCGGAATACCCCTCTTGGATACCCAAGCTGCATCAATGAAATTGTGGGTTTCTCCCCCATCAACCAATACTCCCACTCTGTGGCCCTATACTATTCCCTTGACCCTGAGAGTATGGAATCTAGGTACTCCAGATAGCATAGCAATAACTCCCTCTGGTGTATCACCCTAGAGTGACTCCTCCTCTGTTGCCTGCAATTATTCTGTTATTTCTTGCTCGTAGTCCTCCCCTTCACTGTCTGAATATACCTCTATGTAGTGGGCCTTGTCCTTTCATGTGCACCTATGTCCTGGAACCCATGGTTCCTGACAAGTAAAACATAATTTATTTCATCTCAAGTCTTTCCTAGTGTCATTGTCTAACCACGTTTTCTTCAGGAATTCCTGCTGAAAAGGTTTCTTGTCCTTGTCCCTAACTGGAAATTTGGTCTTGAATGGTAACCTGTTCTTCAGAACTGAGTCTTGGATATCTCTGGCTCGGCTAATGGAATCCTGTAGAGTGGGGGGTTTGTAGGATTTCACCCATCCCCGTACTGGCTCTGTCAAGGCCTCCGTAAACAACATCGTCAATCTGCTCTCTGACACATCTGTTACCATAACAGCTATCCTCTGAAATTCTGAGATGAAGGCCTCAGCACTACCAGTCTGCCTAAGTTGAGCCAACTCCCTAAAATGTATCTCTGGATCTTTCCTGTCGAATCACTCCATGATTTTCTGAGTGAACTCACTACAGGAGTGGATGGTGTTGTGACCCAACGTAATCCGTGGTACCACCACTCATGAGCCTCTCCGTCCAGGTGGAGTGTATCCAATTTAATGGAATATGTCTATGTCATGGGATTGAGTTGGAAATAGGTATCCAAATTTTGAACCCATATCCTCACTGAATCTCCGCAAGTCCCACCAAAGTTTGGGATAGTCAACTTGCCCAAGGTTTTTTGCAACTCATAGTTATGATAGAATCCCTTGTTGAAATTCCTGGGCCTGTTCCTACTCTTCATGTTGCAAAAATCTGAAAAAGGCATGGCTGCATGAAACTCATCCCCTAAGTCCTTATATTCTTGCAAATAGGCCCCAAAGGGTTCGCTAGGCTCTACCTGCATGACTGGACCTGCTACTGCATCTTCCAAGAAGTGAGGCATAGTAGGCCTGCTGGAAGGTCTGTTAAATATGTGGGGTGTGTTCTGCATATTGGTGTATGAATGTTTCCCACTACTGCTTGTAGACCCTCTATCTACCAGTGAGAGAGGTGTACTTCTATTACCTAGTTCTTGTTTCACCCAATCTGTTGATTGCATTAAGTACGTCCTTTTTCCCTTTGGCTAAGTCTTGCAATCCGCTTACTAGGTTGCAAAACTTCATTCTATCCTCATATTCTCCCATTCCTTGTCCCCTGTCAGAGTGTATACATGTTGGGTCCATGTCTGAGTTGGTATCTTCTAGTTGGATATCCTCAAAGTTCTCCGTGTACCTACTCCTTCTTTTCCTATAGGTTACAAAAGTGTCCTCTTCTATATTCAACTACTTCTCATGTTCAATCCCACAGCTGGCAAGGAACATGCTCTAATACCACTGTAATATCCCAAATAATGATAGTCTATTGATTCTATGCAAAATTACTGAATAGTCGAGCATGAAAAATTGCCCTAAATTATAGCTTAACTTAGGTTTAGGGTTTGTAGGAAAGATTGCAACACTTACCACTGATAATCCGACTAAAAATGCGCCTAAGAGAATACGCATGCGAGATAAGTTGAGCTAATGAAGAAATAACCTCTTTTTCCTTCGTAGTACCCCCAGCAATCTGAATCAACTAAGGTTGACGTTTTTGGTGGAGGGATGGTCTGTTTCAGCTGAAAGCAGGTCGGATTGTAGGTGGGCCCGTGTCGGAGAGAATGGTCGAAGCATGCAGGAGTTTTGGCCTCTCTAGGTACCCTAGCAAATTGATTCACCTGACTAATGCTCACGCCCCCACTCTTCTCTATTCTGCTGCTAGCTGCTCCAGGTGAGCAATCCGGTGGCTGGTAATCACTCAAAGCAGTAGAGTGATCTTGTCGGTGAGGATGTAAGCCACATGCAGAAGAAATATGGTGATTCGGAATCCCAATGAATTCCCTGGGGTTTCCCAGCTAAATCCCCCCCAGCTATACAGATGAACCTGCAAATAATCTTCTGGCATACACTGAAGCACTGAATAAGGATGAATACGATAGATGCGGTGACAAACCTGAATGGTTTATCTTGAAGGAGACTAGGGCAGATATTGCACTGTCAAAACCTTGTTAGCTGAAGACATCGTCTTCAACCCCAACTGTCGTGGCTGCACGCTATGCTGCTACTCAAGAGCTCCAAATCAATAATAATCATAAAGTAACCGTCTTTGGTCTCATTACCCTCTTCAATAGAATCTCATGAACTTTTAGGGTTTGCATGTCACTTTTAGGGTTTTCGCTTTCACTTTTGCATGCATGCAATTCTATTTTAATGTTGACTTTTAAGCCTATAGAAATTCCATCCGACTGATGACTTGAGGCTGAAGGAATTCCTGTCATGCTCTAAGTATCAAATCCACTCAGTCAATTCCCTCTTATGCAGTACATGTTCGACCCTATGGGAATTAAGTAATTTAGCGGGTGTTTGGTATGCTTAATTGGAGGGGGGACATTACCAAGAATATAAATAGGTAGGTGCCCTTCTCATTTGTCATGCACTTCACTTTCTCTCATGTGAGCTTTAGAAGAGAGAGGAAGAGGAGGGACAGAGAGTTGTTGCATACATATTGTTCTTAGGTTATTCTATCTTGTTATCTTGTCTTTGTGAAGGAACTATTCTGAGGAAGTTTGTGGGGTTTTCTCCTTTATGGTTTCCCTGATGAAAATCTTTGTGTCTTGTGTATCTTGTTTATCTCTGATGTATTATTGTTCTCGTTATTCTTTTAGATAAATATCCTAAGTAAATTATCTTAGAAAAACTAACATTATTTAGTTTACATTGCCCCTCTTATTTAGTTTCCTTGCACATCCTACCTAGATTTTATTTCATTTATTTCGATACTCATTATTTTCATCATCTTAACATATTTACCATGCCACTATAGCACATGGCTCCAATACATTGGCCCGCTACACTATTTTATTAGTGTTACATAGAGAAACGTTAAGTGGTAGATCCTTGGCCTTAAGCTCCACACCATGAACCTATACATATTCATATTTACATTGATTTACATAATAGCGATCAAAAATAGGGAGAAGAATTTCAAATATCAAATTTGAAATTCACTTATTTGTTTCGTATTCAACAAGAAGACTTGCATTGGTGTGAAGTGTACAAACATTCTAAGGATGAGTGGTCGAAATTTTTTCCATCTAAAGCCTTAATAAATACTCTTAACGAATATTTGTCACCAATATGGGCATTTGTTGTTGTTGGAAACATAATAATTCTATGAGAAGATCATACGAGAATAGCATTAGATGTAATGTCAAGATCTTGGACTCTTGTTTCAAACAACTTGATCTAAGGATGGTGCAAAGCCATTAGGGAAAATGTTGTGCAAAACATGTTAATTACTTGCTACGATGACATGGACCGACTTGAAATTCGAGCTTATTATCTAGATGAGAATGGTTGTCTTCTGTTAGAAGGGATTGACAACAGTTTTTCGCGAAATGCAAATAGATCTCAGTTCTTCTCCGTCAATGGAAAGCTAGTCATATATCACATGTGGGAGCTAGATGATTTAAGTTTCTCAGTATTTGGAATCATTCAAGGAATTCGACAATTGTTCAAGCCAGTCTTTTGTTCCGATCCTAATTTCCCATAACAACGATAGTTAATGAAGGTAACATTTCTATGCTCAATTTCTCAATACGTCACTGCTAATTTATTTTGGAAATTATTAACACTTTCCGCTCTATTTCCAAGCGAGAGGCTTGTTGACACTATTTTTTTCGTAAATGTGTAGATAGACCAAGCTTGATTGAAGCATTTAATGTCGATGTGTGAGCATCCATCGTTTTTTTTTTAAAAGCAGTCTCGAAGATTTGTGAAAGCATGATAATATATTATTTGATCAGAACAATAAATTACTCAGGTTTTATTTCTTCATTGATTGAAGATATATATGTAATGAATGACAATTGGCTTCATTAGAAATATATGATACCATGGATCTCAATTTTTTGGTTTTTACATCATTAACAATAAGTTTCTTTCATCAAAGAATCATATATCATAAATCATATAATTATTTTTTGCATATCTCTTTCTTAAATTAAAAGTATGTTATGTTATAATTTAATAAACCGATATTTATGTGAACGAGTAATTTTCTCGATTTTTCCATATTTTTAATATGATTGTTTGTTTCTTCACATAAACTCAAAGGACGGCTAGGATGGCTAGTTTTAATATGGTTTTAGAAGTAAATATGATCATTCCCATCTACATATAGATTGTAATCACATTGTTTTAGTTTCTGAATAAAAATAGAGAATATTTGTTTGGTACATGTATGACTTTATTCCATTGGACACTTTTTCTTAGATTATAAATAAAATATTTGGTTGTATTACAATTTTTTTACGAAATTATTTATATAAATTCTAATCACATTGTTTTAATCTCTGAATAAAAACATTTAATATCTTGCACTTAAATGTAGATGGAAAGAATAAAGAATATTTGTTCTTTGGTACATATCATGTTGGGTACATGTATGGCTTTATTTCACCGGACAGTTTTCTTAGATTATAAATACAATATTTTGTTGTATTATGGATTTTTTACAAAATTATTAGATTTAAATTTTTGAATAATATTATTATAGTTGTTTAATACAAATTTAAAATTTTAGTTTGAAGGTTGGTTATTTTAAATATATTTTATACTAATATTTAAAAATAATTAATTTATAATTTTGAAAAAAATGATTTAATTTATTATAAATGAATATTATGGTGAAATTAAATATAATATTATAGAAAATGTAAATTAAAAATAATTTTGTGGAAAAAAATAATATAATATAAATGTTATAAATTAAAAATCATTATATTAATTATATTAATATTGGTTAATTATGGTAACAGGCATCAAATTAATGATATGAGCATTGGTTCATTTGCAGTCATGAAATTATAACACAACATAGTTTCGATTTAAGAGATATGAAAGTATTTATCGCAATATGCAAAATATAATTATATGATATATGATTTTTTTATCAAAGAAACTCATTGTTAATTATGTACAAACCAAAAAATTGAGATGCATGGTATCGTATATTTCCAATGAAGCCAATTGTCTTTCATTACATATAATCTTCAACTAATGAAGAATAAAACTTGAGTAATCTATTGTTCTCATCAAGTAATATATGCTTATGCTTTAGCACAAACTTAAGACTACTTTTTCGATAAGAAGAACGTTGGCTACTCACGCATCCACTTTAAAGGCTTCAATCAAGCTTAAACGTCTACGCATTTACAAAAAAAATTAGGGTCAGCAAGCCCCTCGCCTGGAAACAGAGAGGAAAGTGTTAATAATTCCCAAAATAATTTGAGCATTGACATACAAACAAATTGAGCATAGAAATGTTACTTTCATTAACTATCGTTGTCATGGAAAACCGGGATTGGAATGAAAGACTATCTTGAACATTTGTCGAAAGCCTTTGATTGATGTCAAATACTAAGAATCTTAAATCATTTGGCTCCCACATGTGATGTATGACTCCCACATGTGATGTATGACAAACTTTCCATTGGTAGAGAAGAACTGAGATCTATGTACATTTTCATGAAAATTGTTGTCAATCTCTTCTAACATAAGCCAAACATTCTCATCTAGATAATAAGCCCAAATTTCATGTTGTCCCATGTCACTGTAGCAAGTAATTAACATGTTTTGCACAACAACTTCCCTAATGGTCCACCATCCTTGGATCAAGTTGTCTGAAACAAGTCCAAGATCTTGACATTACTTCTAATGTTATTCCTGTCTGATATCCTCGTAGAATTATTCTATTTCCAACAACACCAGATCTTGTATTGGCAACAAACCTTCATCAAGAGCATTTCTTAATGCTTCAAATGGAAAGACTTATGACCACCCAGCCTCATAATGTTTGTACCTCATTAATGTTTCCAATTGTAGTAGTTCATCTAAAATGGGACATGGTCATTTATAACTTTATGTGTTGGTAAAAAGAACCCATAAATCATTTGGTTGGATTTACTCAAATGATGTGTCTATTTGGTATTCAAAGTCAAGGTCTGATATTAGCTAATATTCATAACTCCTTTCTGACTTCTTTTCTCACAACTCCTTTTTGACTTAAGAAAATTGTTGGTTAATATTCATACAATCCCATCTAAGAGTGTTTGAGCCAATTGAGCCTTTCACATAACCTTTTGAGGAATACTGGGTTTTCTTTTGAGGAATCTCAAAAGTCCTTAAAAGCACATACTTCCCTACAAACTAGTCAACTCCTACCTCTAGTGTCAATACGTTAGCTTGCAGTAAAATTAAGTTGAAACTCCACCACATAACATCTCTCTCGTAATATTAAGTCTAAAAAGTATACAACAAAACATTTCTTAGAGAAAATTAAGTTTGAAAAGTCTACCACAATATATCTCCTCCTTTCAAGTGTTTTCATCTACATAAAAGCAATGTGATGTGCCATTATTTGATTTTGGTAATCTAACCTCTCCATTATGGGTGTCATTACTTATTTGTTTTATTGAAATATCAAATGTGATGTACCATTATATGGTTTTGGTAATCTAACCTCTCCATTATGGGTGCCATTACTTATTTGTTTTATTGAAATTTCAATTCATTGCCATGATCATAATGCCATATCATAATAATGCTTTGTCATTTTATCACAATTTCCCCTCGTTAAAATATCACAAAATTTATAAGTTGCTAAGATTTCATTATCTTTCATAGTTCAAGAGATCAAAGTAGCATTATTTTCTCATACCTAATAATAATGTTGGATTTTTGCTTTCAATAGATTAATAATTTGTCTTTCACATTATGCAAAATATGCACTTTCTTGCTCTTAAGCATTACACATCCCCAATACCAATAAAACATGCATTTCAAAAATAGGCAGCAATGTGCCTAGTTTCCTTATCCTTGTCTCACAATCACTTCATATGGAAATTAATGTAATTTGTATTTGTTTATTAAGGAAAACCTCACAAAATGCCCCCTCCCGCAATTTCCAAATGGCTAGTGGATTAACCATCAAAGACAATTATAATGATTGACTTGGTCATGGTCATCAAGTGAGTTCCCAACAATATCGACAAATGACACAAGGAATCGATGTCGAGACCTTGTACATTACAGGTAGATATTAAGAGGCCAACATCTTGATAACAAATGAAACTAAAAGAGATTCAATTGTTGGTATCCAATGCTTTGTCTTTATTTCATCTACCTAATCTAAACAAATCATAAATTTCAATTATAAAGAGATATGTTGAATTCACTCTTTTTTATAATTCAAATTTTATTAGTGTTTTAGAGATATGCCAATATTTTTGATAATTCAAATTTTATTAATAATTTATTAAGGATATGATATATTTAATTCACTCTTTCTGATAATTTAAATTTTATAATGTTTTAGTAGGGATGCGTCTTTGATCTTTCCCTTCTACCACTAGTTGTCCTAAGGATGACCCTATGATAGGAGGATGCCATCGTAATCTCGTTTGTAAGGGAGAGAACAAAAAAACCTATAAGGCCTACCAACTAAGATAAAACAATATTATTTTTAATTACACGCCGCCCCACTACTGTTAAAGCTCCCTCTCCCCAAGCCCTATTTTTTTTAATAATGAAAAAAAAATTATTTTACTTAAAATTGCTAAACATGTTAGATGTATAAGACAATACATTTGAAGTTGTAACTTTTTATCATGATAAAATTATATGAATATATTGTTTTCTTTATTATATTTATGTTTTGATTAATAATAAAATAACAATAATTCACCTATTTGAATTTAAGGAACAATGTGTAGACGTTGAATTGTGATTGTTGCTAGTTATTTAATATTATATATATACTCTTTTATTCAATTGAGGGGCCTTTATGTTCATTACATGCATAGGGAAAATATAAATTCAATAAATTACAACGTAATAAATAGTAATAAATTAGAGTTATGAATAGTGGACTCTTTGTGAAGAGTCTCATCCCCGCACCCTTTTGATGCATTTTGTATAATAGAGAGTTGCATTTACCTCTCGTATCGATATATTTGCTAA
>LPNX010744035.1:530214-545450 GCA_001517045.1 Pseudotsuga menziesii | reverse complement strand
TATATATATATATATATATATATAATGTAATTTTTCCTTTAAAATCCAAACTAGGGCTAAACATTATGTTTAATTTGTTACTAGAAACCACACATGAATTTCATTTACTAGTATTGTAGCGGAAATAAAATACTGAGAAACATTCACAACATCACATAAAATATAGACACATTATTTTTGGGTATGGAAACCCCCGTATAAAACCCAAGATGGGAAAACCGGTGCAGCAGTCAGATATAGATTTTATATTAAGAAGATATGGAACTTTTACAACCAACAGATAAATCACCCAACCAAATGGATCCACTACCTAGTACAAGTCTCAGTTAGTTGCAAAGGGGTGTTCACAAATTCATGGGATGGACTACAATGATACATTTGCTCTTGTTGCAAGAATAACTTCCATAAGGTTGGTTTTTTCCATTGCAGCTTTGAAGAGGTGGGAGGTACATCACATGGATGTGAAGAGTGCCTTCCTCCATGGTGACCTGGAAGAAGACATCTACATGAGACATCCTGAGGGGTACACTGAATATTCCTTCTTGTTTTGCAAACTAAGGAAATCTCTCTATGGGCTCAAGCAATCCCAAAGGGCATGGTATGCCAACATGGATGCCTTCCTACTATAACATGAATTCGAGAGGTGCAAGTCTGACTGCAATGTCTACATGTAGTAGAAAGGAGGTTGCTTACTGTTAATTGTTCTATATGTGGATGACTTGCTCATTACTAGTGGCTCAGCTGCTCGATTGAGGGATATCAAGTTATCTTTGAGAAAGGCACTCTCCATGACATATATAGGGCTTCTAAGGCAATTTATTGGCCTTGAAGTGAATCAAAAAGCTTCGGGGATCATGCTTACTCGGTCCAGATACATAGGAGATTTTCTCAAAAAAATCCACATGACTAATTGCAAAGCAGCATCCTTCCCCTTCTTGCCTGGCATAATATTGGAAGAAGGTGGTTCTACACCAGTGGTTGACAGTACTATCTATAGACAGTTTATTAGTATCCTATTGTACCTCACCCATTCGAGGCTAGACTTGTCTTATGTTGTGAGTGTTGTTGCTAGGTTCATGCAGGAGCCACATGACCTGCATTGGAAGGAAGCAAAGTGCATCTTGCATTATGCGCAGGGTATGAGAGAGTTTGGGATTCATTATTCTGTTGGTGATAAGCTAGATCTAGTTGGTTTTACTAATTCAAACTGGGTTGGTGACAATACTGATAGAAAATCTACATCAGGATTTGTGTTCATGTTGGGATCTGGACCAATATGTTGGTCAAGCAAGAAGCAAGCATCTCTTGCTCTCTCTTTAGCTGAAGCAGAGTATCGAGGGGTTGTGAATGCAACTATTCGGGAAGTTTGGCTACATGGGATTATGACAGAGTTTGGCATTCGTGCTTCTACTTTAATAGACCTCTTTTGTGATAATAAAAGTGTAATTAAAATTTCCAGTGATCCAGTACAGAAGCAGTGAACCAAACCACATTGAATTCCACATGCACTACATCCACGAACTAGTGTATAGTAAGGCTATCATTCTGCATTACTTCCCTATAGAGGAGTAGATTATGGACATATTCACCAAATCTTTCACTGAAAATAAATTTTCATATCTCGAATCTCTTCTTGGCGTGAAGGTGTTAAGAACCCATGTCAACCCTCCTCTTTATTTTGTTAGTATATTTTATTGGACGCATATGCTTTGTAAGTCGTCCCGCTAGTATGTTGTATTATCCCACATTCATGGGGATTAATAGTTGATGTTAAGTCGTCCAGTTAGTATGTTGTATTATCCCACATTCATGGGGACTAATATTTGTTTAGACTAGACTTAGTATATAACTAAGTGTTGAGGCCAATGAAATGAGGGAAGAGTTATTTTGTATTGAGCTTGCTCAAAGGAGGTTGCCCCCTCGAAGTGGCCCACGATCAATAAAATCTCTTTTGTGCTCCAATATTTCTGTTATATCATGTATTCTCATTGTTTATTGCAGGAGGTTCTCCACATCTGGTATTAGAGCACTTTCCTTGGAACAAGTGGGATTTTTTTTTTCTAAAAAAAAAGAGGGCAAAATTGGGTGGCGAATTTTAGATCAATTTCTGAAACTTTTTGCATAGAATCAGAAGAAACAGGTTGCATATATGAATTTATCTTGCAACAATTCACAGTTTCAAAAAAAAAAACCATCTTGTTTGGAGTTCTGGAAGTGGAGATATCGCGGATTTAAAATCAGCAATTTTTCAAAATTTCGGTGACGGCCGCGGAAATTGCAGAGCGAAAATCTTTTGACTGGGTGCCCAGATTTCTATTCTGATTGCGTGGGTAGAAGCAGAGTGGTTGTTCTAGTTCCAGAAATAGGCTATAATAACAATTCTGAGCAATATAGATCAAGTTATTTTGATTTTAAAATTTTGTCTCAAAACCCTAACTCTAATTACGAGATTTTTTTGGGCATCATGTGGAATTTCTGTCACATTTTTTCTGGCACTGTGATTATTGTAGTAGTTCTTCTTCTTGTAGCGGTACTATTCATTCGCATCAGGGAAAAAATCCTATCCGCTTAACTGTGGGAAGTACTTGGGAATAGCCCTAAAACTCATTGTGAGGAGTACCACAGGAACCCCGAAGAAGCTAGCTATTGAGAGGACCTGCCAAGCAAAAAGGGCAACAACCCCCACCAGATTGACTAGATTCCTATCCATGAGGAAAACCAAAGAGTTGTCGTTTTTTGCCAAGCAGTTAGCAATTTTACCTGCGCCGTGAAGTGAAGGGTACTGCCCCAATACTCAAGCCTGAGACAGCCTTGGTGGCCGAGTGACTACATTTGAACCATTAGGAAGCTGAATATACATGGGGTCCATATCTATTTACAGTTGATAACACACAGAATTCCAGAATTGTCACAAATCATTTACTCCATTTAAAGTTGATAAAGCACGGCTTTCTTTCACCGCCACAAATCATTTCTTCCAACAACAACAAAATGAGTATAAATTTCTGGTTTTTTTAGCCATATATTCCTTGATTTAGCTCCATTTCCCTTGAAAATTCATAGTCACCCCCGTCATTCCATTCTGCATATTTCATTCATTGAGGACCCTATCTCAAATTCCACTTCCAAAAGCTCGAAATTCCACATTTGTCATAACTTTTTCAATTCTCACCCAACTGCCTTCAAATTTTGCCATAGTGTTCGTTTTCAAATTCTGCTCCATTGTTCCTCTCTGACAAATTTTCTCATTCTTTTGCCCCGCTTCTGAAATTCGCATTTTCTGTTCCTTGTCCTTTAGAAAGTGTCCCAAACCTAGTCAACTCCAATTACCCACTCACGTATTTCCCAACTCAAAATGTTTCTTTTCTAAAACCCTCTTTGTTTTTGTTTTTCTACCCACTTCCCAAAAACAAAAAAACAAAAATTGTTCCTATTGTCACCCACACAGGAGAAAATAGACAAATGGAAGAAGAACTTGTCACCCTCAACACCAAACTCGCAGATCTGGATCAAAGATTGCTCGACCTCCATCTTCAGCATTTAGGCATGAGCAATCGACAACAGCTTGAGTCTTCTGCAGACACCGAGTTCTCTCCTTCTAGCAACTTTCGTGGGTCGAAGATTGACTTCCCTCGCTTCAATGGCAATGATCCAACTGGATGGATACACAAGGCAGAACATTAATTTAATATGCATAACACTTTTGATGTCACCAAAGTCCCACTTGCATCATTTCATTTGGAGCGTGAAGCCCTTCAATTGTTTTGTTGGTACATCAAGAATCATGAAGAGCCCCAATGGACAGATTTTTGCCAACTCCTTTTGCACTGATTTGGCCCTAGTGGTGTTGATGAATTCACAGGAGCACTCACCAAACTTCGCCAGACTTGAAATGATGAGAGAGTATCAAATAGAATTTGAGAAATTATTCAAGCACACAGAAGGATTTTCTGATGCATTTTACAGGAGTTGTTTTCTCAGTGGTCTTAAGGATATAATTCGATCTGAGGTTAACATGTTATGTCCCAACACGATGATGAAAATCTTAGGGTTGGATCAATTGGCAGAGGACAAGATCAGGGCTCAACAACACCCCAAATCCACTTTTGTTCCATTCGGAAATATGGTTTCCCAAAGACATCCAATCCCTCCAACTCCTAGACCCACTCCTATCAAGCATTTGTCTGAAGTTGAGATGCGGGCATGTAGGGAAAAAGGACTTTGTTATAATTGTGATGGGAAATTCACCTAGGGACATCAATGTACTGAACAAAAGATCTATCTCTTGGATGTGGTTTCTCCGCCTACACTTGAAATTTGTGAAGTTGCTCAGGATCCAGTAAACGATCAGGTCGACATTCAGCAACCGCCTGTTGACCCTCATTCTCAGAACGAACACCCAGAGATATCTCTCCATGCATTAGCTAGAGTCACCTCCCCACAAACCATGCAGGTCAAGGGTTTCTTCAAGAAGATTCCTCTTACAATACTCATTGATTCTGGTAGCACCCATAACTTCATTGATCCTCAGATTGATAAACAAGCTGATAGTTTTGTCCATCCTTGCTCCATCTTTAAAGTCATGGTTGCCAATGGGGGCACCTTATCTTGCAAAGGAAAGTGTCACAATGTGTGTATCTCTATTGGAGATTATAACTTGCGCTCTAACATGTTGTCCATGCCTGTAGGAGGATGTGATGTAATTTTGGGAACTCAATGGTTACACACACTTGGACCCATCTTATGGGATTTTGCTGAACTGTGGATGCAATTTTTAGTCAATGGGAACAAACACACATTAAATGGCTTACAACCAGGTTCTCTCAGCATCATCAGTTCCCATCGCATGGAAAATCTCCTTAAGATGAATTCACATGGTGTCATCACTCAGCTCCATTTCATTCAGATGCAACCTTCAGCAGTCTCAACTAATCCCTTGGATCTTTCATTCCTGTGCACCCTTCAGATGCTTGATTTTTCCAAGCTCTTCACTCTTGAGAGTGATGCTTACGACAATGGAATTAGGGTTGTCCTCTTTCAAGATGAACATTCCATTGCATTCACCGGCAAATACCTTTTTGGAAAGAATTTATCCACCTCTACATATGAGAGGAAATGATGACTATTTTGCACACAGTACAGAAGTGGTGGCCATCCCTCTTAGAGAATCCTTTCAGCATCAATATTGATCACCAAAGTTTGAAATGTTTCCTGGAACAACGGGTCTCATCCCCAACACAAAAAAAATGGGTTAGCAAACTCAGGGATTATGACTATAAGAAGACTCAGGACAATGTTTCTCTTTCAGTTATTTCTATGCCTATTCCAACTTGGTTACACTCTGTTCAGCAAGGCTATGTCAATGACTCATCATTATCTGAAATCATCCAACAGTTAGTCAGTAACCCTTATGTGGTACCGTATTCATCTTGGGATGGATTTTCTCTGAGATACACGGGTTGTCTGGTGATTCCCCAGAGCATAGACCTTAAACATGCGGTCTTTTATGAACTCCATGCTTCTCCATCGGCAAGGCACTCTGGGTTCCTCAAAACATATGAGTTGGCATGACGTAACTTCCTTTGGAAGGGGGTGCAACGAGAAATTCAACATATGGTTTTCAAATGTGCTCCTTGTCAGCACCACAAGGGTGAAACTACACTCCTTTCCGAATTGTTCGAACCTTTTCCCACCCCTACAAGGATTTGGACATATATTTTGATGGATCTCATTCAAAGGCTCCCTAAATATGGAGGGAAGACCGTAATATTGGTTGTGGTGGATCGACTCTCCAAATGTAGTCATTTTTGTGCTCTCGTCCATCCATATACCACTTCTTTAATCGCACAAATTTTCATGGACCAGATATTCCTTCTTCATGGAATCCCCTTTTCCATTGTCTCAGACCACAACACAACTTTCACAAGTCATTTTCACCTCACTAACACCAAACTGGATATGAGTTCAGTTTATCACCCACCAATAGATGGTCCGACTACAGTCATCAAGAAATATTGGGAAACTTATCTTCATTGTTTCACCTCTAAAGAACTACATCAGTGGGAAAAGTGGCTCCGTCTCGCTGAATGCTGGTCCAATAATTCCTACCATACTGCATCTAAAACGACTCCATATGAAGAAGTTTATGGTCATGCACCTCCAGTACTCCTTCCATCCACCCCCAGCAGTTCACCAGTTCAGGAAGTTAACATGGTTCTTCGAAACCAACATCAGATTCTTCACCTCCTGCAGGACAATCTTCACATGGCAAGATCCCGCATGAAACAACAGGCCAATCAACACTGTTCTGAGCGCACTTTTCAAGTTGGTGATATGGTTTTTCTTCATCTGCAGCCTTAAAAACAATCCTCCTTGAAATACAAAGGGAATCAAAAGCTCGCTCCAAAGATCTCTTGCCCATATACATTTCTTCAAAATATTGGGTATGTTCCTTATAAATTGGCACTTCCTCCTTCTCGCATTCAACAAGAGATTGGCACCAACATCATCCCACAAATTGTTTTACCAGAATGGGATAATGAAGGATCCATCCTTTAGAAGACGGAGGCCATCCTCAATAAGTGCATGTGTCAGCTTCTCTTTCGGTCCATCACAAAGGTCTTCAATTCAGTGGTACAACATGCAACCAGAGGATGCTACATGGGAACCACTCCTTCAGATTCGGCAACAGTTTCCACATCTTAAGCTTTGAGGACAAAGCTTTTCTAAGAGGGAGGGAATGTTAAGAACCCGTGTCAACCCTCCTCTTTATTTTGTTAGTATATTTTATTGGACGCATATGCTTTGTAAGTCGTCCCGTTAGTATGTTGTATTATCCCACATTAATGGGGATTAATAGTTGTTGTTAAGTCATCCAGTTAGTATGTTGTATTATCCAACATTCATGAGGAGTAATAGTTGTTTAGATTAGACTTAGTATATAACTAAGTGTTGAGGCCAATGAAATGAGGGAAGAGTTATTTTGTATTGAGTTTGCTCAAAGGAGGTTGCCCCCTCGAAGTGGCCCGCGATCAATAAAATCTCATTTGTGCTCCAATATTTCTGTTATATCGTGCATTCTCATTGTTATTGCAGGAGGTTCTGTTATATCGTGTACCAAACCTCATTGAATTCCACATGCACTACATCCATGAACTAGTGCATAGTAAGGCTATCATTCTGCATTACTTCCCTATAGAGGAGTAGGTTACAGACATATTCACCAAATCTTTCACTGAAAATAAATTTTCATATCTCGGATCTCTTCTTGGCGTGAAGGTTTGATTCAGTTATTGTTTTTTGTTCCACTTTTGATCTGGATTTATGCAGGAATGCAACAGAATACACAAATAACCATAGAAACAAATATGCAGCGGAAATAACACTTCATTTCATTAATCAATAACTTAAACTTGTTTACATACAGAATGGAAATAAACTAGCTAGAGTGTTGGTAGCTTATCTCTGAGAAGAGATGTGGAGGCTACATCCTCTGAACTCTCTATTACATTGACACTCGAAGGCCTATATATTATTGAGAAACAATGGAAACCCTACACATCCAAAAACCTAACTCTAGGAGGTGAAACACCATAATGTGGGCCCCATTGGGTAACTTGGTACATCAATTTCTCGAGGTCGTAACTTTAGCATACTACCTCTGTTTGACGTGCATGATACATTGTTAGAAAGATCTCTTTAAGGACTACATCCTTAAATGACAAATATCAAGTTCGAAACTCATATTTTTCTGACCATTTGATGCCGAAAAAACGTCGTTTAGGGCCTCAAAACGGCTCCAAAAGTTTAGGACCCAAAAACTGCCAAAAATAGTAAATTGTGCTACAATTAAGGAAACTGGAAAACTGAAAGAAACAATGGTGGGGGTCCAAGTGGAATAGGTGCATGGCCACCAATATCCTCATGTATCATTCCTCACCCCTTAGGAAGCAATGGTCCCCATTGTGTTGAGTTCCTCCATGAGATGAGGAAACTTCTACTGAACTTGGTCCCTGGTGAGCCACTTTCCCTAGTGAAGGAGTTGGCCTACTTTGACAACTCAATATAGCTGGATATTTTGCCGGTGGGTGTTCTTGATCCGTGTGTCCATAATCTGATTAGTTGTGGCTTGTTCCATGCAATCGGGGTTTAACTCTGTTGGTGTGAGTTGTTATGCCACGTCTGACGTGTCCAGTAGAGGTGGAAAGTAGGGATGAAGGTGGTCCACATTGAACACTGGGTGCAGACCAAGGAATGGTGGAATACTGAGCTCGAAGGCATTGTCTCCGACAGCCTTGGTGATGGTGTATGGCCCATATCAGAGTGGGTGAAGCTTGTGGTGGGGTCCAGTGAGGCGCTCCTTCTGCAAATGTAGCCACACTTTGTCGCCCACCTGGAAGTTGTGTTGCACCCGATGTTGATCATGTCTCTGCTTGTACTTAGCATTGGATCTGTCCAATATGTCATGAACCTGTTGGTGAATGTGCTGAATGCGCTCAATGAAGTTGTTCACCGTGGAAACTTTAGATTGGATATGAGCTGAATTGGCCTGAGTAGCTGCAAATGGCATGGCTACGTCAATGGGACATAGTGGCTGGAATCCCAATCCCACCTGAAAGGGGTTGTGGTTGGTTGAGTTGTGGAAGGCCCAGTTATAGTTGTGTAGTACATAGGGGAGGCTCTCATCCCATTTGCGTGGATGCTTTGAGTTGTACATGCACAAAATGTGTACGATCATCCTATTGATGACCTCTATCTGGCCATCAGTCTGGGGATGGAAAATTGTGGACTTAGTGAGCTTGGTGTCTAGCATTGACCATAGGCTAGACCAGAATGTACTAAGGAATCTGTTGTCCTGATATGAGATTATAGACTGTGGGATCCCAAAGTGTACCCACACTCGTTCAAAGAATTTTTTAGCATTGGCTTCTGCTGTGATATTCTTCTTGCAAGCTACCATTATGGCCATCTTTGAGAATCTATCAATGACCACAAACACACAATCGTTGTCGTGCTTAATAGAAGGAAGTCTCGACATGTAATCCATGGAGATGGATTCCCAAGGTCGACTAAGGGTAGGCAACGGAGTATAGAGGCCTTGCTTCTTAATGGATGGTTTGGCAATGGCGCAGGCAGTGCAGGATCAGATGTACTTCCCGACATCCTATCGAAGGTTCGGCCAATAGAAATACTTCTGCAGTACTACCACTGTTTTCTCGACCACGAAATTCCCAGCGATCCAACTGTAGTGTGCTTCCCAAATCATCTTGGCACGCTCGCTTGAAGGAACACAAAGGTGTCCCATGTGACATAGTAGTGCATCCTGGAGGTGAAATTTTGGAACTTGGTTTCCCTCCTAGAGTGTCTGGTATGTGTGGCTGAATTCTGGATCACTCTTGTAGAGAAGCGTCCAATCAAAATTCTTGTGCCCACAAGAGTTGAGCACGGTGGTTATCGCCATGATCGGTGGTCAGCTGAGGCAGTCTGCAACCTTATTGGTGCTTCCCTTCTTGTACTTGATGCTCAAATGAAACTGTTGTATATATGTGGACCACTTCTGGTGGCGATCATTCTGTAACTTGCCTTGTGTTTGTATGATCCAAGAAGATATTCATGGCCACCCACCTATTCCACTTGTACCCCCACCATTGTTTCTTTCAGTTTTCCAGTTTCCTTAATTGTAGCACAATTTACTATTTTTGGTAGTTTTCGAGTCCTAAACTTTTGGAGCCATTTTGAGGCCCTAAACGACTTTTTTTAGGCATCGAATGGTCAGACAAATATCAGTCCATCTTAGAATCAATATTTGTTGTTTATGGATATAGTCCTTAAACATATCTTTCTAACGATGTATCATGCATGTCAAACAGAGGTAGTATGCTAAAGTTACGACCCCGGAAAATTGATGTACCAAGTTACCCAACGGGGCCCACATTCTGGCGTTTCACCTCCTAGGGTTAGGTTTTTGGATGTGTAGGGTTTCCATTGTTTCTCAATAATATATAGGCCTTCGAGCCTCAATGTAACAGAGAGTTCAAGGGATGTAGCCGCCACATCTCTTCTCAGAGATAAGCTACCGGCACTCTAGCTAGTTTATTTCCATTCTGTATGTAAACAAGTTTCAATTATTGATTAATGAAATGAAGTGTTATTTCCGCTACATATTTGTTTCTATGGTTATTTGTGTATTATGTTGTGTTCCTGCATAAATCCGGATAAGTGGTATCAGAGCAATCTACTCTTTCTCGATCCTTCTTTGCATGTCCCCAACGAGGACAGGGTATAAAGAGTTAGGGCTCGATCTGGTTGAACCTTTGCAAGATCAGCCTCACAAATCCCAATGGCCACCCATGGGGGACGAAAAGAAAGACAAGGGCGCAGAAGATCCTATCAAAAAGTTGCTCGAGGAGGCCCTTGAAAACTGAAAGAAACAATGGTAGGGGTCCAAGTGGAATAGGTGGGTGGCCACCAATATCCTCCTAGATTAACTTTTCATTTTGAGGGGGGGTTTTCCTATGAGGTTTTCCCCATTTCCTCAATTTACTAGGTAGTTAATTTTTTACATTAGATTGTATGGGTGACCTTTGGTCTTATTTTCCAAGGCACAAGTTGTCCAAGTTTGGAAGGGGGGTGTTAGGATTAATTATAATCCTCCCTTGACCACCATAGTCTAAAATGTCATTTTCTAGCTTAGGAGTATGTTTTGGCCTTAGTAGTTCCATGGGGAACTCATCTGGGGCCCATCTACCACTTGATGCATCAGTTTGCATGAGATTAGGAGCTCCAAAGGACAATCCCTATAATTTAGGAACCCACGCTGAGTCATGGGAGTCTGACCATGAATTCACCCTATTTTGTGTTGAGTAATCCTTCGATGGGCATCAGTTAGTTCATCTCCAATTATCCTAGTGCCACTTTTGCATGAATTAAGGAGGCTAGGCACATTTTCCTACCTACCTTGATGAGTTAATTTATTGTGAACTGATTTAGTTGTCCATAGTTAAACTAGTGAGCTTCTAGTGATGATTTTCCCACACTTAGTGAGATCTGGAGTCGGTCCAAGTCATGGAATTCGAATCTCACCTATTGGTTTTGAATCCTCCTTATTGTATCATCATTGTATCACATACAAATTAATGATTATGACAGTAATGTTATGCTGACCAATTTTTTCCTCTTGACTATTCATTTTCACCATGATTGTTTGATCATTGTGCATTGAATTTATTCTTCCTCCTTCAACCTTCTTTCACATTGAGGTTCATTCCATCTTGAGGATCCCGAATCTTTGCTAAATTAAACATGGCTTACAAATTGGAGCTCCCTTTATCTTCAAGGGTACACCCAATTTTTCATGTTTCTTACTTAAAGAATGTAATAGGAGACAAGATCCCAATTCAAACTATCTTTCCAAAGATTGATGAAGAAGGAAAATTCACATTGTAACATGAACCAGTCACTAAAACAAGGACCAAACAACTACGTAATCAGGTTATTACTGAGTACCAAGCATCCACATGGGAAGATGAGCCCTTCATATAGAAGCAACCACAACTAATCAAGAGTTGAGGACAGCACCTATCTAAAGGGGAGGGGCATGTTAAGCCTTAAATGTTGGCACATTACCCCCTATATTGTGGCTCATTACATATTATTGATGTCGAATTGGGTCTATTAGTGGTCATTGTCATTAGCATTATTATATTAGTTATGTCGTCTTGGGTCCATTAGTTGTAATTGTACATATTTTCCTCCTGTATATGGGAAAGAGACCTTTTCATTTGAAGCATCTTATATTGTCTTTACTTGTATATGTAGTACATTTTATAAGGAGTTTTCCCCCTCGAAGAGGCTCTCTATTCATCTATTTTAGTCATTATTAAGGCGTGCATTACTCTTTCTGGTCTCGTTATACTCTTTTCATGCTCTTTATGGGACTTGGTTGCATAACAAGTAATCAGGTAAATTTTTTATATGCCAAATTGGTAAGAATAACTAGTAATGAGATTGTGAGATTGTTGTATATTCATGTTTGTTGATTATGAGATTATGACGTATGATCCTTTGTCATCTTTGTTACCAGTTTTCTTCTTGTTTACTCATATATGTTATATGCACTTTGGTTCAGGATGTTGGGTAATATTCCAGTGGGGTATTCTTTTATACAAAGTTCTAAACAAAGATCCTCGAGAAATATGAGTTATATTGGGAACCATGTGTCAGATTTTTTTCTAACATATAAAAATTCAAAAGACCATTAGTAAACACCATGATTTTTAAGGAATATTAAAGGTTTTTAGACATATGGAGATATAGAAATATTATGATGGTATTCCTATATAGATATATATTTTAAATATGTTTTGAATCCGATATTTGCTTTTAGACCCTCCTAGGTTACATGAATAATTTATTTTAATTTCAGATTTCTAATCATATCCAGGTGCTCATAGACCATTCTATTATGGAATCCCTGTATTAGGGTGTTCTTGGCACTACGTGAGAGGAAACTACATCCATGAGAATGAAGGTTAAATCTTAGTAATTTGTAGCTTAAAGTTAAAATTTGATTCCAAGTAAATAAAAAGAACAAATATATAAGGGAATATTCTACATTTATATAAGCACATATTCTATATAATGCCATCTTTACTCGAACAGTAGCATAAACAACCTACAATTCCCTGCGAAGGAGTGAGCATTAATGGCATATTGGCCACCCAAAATCCACTTACCAGTAAGAGTATTAAAATCCACTAGCCTTAAGAAATTATTTAATGTCCATTGACAACATAGCTCTCTAGACTTCATACACCCTTAACTAACTTAGAATTTAGAATATCTCAATACAGTTTTATACGATTGTCACATCTTAAGGCATATCCTACAAGACATGGTGGAGGAGTGGAAATCGGTAAACAAGGAATGATGGATGATCTCAATGCCTTGCAAAGTATTAGGATAGGCTTAAAATAATGAAGATGAATTCTTATCTCTAATCCAAGTTCTTATGACATGAATTGACAAAGGATCACAAATTTTCAAGCCCAAGGTGATTCCATGTTGGAAATCACAATGTTAATGGCGAAATGGAAGACTAACAAGGCATGCCATCGAATAAGTAAGGATAACATATTAGTTACCAAGGATATGAAGTATTTACTCCAAAAATGATATCAATTACCAAATGAGTGAATCCATACATAAGTGGAAAGAAACTAACATTCAGTATCACAATTATCATGAGAGATGAGTAAACATAATACTGGTGAACTTTATTAAGATTGGGTATGAAAATACAATAATAATAATATGAGCAATAGCTGAACTTAACTCACTGTGTTTACAATTAGTATAAGGAGACCATCAAGAGTCACTTTTTTTTCTCATATCAAGCTTGTACATCTAGGCTACTGAATCCATAATAGAAATCAAATGAGGACATACTTTGACTTGTAGAAGGAAGGAGCGTACAGTGATATGTTTCTCCATGCCAAATCCTACCCACCTTACCTAACCACAAGGATCCACCAGCATATTGGTTCCTTTGATATCCCTCCATATAGTACTTTTTCTTTGCAAATATGCCAATCCTAGAAGAATCCACTGTGTATAGTTGTGAATTATTGGCTCTCCAAACAAGTCATACTCTTGAAGTATATTGTGTATAGAGACACCATCCCCTTTCACCAAATAAATGCCACCATCGCCTTAGGCCTCCACTTCTATCAAGTCAAGTTTTTTCATGTCCTGGAAGTGATAATCAAACTTAATATATAATTTTCTGAAAAAAAATATTCTTGAACCCAAAAACACTTCTTAAATTTGTGAAGGTTCAAATATTGTGCATTAAATAGTGATACATGTGTCACTAGAGGATATTGTGTGTCTATTACCTACTCGAAAATCTCTTGATTTCTACCCCTTTCAAATCAGTTCCACCATGATCCCTAAATTGATCCCTCAACACCAATGTTGAGCAAGATGAAAAGTCACTTTATTGAACGTGAAACCATTCTAAGGGGTTGAGGTACTAAATAAACAAGGGGTATATAAGCCTAAATCCAACATCTTGGATGGTTTCAATTTGTTCATATGTACGACCTTTGCTAGCACCATAGAATTTGGATCTTGTATCTGTATAATCAAGGTCCATGTACTCTCAAAACTAAGCATAAATCATTTTTACAAAGTATTGAGGCACCTCATCATTATTTGGGAATTTCATGTATGCATACAAGGACATATAAAAAATGAAAGGATAAATATTTGGATCATTAAGCCTTCCAACATTTAGTCATTTTTATCTTCCAGTTGTAGGTCAAATAATGACAAGGTCATTTATTGTGTGATCATTTTTTTAACTTTAGAATAAGAGTGGTGACCCATCACCGATGATATCCTTCTATGTATCATGTCATAAAAAT
This sequence comes from Pseudotsuga menziesii, assembly GCA_001517045.1. Classification (NCBI taxonomy): domain Eukaryota; kingdom Viridiplantae; phylum Streptophyta; class Pinopsida; order Pinales; family Pinaceae; genus Pseudotsuga; species Pseudotsuga menziesii. The sequence goes on along the minus strand of LPNX010744035.1, from coordinate 531,024 downwards.
ATAGTTATATGGTCCATCCTCACGATATGTCTCGATCAACCTATATAGAATGTGCAATGCAATCTAGAGACTCTCATGATTGGGGCTATAGATACTAGATTTTTCAAGTTCAAAGTGCAATCTAATGGAATGCTCCCACATCCCATAAAGAGTAAGCATATTAAGGTTGTCTTCAGAAGGACACTCCTCAAAAATATCACTTGGACAATGGTATAGAGGTTTGTAGGTTGTATTACGAGAAAATGGTTGCACTCTATAACCTCCTACCCTCTAACGAGCTGCAAGAGGAGAGAAAGAAACAAACCATGTATGATATTAAACATGCAAATGTGTTAAAATGTGTATAATGTAAAGCAAATTCATATTTAATTTATATGTTTTGTACATACATGTGCAACCAATGGAAATGGCTCATTAAAATACCTGCCAGAATACAAACCTCATCCTCAACGTCGATCTGACTAGAAAAGTACCCATGTGTGGAATAAATACATGTACTAGCCCCTATACAAAAAAGAAAATTGTCAATCCCACATGTATGAATAACACGAGTTTTTTTCGCATCAAACATTTAAACAAGATGTATGTTTGATTTTACCTAAACCAGGCCTATCAAACAGCGGGTTGGATGTGGTAGGTGAACTAACTGAATAAAGCAATGAATGCATCCACACAAAATTAATCAAGTTTTATAGGTATCGTTAAAATAAATTTAATTATAACCTACTTGAACATGTTATAACAATCGAATGTACCTAAGTATCATATGCCCTATGGGTGGGTGTAGCAGTCTGTATAGTCTAACACTAC
>LPNX010744035.1:458832-529940 GCA_001517045.1 Pseudotsuga menziesii | reverse complement strand
GATATAGATAACCAATTTCATAGAATTTTCAATTTAAAATAAATTACCATGAATCGATGCACTACGTCTAGTAAACCACTCGAAATGGCTTATGTTAGTGTTGGAATCACTGTTAGAAAATCTATATGACTCAAGATAATCCATACACGCTAAGAGATATCTGCAAACATGATATTGAAAGCAACAATTGATTGGTCTTTATTTATGATAGGGGAAGCGACAACTTATGGTCTATATTTGCTAAAATAGATTGTTTCTACCTATTGAAAACAATAATTGATTAATCTATATTTGAGATACAAAAAGCAACAATTGATTGATCTATATTTACTTAAATGGATTCTTCCTTCCTTTTGAAGGATATATCCACAATTTAATCCATCCAACAACGCAAAGCAATGTTCAATTCTTGTTATGATTCATCTGAAGCTATTGTATTAGAAAGATAATGATAATTGTTCCTTTGCAAAGCTAATGATAGTGTGTACCTTTTCAAAAGACTTGGTTCGATATTTTGGTTAAGGATCCATATCCATGTGTAAAAAAAATTATGTTTGGAGTCCCAAATGTCATATATTAGAGTCATTAAAGGATCTAAATTTCAAAATTTCCATGAACCCATAAGCCATGAGAATTTCATGCATCAATATGTACAATGTTCAAAATAAATATGCTCTTTCCTTTGCAACTCTATCCCTTTATCTAAAATGCTAGTACTACTCATGAATAGAACAGGTCTACTTTAGCCTAGTTACTGCCAAACTATGGAACATATCCATTAATGTAACTTATAAAGTACGCATATTCTCAATTCTTCAAAGTATTAAAAGAATTAATTCAAAGTGTACCTTTCAATTAAACACACATTCTACCATGTAAATGGCATAGTTTTTAAATTCATTGTGGAGTAATGGGATCATTGTGATTTGTTGATAACTCAAGCATTCTCTTCATTGAACCACTTTATTAAGTTAATGGATTGTCCCCCCTTTTGATTATCAGCTTTGATTTGTAGTCGTAGAACTCTTCACTATTCTCTATATTCCAAACTTTGTGTTGTTGCTTTGGAGCTTTGTTGGATCCTTTTAGGGAGGGTGGTCTAGAAAGCACCCCAGGTCACTTGAACGCCTACGAAAAAAAACTAAGTTGCTAGAGCTTGATGAGGCTAATACATATACCCCATTATGTTGTGAGAATGTTGATTCCTGATAAGCATGGATTTACATTTGATACCCTAGTATTTCCAAGGAAAAGTAAGAAAAAAATTTAACAATATGAAGGACAACACCAAATAGAGGAGATTGATCAAAAGATACCAACATAAGCTCATCCATAGTAACAATCTTTACTAAAATATTTGATAATAATGTGCTAGGCCATGGATCCCTTGTCAATTTCTTATAAAGGCATGAAACAAAATTACTAATATTATGGGAAATTATTTCATTTGCATTTAGAAGTTTGTGTGAAGGAATGGAAGATAAACAATATTATATTTTCTTATTGTCTTTGGGCCTTGATAACATAGAATGGTTTCAAGTTGCTTTGTTTCAATTAAGACAAATGGGTTCATTGACAAAAAATTGTGTACGAAGTGTAACAAGTTAGATAAATATGAGTAAATCTTTGGAGAGCCTTCTTTGTAAAATCCTTTGTTTTGTTACAAAATTATTAGATTTAAATTTTTCAATAATATTATTATAGCTTTTTTAATACAAATTTAAAATTTTAGTTTAAATGTTGATTGTTTTAATTATATATTATGCTAATATTTTAAAAATATTTAATTTATAATTTTGAAAAAAATGATTTATTTTATTATAAATGAATATTATAGTGAAATTGAATATAATATTATAGAAAATGTAAATTAAAAAAAAATAATAATGGAAAAAAAATTAATATAATATAAATGTCATAAATTAAAAACAATTATATTAATTTTAAATTAATTATATTAATATTGCTTTATTATGGTAAGGCATGAAATTAATGATTGAACATTGATTCGTTAGCAGTTATGAAATTATAACACAACATAGTTTCGATTTAAGAGAAATATGAAAGTATTTTTCTCAATATGCAAAATATAATTATATGATATATGATTCTTTGATCAAAGAAACTTACTGTTAGATATGTAAAAACCAAAAGATCAAGAATCATGGTATTGTATATTTCCAATGAAGCCAATTGTCTTTCATTACATATATATCTTCAACCAATGAAGAAATAAAACTTGAGTAATCTATTGTTCTCATCAAGTAATATATGCTTATGGTTTAGCACAAAATTCAGACTACTTTTTCGACAAGAAGAACGTTGGCTACTCATGCATCCACTTTAAATGTTTCAATCAAGCTTGGCCTATCTACGCATTTACAAAAAAGTTTAGGGTCAGTAAACCCCTCACCTATAAATAGAGAGGAAAGTGTTAATAATTCCCAAAATAATTTGAGCATTGGCATACGGACAAATTGAGCATACAAATGTTACCTTCATTAACTACCGTTGTCATGGGAAACCGACATTGGAATGAAATACTAGCCCGAACAGTTGTCGAAAGTCTTTGCTTGGTGTTAAATACTAAGAATCTTAAATCATCTAGCTCCCACGTGTGATATATGACCAACTTTCCATTGGTAGAGAAGAACTAAGATCTATGTACATTTTCGTGAAAATTGTTATTAGTCCATTCTAACATAAGCCAAACATTCTTATCTAGATAATAAGCCCAAATTTCAGGTCGACCCATGTCACTGTAGCAAGTAATTAACATGTTTTGCACAACAACTTCCCTAATGGCTCTCCACCATCCTTGGATCAAGTTGTCTGAAACGAGTCCAAGATCTTGACATTAATTCTAATGTTATTCCCGTCTAATCTCCTCGTAGAAATATTCTATTTCCAACAGCACCAGATCCTCTATTGGTGACAAACCTCCATCAAGAGCATTTCTTAATGCTTCAAATGGAAAGAATTATGACCACCCAGCCTCGTAATGTTTGTACCTCATTAATGTTTCGAATTGTAGTAGTTTATCTAAAATGGGACATGGTCATTTATAACTTTATATGTTGGTAAAAAAAACCATAAATCATTTGGTTGGACTTGCTCAAATACTGTGTCTATTTGGTATTCAAAGGCAAGGTCTCCTATTGGCTAATATTCATAACTCCTTTCTGACTTCTTTTCTCACAACTCCTTTTTAACTTAAGAATTTTGTTGGTTAATATTCATACAATCCCATCCCAGACTGTTTGAGCCAATTGAGCCTTTCACATAACCTTTTGAGGAAGAGTAGGTTTTCTTTTGAGGAATCTCAAAAGTCCTTAAAAGCACATACTTCCCTACATACAAGTCAACTCCTAGCTCAAGTGTCAATACATTACCTTGCAATAAAATTAAGTTTGAAACTCACACATAACATCTCTCTCGTAATATTAAGTCTGAAAAGTCTACAACAAAACATTTGTTGGAGAAAATTAAGTTTGAAAAGTCTACCACAATATATCTCCTCCTTTCAAGTGTTTTCATCAACATAAAAGCAATGTGATGTACCATTATATGGTTTTGGTAATCTAACCTCTCCATTATGGGTGCCATTACTTATTTGTTTTATTGAAATCTCAAATGTGATGTACCATTATATGATTTTGGCAATCTAACCTCTCCATTATGGGTGCCATTACTTTATTGTTTTATTGAAATCTCAATTCGTTGTCATGTTCATAGTGCCATATCATAACCATGTTGTCATTTGATCACAATTTTCTCTCATTAAAATATCACAAAATGTATAAGCTGCTAAGATTTCATTAGCTTTCATAGTTCAAGAGATCAAAGTATATTATTTTCTTATACCCATTAATAATGTTGATTTTTTGCTTTCAGTAGATTAATAATTTGTCTTTCACATTATGAAAATATACACTTTCTTGCTCTTAAGCTTTACACATCCCCAATACCAATAAAACATGCATTCCAAAAATAGGCAACAATGTGTCTAGTTGCCTTATCCTTGTCTCACATCACTTCAAATGGAAATTAATGTAAAATTTGTATTTGTTTTTCAAAGAAAACCTCACAAAATGCCCCCTCCCGGAATTTCCAAATGGTTAGTGGATTAACCATCAAAGACAATTGTAATGATTGACTTGGTCATGGTCATCAAGTGAGGTCCCGACAATATCAACAAATGACACATGAATCAATGTCGAGACCCTGTACTTTACATGTAGATATTAAGAAGCCAAGATCTTGATAACAAATGAAACTAAAAGAGATTCAATTGTTGGTGTGCAATGCTCTGTCTTTATTTCATCTACCTAATCTAAAAAAATCATGAATTTCAATTATAAAGAGATCTCTTGAACTCACTCATTTTTATAATTCAAATTGTATTAATATTTTATTAAAGATATGATATATTTTTTATAATTCAAATTTTATTCATAATTTATTAGGGATATGATATAATTAATTCACTATTTTTGATAAATTAAATTTTATAATGTTTTATTAGGGATAAGTCTTTGATCTTTCTCTTCTACCACTAGTTGTCCCAAGGATGACGCTATGATAGGAAGATGCCACCACCCCCACTACTTTTAAAGCTCCCCTCCGAAGCCCTTTTATTTTTAAATAATGAAAAACAATTTAGTTTACTTAAAATTGCTAAACATGTTAGATGTATAATACAATCATTTGAAGTTGTAACTTTTTGTCACGATAAAACTATATGAACATATTATTATGTTTATTATATTTATGTTTTAATTAATAATAAAAATAACAATAATTCACCATTTTAAATTCAAGGAACATTGTATAGACGTTGAATTCTGATTGTTGCTAGTTATTTTATTCAATTGAAGGGCCTTTAGGTTCATTACATGCACAGGGCAAATATAAATTCAATAAAATACAACGTAATAAATAATAAATAGTAATAAATAAGAGTTATGAATAGTGGACTCTTTGTGAAGAGTCTCATCCTCGAGCCCTTTTGATTCATTTTGTATAAATAGAGAGTTGCATTCACCTCTCGTGTCGATATATATTCTATTGAATCCTTGTGGATCATATCTAGTCCATCATGAATGAATGATCCAGTCAATGAAACTCACGTTCCCTCAACCTTTGGCAAAACATTGCGATTGACAAATTGCCCCATGCATGTATTCATAATACAACTTTTGCAAGAACCTTTATAATACAAATACTAAACATAGAACAAACAGTATTATTTCTGATCTACATCTACAAAACTTTTTTCCCAAGCAGAAAGTTGGGCCTTTCCTGGTTGGCTTGAGCCACATCATCAGGAGATGCAACTGCAACCACTACACCTTTCTGTTTCACAGCTTCCAATACATCAGCAAATTCATGGAAATCCTTCAAGCTGGATACAGGAAAAAACAAATAGGCATTAGAAAGAACCGTTTAATGAACTAAACACATCTTTTTAACAAGTCTGCAAACCCAAAATAATGAAAGCAAGTCACTACATTATCTACAGTGAACCAAGGAAAATGTGTTGACCTGACAGACAAGATTTCTTCCCTTCTCTTCTCCCTTTCCTCCTCAGTGATTCCCAACAAGTATCGCATCAAGCTGCAGTGTTAAAATCCAACATATTTGTAATACCCGTGCCATTTTCAAATAAATCAACTGAGATAACAAAATGCATCCAAATTGGGCATTGAGGTCACAGAATGATGTAGATGACAATGCCTGCTGTTGTTTTTGAAATGATCGTGTGTACCTGCTGTATCCCTTTGCGTCTGGCAGCTGATATGAATCGACATCACCGATAGTTCCAATTATGGCTTTTGTCAAACTATCGTCATCTAAGTCCAACTCTCGGAGAAAGTCGACAGTTCCATCATAGACATCAAGAGTCTTCAATAAATTTGGATCTCGATAAGACAAGTAAGAGAAAACACCTAAAAATAGCAATCGGATGCCATGTTAAATTCAACTCGGAGCTTAAAGGAACTTTATAAAACAAAAGCGAAATTTAAAGAGATGCTACATAATTAGATATATTGATTTCATGACAATCTTGGTCTCTTGAAAAGTCCATTAAGATGATAAAATACAGATCCATACTTAAATCACATAGATATGAGAATCAGACACCTGAATGAGAGTCAAAATCACAAAACCCTCCATAAGCACCACCACTTACGCGCACCCGATCCCATAACCATGTAGTTCCAATATACTTGGAGATGACATATGCACTACCCTTTAGCTGATAACCAGCTTCGTATATATTTGCTGCTTTTCCAACATAATTAACCTGTGGCCCAATGTGAAATAATTTCATAAAAGATTTTACCATACTTGAGCGGCTGAGCCCTTTTAAATTGATCAAGAAAGCCATAAAAATATAAAAAGAAACAATTAAAAGAGGACCTGAGTAGGAATCAGAAGGGCTTCATTGACTGGAGAAAGGCGATTGTCCCAGGAAGGAATCTCCAAGGTATTCGTCTCAGGAAGAGCACTGAGTAAATCCGCTACATGTTGCTCGGCATTTGCAAGATTCTTTTCATCAGCTGTCAAGTTTACAAGTACTCCTTTCCCTGAAAATATGCTATTTCGTATCTCCTCAAGTAAACCCGCAACCGTTGACCAGTCTTCTTCGACTTGTTTTTCAAGGTTTTGTAGAAACTCCAAATAGCTGTAAGTAGCACAATGCGACAAACACATTACAAAAGAACATCAATATACTTGATCATCCTTTAAGTTCACGGGACATCAAAATCTCTTAGGATGTGAAACACGCAGAATGTTATATTTTCTGGTGAAGCTTGGGAAGAAAATGTTCATAGGAAGCAAACAACAGTTACTACAAGCATGTTCTTCAAAAGCAAACAATCACTACAAGCATGTTCCTAGAAAGCAAACATTAGTTACTCATTCTGAACAACATTTTTTTTTTTAGAAGATGATATTGCTGAACATTCCCGCGGCCTCGTAATCTTCAAGATGGCAATGACCGTTCACTATGTTGTATTTACCTGTTGACGACTCCTGGTGAGGACTTTTCTTATCGTCTGAATTATAAAATTAATTAGAATATTACAAAAACATATGCAAACTATGCCAGCAGAATTACAGGTTGTCTTGATATTCCTTCCCATCAAGAGATGGAAAGCAAGTGAAAGAAGCGGTAAAAAGTTAAAATAGCTTGGTCATGAAAAGCGAACATTACCACCCAAAGGTGGTACTGTGGAAGTGAAAATATAAGTACCATCTCAAGGTTTAAAGAGAAGTTCCTCATGGTGTAGTATAGCACCCAAAGGTAGCTAATAGCCTAATACAACCTTGTGATCACCAGTTCTAAGGGCATTTTTATGGCTTATGGTTTAAATAGATGCATATATTTAAAATTTATAAGAGAGGAAGGTGATAAATCAGTGTCGAACATACCTGATTTTGTGTCATTTCAGTGCCTTTTTTAGGCATTTCAGTTTTAGCTCGACAGATTCAAAAGTTTTATTCGCCCTACATGACTTGAATATAGATAATTGTGCAACTCCTACATGGGTTTATTCTTCTAACATGCCATAAAGTATATTTAGCTTCTAAGCTACCTTAACTTTAAGTCCAAAATGAACTCTGGAGTCTGCATCAGTAGAATATTATATACTAGTAACCTTCATACAACACGATCAATGACAACATTCTCCCCCCTTGGTTTATACATAGATATGAGTTTTACTCAAATACCATGGGCGACTTGCACATGTTAAGTTAGAAAATTTATCAAAGTTTAATACTGAATGATTACTTCAAATTTGTTATTCCTTGTAATTTGCTTTAAACCTTTATTGCGTGAATAGGAAATACTTCCTCCTGATACCATTCATCTCACAATTCTCACAGGTCATGACCTTGTTTTCTTAGATAGAAACTACCCTTCATGGATACTCTACCAACATTACGATATTCTGAATGATTTTGCCGGATCCAATGTTATCAGTACCAGACCGGTCACCAAACCGGTGAACCCCAAAAACTGGAAACCGGTCAAAACTGGACTAGAACAGGAAAAAAATGGAAAAATAAAACTGTCCACTAAAAAGTAGATAAAATATTCAAATTTAATCATATATATATATATATATATATATATATATATATATATATATATTGATGTACATCCATGTTAATCCAAACCTATGCTGTCGGGGGGGCAGAGCGATATAGCAGGAAGCGGGAGCGAAGCAAAAAGTGAAAATTTCGAAAGCTTCTGAGATGGGAGCGTTTTTCAAAATATTTAATAGTCATAGAGTCACCATTGAAATATTAAAAAGTCAATAGTCACAATTTGTAAAGTAATGAAAAACTAGAAAAAGACAACTAATATATTTCCTCTTGCCACAGGAAACTTCTAATTTATTTTCCCGTAATCTATAGAGTCACCATAGAAATATTAAAAAGTCAATAGTCACAATTTGTAAAGTAATGAAAAACTAGAAAAAGACAACTAATATATTTCCTCTTGCCACAGGAAAGTAGGTGGAAGTGGTCGTGAATCGCGTCCAATAGCTACACGAACCCCACGAGAGGACAGAGGTTGTGAAGCTGGAGGGAAAGCGGGAATAGGTGGGATAGGTCGAACATTGCTACTAGAGGGGGGTGGCATCTCTGTTGTTGCTGCTGTTGCAAAGTCATCATCATCATCATCCAAAAGTTCAGCTTCCAAGCGCTCTAAAACCATGGCTCCATCCTCCAAATTGTTCTCCTCTGGGTTTTTGTCCCAAGTGAGATATGTTTTATCACTTTCGGCACGTTCACAATAATGAGACAACAACCTGAAGTTGTAGTGTACAACAATTAAGCTTTCTGCCCGATTTTCATTAAGGTTGTTTCTTTTCACACTGTGAATGAAGCTATAGGTGCTCCAACACCTCCTTGCAGAAAAACTGTTAACCACCTGTGAAAGCACCTTGACAGACAATTTATGCAATTGTGTGGTGGCGGCGCCATACATGTTCCACCACTCGATAGGAAATGTTATCATAATTCTTGTAGTTGCCCTATAAAGTGATCCTATCCAGGATGGTATAGGGGAAAGGCAACTAAAGTCGTGACCTACGAAAGCTAAGACCTTTGAAATAATCAGTTGTCACACCGACCAAAGCTACCAGCACTTTAGACTAGGTGAAAGACCAACCCTAGAGGGCACCGCTATGACCAAGATAACCTAAAAGACAAGTGATTTATGTTAATTAAGTTAGGTATCTTGATTAAAACCTCTTAGTAATATGATTAATTAAAGCTCTAAACAGTTACTAAGAGGAAACGAGTGTCCATATGAAGAGTCATAAATTAACCTAGGGTTTTAAGCATGAAAATCAAATCTAAAGGTAATTAGGTGAAATTAGGTGGAATTGGACACAAGAATTAATTGCTAGATGCAAGATGAGACAAATGAATCTTATTCTAGCAATACCTAGTTCACGAATTGAGATACCCACTTCTCCCAAGGAGGATGTCGTCTTCTAAAGGATAGGCTAGTGCGTTGAGTGGGCAAATGGAGTCTGATGGCTATGAAAATTTAGATCTAGAGGTTTTGAATTATTTCTAAAATGAGTTTTAAATATTAAAGCTCGCCGCAAACTAGAACCTATGGCTCTACGAAATGAGGGTTTTATTATGAGGGTTTATTTTAGTTTTGACCAAGAAAGGATTTACTGAAAAATCAAAGATGGAAGAAATTTAATTTACAAGGAAATGAAAGATGCCATGAGATGTTGCCCTTTGTCCAACGTTGTAAACTTGGAAGCTTATTTTTATCCCCAGTTGAAGATCCGGTTTGCCCAATGCGCCTGTCCTGCCAAAGACAAATAAAATAAACACGATAAGTTGATTTTGACCTTGTGATCTCTCTAAATGATGACAAGCACACACAACCATAATGGCATGCATGACAGATAGCAATAGGGGATGGTGGTGTCTCATGGTGTCTCACAAATGGATAAAGTACTTTGGCTTGTTTCCTTCAGGCTCTAACAAGTTTTCCATTTAAAAAGATTTGACAAATTGCAACACTAGTCAACCTTTGAAGGCAGGTGCCCTGAAATCCTTCTGGGCTTCCAGAAAATGACAATGGCATAGCCATGATAGGTCTGCCTCACCCTATTGCCCTATAGGGGCAAATCAGTCGTACATTATACAATGACTAGGTGCTCATCCTTTGACCATTGACTTTTCAAACACATTTAACTTTAAGGCATTTAACTTTAACACAAGATAATAGCCAGCATATAAAGGCAGGTGTCCCGGAAAGCCTTCGAGGCTCCAAAAAATGACTAAGGCCTAGCCCCACCGCCAGCGAGTGTCAATAGCCTCGGCAAGTTTGACTCACCCTATTTCCCTTGTGGGGGAAAATGAGCCTTACATCATACAATGGATGAGTGCTCATCTTTTGGCCACTGACTAGTTTATAACATTTATATAGAGGCATCAGTGCTTAAAAGCAATATTAATCACAGCTTCCCTTTTTGCATCATTTATATATATCATTTATGCATTCCGATGCTTTAGTGTCTAAAGACATTGTTTGTTGGAGCACTTGTTTTGAGCACTAAAGGAAAACCATCCGATGAACTTGGCCACACTGACCAAGCCACATATTTCATAGCCAGAGACACAAAAAAACATGGAGTCTATCATGCACAGGGGTCAAGATGGGGAAAATGATCTTCAATCTAACAAGTCTCAATCGAACATAGGTCATGGGAAGAAAACCAATTATGGATGAATTGGATGGACAAGGAGAAGTAATGCATGGAACCAGCACAACATTAAAGTTTAAAAGTCGTGTAAAGCATGGCATAAGCAACAATCTTCAACATTAGATTCTTTAATCATTCTCAACACAAGTTTAAGCATTAGTACATGCAATATAAGCATAGGTCACCATAATCACCATATTATCACAAGTCCAAGGTGTTAGTATACATTGGAAAGCAAAATCCTACCAAGGAGCCATATACTTGATCTCACCATATACATGCCTCTACCTGATATGCCCATCTATGAACTGTGTACCATATTTGTTGCTCTGCTCGAATGAACTAGGTCACCACTGAAGTCATCTCAAAGGACAAGGAGGTCTCAGTCTTGGCAAGGAAATACTTTGTATCTGCTACTAAATAAAGGCTTTGAATGGCTCATGCTGTAATAATGATCCATGCTTTAACCCCATATGAATGTTTGGCTTAGAAAAATAAAGAGATCAATCTGCATGCCGCATGTTGCATCATGGTATCCCAACCACAATATATATGTGAGAACAGGAACCAATCTATCTCGATCTTTGTTTGCATGCAAACTAGTGAGCACCCCATGTTAACTAAGGTATTTGCTCAATTCAGCACGCAATATGGAAATATTCTCTTCATCAAGGACCAACTTGTTTATAGCTTGCATGTATCCAGCTTGTACCACTGGATCTGTGTGGGGTTTTCTCCTGACCCCACCCCCGAGTGTCGGTTTGGCCAACCAAGATGGAGAATAATATTTTGGTGTAAGGACATGGGATAAGGCATGGAGTGGAACAGTAAGTTTTTCCCACTTGTTGAGCACATGCTTTTGAATATGCTCTTACAAGATGGCATCTTTTGGCTCAATTATATCTTTTATTTGGCCTAGCATTGTATCCATTTGCTCATACACCTCCCCAATTACCGGTTGATCATTATCTGCAAACTGAATCATGTTATAAATGGGCTTGGTGAATTACAACACATACTTGACACTCACCGAAAACTGAACATCAAGAAGTATGTCCTCCACCTCTTGAAATTCATGCCTCTCGAATGCAGATGTAGCCTTGTCTTTCAAAACCTGCCATGAATCACTTGATACCATGCTAGCCAATGCCTCCCTTACCTTCAAAAGGTGCCTGAAGGTAAGGTAATAGCTACCAAATCTAGTCTTTGCAAGCTTCAAAAGCTCCAACTTTGAGTGACTGCGAAAAATGTGATGGGCATTACTATGATTGATAACAAATCTTATGATGTGCTTCCCTTTCTTGTACAATGAACCAATCCATTTATAATCATTCTCCTTCATCTTAATAATTTCATGCATCAAAAGGTTCAATGTGTGAACCAAACACACAGACCAAAATATGTTGGGGTATCTATCCTCAATGATTGCTCCCGCTGCTTTACAATTTGCAGCATTATCGGTAATGACCTGGACGACATTGTATGGCCCAATAGATTCAATGGTTTTAATTAAGGCTTCTGCAATATTGATGTCGATCTTGAACCGATCCAAATAGTCATGGGATGAAAGGAAGATTGCACCACTAACGGACACCCCAAGAATATTTATCACTAGCTTTCCCTTTACATTTGTCCAACCATCAGATACAATTGATACCCCATATTCATTCCTAGAATTTATGAACTGCCCCAAAGCATTTTGGATCTTGGCTTTTTCCTTGTCAAGTCCCACAGTTCTAGCTTTGTCATACCCGAGGCTCCTGTATCCTGCAAGGGCACTTTGGATGCCTTCAACCATTTCATGCCATAGGGTGAGCGAAGAACATTGAATGGTATGCCACATGCATAGAGAAGTCGAAACACTTTTGCATCCACATCATCCCTACCACCTTGGTCAAGGAAATCTAATATTGTTCTACGCCCCAAATGTGAGGGAGAAAATCCACTGCCATGGGTGGATGGAGATCAAGTACCGAATGTTCTATGTGAGCTTGCGGTATCCTCTTCAACCCTTGCTTTATTGGATAGGTATTGTGCTTCCTCCTCTTCCCTCTTATATTTGGCTCTATCATTTGATGGAACTTGTTTACAAGTTTTGACTCCTATAGTCTTGTTTTTATCCCATGGCATAACCCCACATAAGTGCTTCCTCACACAGGTATATGAACCTGTGTAAGTTACTCCACAATGGGGGCATGTAAATTTTGTGGTTCCACCCCCTCTCCCTCCTCCAAGCTTTGTGACATATTTCCACAAGGGTGTTTGGTTGTCTTCGGTTTTCTTTCCATCACCACCATCACTATCATTTTCCTCATCCTCCTATTCCTCTCCCACCTCTCCTTGATATGTGCCACTACCCACTTCTTCATCCTCTTCATCATTTGTCCTCCAGTTTCCAATCAACACCATCATAATAAACAATGGAACCAAAAACTCAAACCACATTGCGATTGACATACCCATCACCATGCTTGTAGTCTTGTAGAGATTTAGAGAATAACTCTTTGCCTACAATGGAATGAGGGAGAAGGAATGGGAAAGAGTAGGAGAAAAAAACCTACAAGCATTGAATCCATAAACAAATACAAGTTTATATGGAAAAAAAAACAAGAATGAGTTTAGAGCCTACCTCTTTGGCTCTCGAATGGTAGTTGAATCCTATGGCAGCCTTCAATCTCCCCTCCAAGCTCTTGCAAATGGCACCCTTCAATCTCCCTTCTTGCTCTCCAAGCTCTTCACCAAATCTCCAAATTCACTCCAAGCTCCACAAACTCTTGCAAACATGAATCAAATGGCAACAATGAAGTCAAATGAGGTTGGGCGATGCTTTAAAGCCCAAGCAAACCCCTCCAAACAAGACAAAAAAAATGGTTTCTTCTCCCCAATCCGCGGGTTTGACGTCGGAGCGAATTCGGGAGCGATGACGAAATGTTCAAGGAGTGAACGGTCCCGATCGCTCCCTCGTTGCTCCAAGACAAGAGCAGGGAGCGACTTAATATGCACAGGAGCGTGCTCTACCAAAACGCTATCGAACGGAAGCGAATGTAAAGTGCGGTTTGAGTACACTTTGCCAACAATTCGCTCGGAAGCGAGCTTCCGGAGCGGGGTGGAGGGGGGGGGGAGGACGCTCCCCCGCAACGTAGACCCAAACCATTAAACACAAATATGGAAATCTTTCTCATGTATATAGCAAGGGTGCATATAACTAAAATAGCAACAACTGCAATCCATATATGAACCAAATTACATAAACAACAATGCTCTAAATGGCCTTCAGAGTCCAGAAAACATCATGCTACAACAAATAACTACATATCATCAAAATCGTTGCCTACATTGGGATCTTACTCATCGATAACACCCTCTGCCCCACGCCTTCTAGGCTCTCGCCTTTGCCTCTACCTTGAATCTCAAAGTTGATCCTCCACGAACATTAGTCAACAGCATCCCATCTTGATGAAACTTCCTAATCTAAGCATTTAATTAAGGTAGAAAAAGCTTTCCATGCCTAATAAGTGATTTGCTTGAATGAAGGGTACATTTTTGCTAAAGTCGCAACAAAGGAGTTCAACAATCAACCCCACTACCATCGAGGTACATAGAAGCATTGATGCCCTTGATTAAATGTCAATCCCATACCCTCATACATGATAGAATCTAGTGGAAATGTTTCAATCCTGAAATCCTGAAAAATGTTAAGTCTGTTGAATTATAAATGAAATCTAAAATTCTATTTTTTACATATGAAATCCAACGAGGTTGGAACCACTCTCAACCATCTTGAAACAATTTATGGTGATATTAAAAATTTAAGTAAAAGGAAAGATAACGAGAATGGAAAGATAAAGAGAATGTCAGCTTTTATTTTAAGAATTTCTTATTACCAATAATTACTAGGGTCTAGGATTCATTTTAGGGTTTTTGTTTTACCTTTAATTTTTCTAGTTTTCATGGTCAAAGCAGTGATCCACCTGTAGTGTACGAACCTTTAATTTCATATTACCAGTAATTAGTAGCATCTAGGATTGGTTTTAGGTTTTTCGTTTTACCATATTTATTTATTTTTTAGTTTAATGGTCAAAAAACATGGTCCCACGGACAGTGTATGGTCCTGTATGGAACCAGCCAATTTGGTACAAAACTGGCCATTTCCGGTTCAGGGTGGTGATTTGGACCAATTAGGCATATAAACCAGTTAAACTGGGCAGTTTTAGCCAAAATGATCCAATTCTAATAACACTGGCTGGATTTGGTGAAGAAGGCATGAGCGCTTTTCCCAATCTCATATTGTATAATTCGAAACTTGGTTGATGCCTATTTGCTAAGAGAATTTTATGGACACATTAGTACAAGTTTAAAAAGGAGCATACCCAAAATAAAGGCCACTCATTTCAATTACATGCATCATCAAAATCAATCTTGAGAGATCAGGGAGGGTCAGCTTGATTTCACTGATATTTGTGTAAAAGGGACTATGCTGGCTGTAGACTGGATCATCAAGGTGATAAGTGGTTATGCCCCCTGGCAGACACTTGTTTGACCCCTCATTCAGAATGTTGTACATATTAACGGCAGACCTAGCACTTATAGTCTGCAATATAGTTGCCATGGCCAAAGGCTTTATGATCTCTAATTTCCTGTGTACTCAAGCAAATTTGGCAAGCATGGCAATTAGTCTTTTCACTGTTGTATTGGGATTATCGTGATTATCAACAAAAATGGGATTTTTTTGCAGGAAGGAAACTGGGGCTATTTCTTTATTGTTCAAGAAGACATTTGGTGTAGAAAAGCTTTTGAAGTTGGTTCAATTTATAGGACAAGAATGTTGGCAAGTGGTTGACACTTGTCATTGCAAGCTCTTAATTGTTCCCAAAGACTTCAAGCAATTGACTAACCTTCCTTCACAGATTCTCAAAGCAAAAACTATAAACGGAAACCAGCCAAATTGTATAAAGGTCGATCATCTTAACAAGTAGTGGAAATTTTAAAGGCAGCTCCCAAAGTGTCATGGTGTTTGGGAGTCCCCCTCTTCATTTAAGACTCAAGTACTTGGATCACTGGTTTTTCATAACAATTAATATTAAAGGATAGATTGCATTGCATTAGGCTGACTGATTGCTGTACAGTTTATCACAAGCTAGAAACAACCCAGCAAGTGTTTTGCAAATGTCAAGTTGCCAAAAAAAAAAAAATTGGCTTGGGTGGTTGTGGAGTATATCTGGCTGTTCTTTGGCCGTTTTTAAAAAAAAATATTTGCCAATTGGCTTAAAAAATCGCCTATCTTTTAGATAAGATATATTTAGATTGATAAAATTCACCTAAATTTATAAGTTTCAAGTATATTATATGTTTTTATTGAATATTCACCTACAGATTTATATATGTGATTTTTTCAATCCAAACAGTCACTTAGAATACTATACATAGCTATAATATATAAATCCTTGAAAAAATACCCTGATCTCCTCTAGTCACCTCCTTTTTAACGGTGCTCCCATCTGTTCAGGGCACCAACAGACAGACAAATAGTGGCCGAGGCCTCAACCTCAAGTCAGTACGGCCTTGGAGGACCACCCACATTTCACAGAGATCTCAGCAGCACTGCCAGTCCAGATCTCACACCAGCAGACAGCAGAGATCCTCTAGATTCCAGCGGCAAGTGTCTTCCTCCAGGAAGCAGCACGGTGTGCCGTCCAGCTCTTCTTCCAGCACTTCCTCCATCCAGCCCTCTATCTTGAGCTTCCTCCATTCAGCCTCAGATGATTAGGGAGATTGATCCAGCAGATCATGAGACACACGTGGAATTACTTATTGCGATCATCCAGATCCAAATCCTGGATCAGCTTGTTTTGTTCATCCTTCTTGTCAAGTAGCCTCCCATCCTGGACTCTGGAGCCTAGTGAATACTTCTGCATGTTTTAATTCATTTTTTCTTTGTGTACTCTTTGTTATAGGATCCACTTTAGTGCTCCCACTTTGTATTGACATCATTGTAAATTATAATCAGCAGTCCTTTGCCCTACTTTTGTGGTCACTTGTCGGACATTGATAAAATTATCTTATCTTATTTTATCTACATTGGAGAGCCATTGTTTTTGGGGACAAGTAGATGATTTCAGTCCTTTGGTACGCCTATGTGAGATGTGGATAATCTAAAAGGCATGATGGAACAGTTGATGACATTGAGCAGCTTGCTAAAGAATATGATGCCCTCATCCATAGGGTCCATCCCGAGCCTAAAGAACAAACCAATGAAGATCTGGTTGATGAAGCATTACAAGGTTCCCTGTTTGAAGATATTGAAGTACCTCCTGATGAAGATATGGATCTGCCTCAAGTCCATCTCGTTAAAGGTAATAATATTTGTTTTACAGATCAGCTGGAGCAGTTTGACAGTGAAGGGTTGTATGTGAGCCCTATCAACCGGTGGATAGAGGCTTCTTGTGCACAGTTTGTTTCTTCCTGGTATAATCTCTTGTTTCCTAACAGTCTGATATTTCAATTGAGCTTTATTCATGAGCAGATTGCAAGGCATAGTTGTCTTATGATGAATATATCTTTGTTTGTTCCACTAACCCAGCTCAAAAAAAGGAAATGTGGCATTGAAAAGATGCTAAAATGGCTCCATTGGTTGTATGCATACACCTAATGTGTTCTAGCCTCATGTTAAGATAGTGTAGGTAGGAAGAAAAATAAGCTCTTCCATGAGCATTTAAATTTTCAGTATGTTCTTCTTTCTTTTGTAATAAAGTGTGCGATGTGAATGAAGCCATCCCATCACATTTTTCTTTCAGTTTGGGTCTGCTGATACCCAGAGAATCTCAGGTCCTTGTGTGCTCTCTCTGAGGACACACGTCCCCCATGGAGCCAGATGTTACCCCTCCAAATGCATCTGCATTTTGAGTGTGTTACCACCCCATTTTGACAGGTTTCTCCAGAAAGCAGCAGGGGAGGTTATGAGTTTTTCTTGGTTACACATAGGGTGCTGCTTGGGCCTCCACAGCCTGCAAAACACCACAAAAAGTCAGCATTCTGAAAGGCAGAAAGAACAGGATCAGCTTATGAATATTGCTGGAGAAATTTTCTGTCAGCACATACTTTGCAAGCCATAAAGTCTCTTCGTAAACAAATTTGAATTTCTGCTGAAGGATGTGGGATTAGTGAATAGTGATACTGCCACCAATAATCAGCTGAGTTCAATATTGCGGCAGCTCAACAAGGCATTGTTTATTGATGAAGTTGATAAAATTACAAAGAAGGCTGAAAGCCTGAGTATTAGTAGGGATGTGTATGGAGAGGGTGTTCAGCAGGCATCGCTAAAAATGCTGGAAGGAACGGTTGTAAATGTTCCAGAAAAGGGAGCTCGCAAGAATCCTTGTGGTAATCACATTCAGATAGATACAAAGGATATTCTCTCCATTTGTGTACCTGGAGAAAATAATTGCAGTGATCACATCATCTTTGTTGGAGTTGGCTGAGAGTAGCGACTTGGTTGCTTATGGCTTGATACCAGAGTCTGTTGGTTGATTTCGTGTTCTTATCAGCATTTCAGCTTTAGGTGAAGACCAACTTGTTAAGGTTCTCACGGAGCCTAGAAATGCACTTGGCAGGCAGTATAGAAAAAAATTGTTTTCTATGGACAATGTTAAGTTGCACTTCAGGAGCAATGCAACAGATTGCAAAAAAAGCATTGGATAAGAGTACTGGAGCCCGTGGTTTACGTTCCATCCTTGAAAACCTTTTGACTGAGGCCTTGTTCAAGATTCCAGAAGCAACAACAGGGCATAATAGAATAGATGCTGTTGTTGTTGATGAAGAGGTGGTATCATCACCCAAATCAGAGGGAAAAATGACCAGGATCCTTCGCGGAGTGGGTGCATTGGAGAAGTAGCTTTTAGAGCAGGAAGGAAAGGATTCACTGGTCGTAATTGATGCACCTCAGGAGGGAGAAGCAGAGTCGGAGCTTACTGCGAGAGCTGCTGTGATGTAACTGTTTTACTTAAAGAAAGTAGCTAATAGAGAGTTCACGAGACGATTTCAATCCTGGCAGCCGATTACTCTGTTGGGAGTAGAGTCATAGTTCTCGCCGGGTATCACGTAGAGTTGCAGCAACCGCCGATTTATTCACGGTTTTTAATTAGTAAAAGATGCCGGAGTCGGCGTTTCCATGCCACAAGTCACCCACTGGGTTTTGGCTCATCGCTGGGTGCAATCACATCGGTTCACTGCTAGTTTCAGACAACATCTCTGTGGCTGCGTGAAAGATCTGGGCAACTGTACACACATGTTTAAAACTTTGAACAAATTGATCTTGTAGTCGGTTTCTTTTGTGTCAACGCCAAAGCTTGGAGCGATCAATCAACCGGTTCATGTAAATGCATAACTCAGTCAACGGGCATTTCTATTACGTGGGTGTTGGCTGCGTTCTCGGCAGTGACTAGCACAGCTACCTTCTCATCTCCCCCATTGACAGCCATTTCAAAATGACAAGCCGAGCCATTAAGAAATCCGCGATTTCCTTCAACAGCCGATAGAGGTCCACGTTATATCCTAGCAGCCGATTGCTCATCATCGTGCTCGACTGTCATTTGGGCCGTGATTTGTGCAGCTTTTTCTATGTCTTCTGGCAGCCCAGTTCCGAGTTTCATTTTCCCTTGACAGTAGCTCGTGGAGATTTGATAGCTGGTTACAGGCAGGGTAGGCAGCCACTTGGGGTGTATATCCACTATCATGGATTTCCTGGATCATCTCAACTACTTGAGCAGTCAGCATGGAGTTGTGTTGAGTGGGCCACAATTCAAACCCATGCAGCAGCGCTTTTTCTTTTCACACCCAGACCTATCCATTTTTCTCCACATGGAGCTGAGACCATTTCTCACGCTTCTCATTAGCAGCCACTCAGAGGTCCTCTGGAACAATGCATGGCTCAGTGGTGTTCATATCATGTGATTGGCAGCTGACTAATGAGTCATCACATATCTCATTAATGCCAATGGTTTAATGATAGTCCACTTCATGTTTGGATTCGTTTAGTTACACTTTACTTCTAGTTAGGGGTTACTTTAATTAAACAAAGTTTGATCTAGTAGTCGTTGAGGGAGAGAAAAGTGGATCTCAAATCACTTTCTCCTTATTCTATTATTATTTTGCTTTTTCCTTTTTTATTTTATTTTTTCTGAAAATAAAAGGGAGAAGAGCCTTTTTTGGCCTATAAAGAGCATAGCTCTTTCGTTTGTACAGATGGAAAATTTGGCTGTGAGGATTTTTCCCCAGAGTTGAATAGAAAAGGTCCTGTTGGGTTTTTCGGATATTTTGGGCATCTCTGTCGTGGTTATGTGTTTTCTTTATAAGTTATAGACTAAGCCTAGCATAGAAGGCTATAATCTAGCCCATTGGGCAATCATTTGCTACTATCAACTTGATTGTCAGCGTTATGTCTTTGAAGGTCTTAGGAATAATGGACAGTAGTCACTGATACTTCCATTCTCCTTGCCTTTGATTATGGAACGTACCAGCGTAGTCTCGCTCTTGTGAACTGCAAGGCCTCCCTGAGTCCCCTTCTGACTCCATTCTCCCTTCTGGCATTGCCATTGGTCTTCCCTCGAGGACTGATCCTCCCTTCCTTTCCAGTCCATCAAGCAACAATCCTTTTCCTTTTTGCTACAAACGTTTCTCTAAGGCAGCCTCTTCAGATCACCTTGCCCTTCGCTGCACCCGCCTTAGCGATCCTAACTTAGGGAAACCCCCCTAGAGCTGGAGAAGAGCCAGCCTAAATCGAGGAGAGAGGGGTGTGGTGGCATTGCCCTCTCTCTTGAGAGTTGTCACCGAGCCGACGCGCTCGCATTTTGGGCTTCTGCACATGCGTGCCAGTTTTGGGTGACAACACAAGTCAACCGCAAATTAGAAGTTAAAGTGACCTAATTAGGTCAAAAGTTAGGTTATTCGCAGTTGGAAGTTATAAAAGAAAGATAAAGCGAATGGAGAAGGACACTTATATGATTATTGATTTGAAGATTCGAATTGGAGAGCTCAGCGAGCTAAGTTGGGGTTGAGTGCATGCTCAGCTAACTGGTGTATTTCGGCAGCAAAATCTATCTTCCCTAGTTCATCATCAGATTGGATCATCCAGATTCAACACTACTTCATCATCAGGTTCTATTCAGCAGTTGCTTCAAGAGATTGATTATTCATTGGATTGGAGGGGTTTTCTATCCTAGCAGGGGCGCATTGGTCAGAGACATATCTATTCGCATCCCTCTCTACAAAGGGCAGAACTTCTGCATGTTGCTTCTATTCTTCTCAAAACACCCTCATCACCCTTCTCTTGGAAGAAGGGCTTCTCAGCTTGAGTTTCAAGCTTGTTATCAGCATTCCGCACTATTTTGGAGGACGTCTTTCTGCATGGGCAACTTCCTGGAGGAGGATACATTCATTGCAGGCTATTGAGCCACCATTTCTTCTGCATGTTGCTTCCATCATCTCCAGAAGGGCACTATAACCCTATTGCATATCATCTGGGTCTTCATCAGTGGAGTATTCATTATTGAGGAGCATTTATAGCTTTGGAGGAGGGCGCACTCACCTATGGAGGACAATTTGGCTTAACTCCTTATTTCTCCATCACAATTCTTGCATGCGGGGACCATCCTCTTCGTCATCAGCAGATGTACATACTAGTATGTACATGCATTAATTCCTCCTATTTTCTAGCATTTCAGTATTATCTATGGCACAGATCTGCATGCATGCAGAGATCAAGGTTTGCTTTCATATTCTATTGAGGCATAAGCCTACTAGCCATCTACAGTACACAAAAAAAGAAAAAATATCAATTTGGGATATTACAACCTATGTGAGATGTGGATAATCTAAATGGCATTTTCTTATAGAACTGACATTATCAAGCAACTTTTACTAGATTGGCAATTTCATTCACTTAGGAAAAGTTGTCGTCTTTAAAGTTTAGATTCGATATGGCTATTCAGCTTTCAACCTGGATTGCCATTTTGACAAAAGATGTAGGCTAAGTACCCAGGAACTGTCGGTGTGAGTGCAGGGACAGATTCCAATGCCAGTAAAGTTACAGGGATGACATTTTTCAAATCAGGATGTAGGGGGTGTAGGGGAGGTGCTCCACATATGTATGCATATTTAAAATATATAGAAAAATATTAAATATTAAAAATTAAAAATCAAAAACAAAACTAAAATCTATGTAAAACATTAAAATCTTCAGAGATA
The DNA here is from genome assembly GCA_001517045.1 of Pseudotsuga menziesii. NCBI lineage: Eukaryota > Viridiplantae > Streptophyta > Pinopsida > Pinales > Pinaceae > Pseudotsuga > Pseudotsuga menziesii. The sequence continues at coordinate 507,945 of LPNX010744035.1, read as the reverse complement.
AAACCCTATGATCTGAACTTTAAAACAAAACACTATACCATTGAACAATAACACTTTACAATTTATAAGGTTCTGCCAATTTTCAGGAGAAAGTTATCCATTGTGGGAAGTACGAACCTTGAAAGTTGGTGTACAATCTTAATTTTTGTACTAGACACATGGGTTGGATCTCTATAACATGTTATTTGGCAATAGAAATCACAAATCCAATCTTTGTACAACCACCAGACATATAATACTTAGATTAAACCTTTGTATCCACTAGTTGGGCATGAAATATGCAGGTCGAACTCTAACAATAGCTTATTGGATATATTCATGTAAGAAATCACAAGGAATGGAAAATGCAAATCGGACCATAATCAAATTATTGGGCATGCAGGATGCAAATCAGACATAAAAGCGAGATTAGAATTTCGGATCAGACCGTACAAATCAGAATTTCAAATCCTTTCAAGGGGACATCCCCTCAAGTTTCGTCAAGGATGATCTCCCATAGCCAGGATGCAGGATGCACTCCCAAAGATAGGGAGACACAATTCAAGATGGAGAGATGTTGGCAAGTGTCATCTAGGGAAGAGACCACATCACCTGGGTCTTCAAGTCAAGGCCATACTGTATATGCTTGCCCATATAGGCAGGGGCTTATGCATGGCCGCTCGTTGGTTCCTATATGCACTAACTAGGATGTTAGTGTATCTTGATTAATAATGTAACATGTGCAACATTGCATAAAAAGGGTGTTTACAGTGGAACTTATATCATTGAAGAGTTTGACGAAATCCAAGAAAAAACACTTCAATCAAAACTCATATGATGTAATGAACATAAGTTCATTGTGTAGGCTAGAATAGGGTAATTATATTTGAATGTATAGGCCAGCTATAGTTAGGCTAATTAATAATTACCACATGATGTGTATTTATAAGCACCTGGATTGAACTTTCCATTCATACCATTCATCTTTTATATTTAATTGAAATCTCTCTGGAATATCAAATATATGTTATTGTGCATAGTCTACACTCATGTCTCATAAAAGTAGTATCGAAGCTTTGCTTGAATAATATTTCGTTGTGCAAAACCATCATTCTTCAATCTGAAAATTTTAGGGCTTAAGTTAAAAAGAATATGAAAATTGTGGGGGGAGAGAAATTTGTGTTGCAGGGGGAGACGAAATTCCTTGTAGCCAGTAGGTTGGCACAGCACAAGTTTTGAAAATAAAAACATGTTTCTTTTACAAAAGAACCCTAGTGAAGCACTATGGCACAATAACATTCCAAGCAAGGTCGTGTCAATACTCAATAGTAGACAACCGCTTTAGGTCACAAGAACCCTCCAGCAGAGTGGTGCAGGTGCACATATTTTGATAGCATGCCACAAATTGTAGTTATTGTAGACTTGAAGCACATTCCATAAGCAATGAAACAGTTTTGTAGATCAAGGCTAGATCATGGCACATAGACGAACCATGTAGCCCTAATGTGCAAGCCCTAAACCATGAGCAAACAAGCTAACAGTAATAAACAACAACAACAACATAATAATAATAATTACGCTAATGAAAAGTCGAGGGTCGCACACCCCTTCACCTCATGATCAGTCAATGCCAGTGTTACAAATATCGTCGATATATCGGCAACATCGCGATATATCGCGATGTTAACTCACTGGAGATATATCGGCAATATATCGCCCCGGTATTTTCCCGATTTTTTTTGGCGATTTTTCCCGATTTTATCGCGATATTTGCCGATTTTATCACGATATTTGCGGATTTTTGGCGATATTTGCCGATTTTTTCAAATATATTGTGATTTTTTTCTTTTTTGTATTTTTTAATATTTTTGTATTTTTTATTTTGCCGATATATTGCCGATGTTTACCGACATTTTTGCCGATAAATCCGATAATTTCTTTTTGGACCCTTGGCGATATATTCGCCGACACGATATTTGTAACACTGGTCAATGCATATAAGTATACCATCACAAAACTCATTGTAATATCATCAATTCATATCACTCTTATTCAGTTTTCTATATACAATTTGCAAAAATACTCTTAATCTCAATAATAAACAAGGATTTTTTATTCAATTTGGTATTCGAGCCAAACGCTTGACCAATTTTGTGGGCTAACTCTGTAGATCAAGCTTCCCTCAATTGTAGCTCCATACATAGTATCCAATTAACATTATTCCAAAGACTGCCACCAAGCCCAAACTCGTTAAGCACAAGTTACTAAAGATATCAAGATAACATGGGTTGCCTAAATAAAATCATAATTGAGATACCTAAATCTGATGGACTCCATGATAGAAAGGCTATCATGTGGGTTAATAAAATCGAGGGGTTTTCGTCATGAACCTGCTTGCTAACAAATTAGAAAATATATCAATAGCAACTTTATACTTAGAAGGTGATGCTTATGATTGGTTCACATGGTGGTCAAAGAAAGCTAGTGGTTTTTTAGTTAACTAGCAAATGTTCACAAAAAAAATTCTTAAGAGATTTCACAACAATGAAGAAGAAGACACTTACCAGGTTCACCATTTATGCCAACGGGGCAGTTAATGAATATACCCATGAATGGGAAGTCCTAGTAACTAGATTCCTCGATCTTATAGGCAATCAACTACTAAAATTTATATTTTAGGGTTAAAACTTAAAACCCATTATCTGTAGCAAGCTAAGGCTATCAAGACCTAAGAATTGGGTTGAAGCTAGAAGTATGGCAAAGACGATTGAAGGGAAGTTCATTAGGCAACAAGAGATAGATTTTGAACCTCCAAAGAAGACAACCAATTTTACTCCACCCCTCAAAGGGGGACCAAAAATATCACCACTAAATATAGGGATACTAAATATCATCACTCAAAGAGGGGCAAAAAAAAGGAAAACAATTGTCACAGAGGTAGTAAGAATTAGACTCCATAACATATAGATGTGAAGACCCATCATTACAATACTTTAAAATAGTGGATGGAAGGGAAGTAGAAATCTCAAGCCCAGAGAATGAAATCACTATAAGATACAATTCGGAATCCGACAATTATGAAACACTGCCAAAAATGTCATTAGCACCAATCTCATGCACACCATAGAATAAGAATAAAGAAAAATAAAACTTGCAGTTCCACCTACAATCATGTCAAGGAAATTGTAACCTTAGACCCTGGAATTTCAAGGAATCATAAAAAATAGAAATGTAACTATGCTTGTAGATTCTAGCAATATTAATAATTGTATAGACATCAATTTCGATAAGCAACTAAGCCTTTTGTAAGCCTTTTGTGTACCCCACCAAGGACCTCAATTACGAGCGTTGATGGACAAAAGATCAAGGGAGTAGAAAGATGTTATAGTCTCAATTCAAATACAAGAATTGGAACTACAAATAGGATTCTACACACTGCTAGACAAGGAGCAACTTACATGAGGACACTTGGAGAATGAACGATCATGTAAGAGGAAGTGTTGTGCTAACAACTTGTTGAATTGCACCTTCTTAGAAGGGGGCCTGCAACCAAGGGGCATCATACTGGAAAAGCATGCCACCTTGGGGTTTGGTTAAACCCAGTATTACACTTGCCATTATTGTATTGTAAAGTCTTGTTCACTTAGTTATAGGTTTACTTGTTTGGAACTAGTCCATGTTTCATGTTCACCTTCCTTGTCTATTCTATATAAAGGGAGGAGAGAGCCTTTGTCATTACTCACCATTGGTGTACTGATTGTTCTATCTCTATCATTGTCTTTGGGAAGTATTATCCAAAGCAAGACATAGGATTTGTGATGTAAACCTTATAGGACACATGAATATCGATGCTAGTGCTATGGATGAGCATAGGTCTTAGCACAAAAGAAGACCTAGGTGATGTAAACCTTAGAGCATGAGCATGGTATACTAGAGTCTTGGAGCTTGGTATGATGCTTAGCGTGAAGAAGACTTGGAGCTTATGTTAATGTAATCTTGATATTCCATTGTGGCATTCTCTAAAGGTCTTGGTGCTTGTATGATGCAAGAGAAGAAGACCTAGGGTATGTGGAATGAAAGCCCTAGGATGGACAAGAAACATTGTGGTAAAGAGTTCATTAGATCATTGTATCTTGTTGGGGAACATGTCCCGAGTCTTTGTTCTGGTGTTGATGCAAGGGAGTAAGGTTCTAGGATTTGTGAGTGGGAAAACATAGAAAAAGCTTGAAGTGCTAGGGTTGATGTCCTTGTGTGAGGACCTAGGGATTGTGGCAAAGAAACCCTAGTGGAGACTTGGAGCATTTTCCTTGGGGAGCTTGTGCGAGAAAAGCTTGGAGAAAGATCAAGGGTGGACTTGTTAGCGTTTACGCTAGCTTATTGTTGAGGCTTTGGAGTGTCTAGGAGTAGCTTGGTGTAACGCCTTATGAGGACGTGATTGCTGGTTAGTGTTTGTTATTGATGGTGGATTACCTAGCCAGGGTTTGGATGCATAGGAGAATCCTAAGTTCTAACTTGTATTAAGCTTGAAAGACTATCTTGTAACAATGTGTGATAATCTATTGGTAGGTTGTTGTAAGTTGTAACTTTGCTGTAACTCGTTGTAAGTTGTAACTTTGTAAGTTGTAACATTGGTTGTTATGTATATATGAAGTGTACTTTGCTGTCCAAACTTGTGTACTTGCAGATCTGATAAACTTGTGTACTGGCAGATCTGATATTCAGCTTATGTCTCATGTCGATTGACTAGTTTCTTGTGCTGGTTGTGTATGCTGATTTAACATAACAAAGCAGATCTTGTTGTGTATTGTCAAGTAAATAGAAGCTAAGAGGGAAGATTTGTGGTTGTAACAAAGCTGTTGTTTATATGATATTTTCAGGCCTGTTATATTTAGTGGATTGTCCCCTGGCACTGGAAACACTGGTTCAGTGTTTACTTGTTGAGCTTCCTTATTTATTTGGTTGGAAAGAATTTAAATATATGCCGCTGTAATTTGTATTTCAGATGCAGCCATAAGGCTGAAGAGTTCACAGGAAATAGATCTTAGGAACATTAAGTAAATGATGTGAAATTTCTAAATTTGCATTAATGATTAAACATGAATTCTAAAAACTTTGACAAAGACAACAGCCATAACTTTAATTCCCTTTAGGATGTGATAAATTATTTGGTAGTCGAAATGTGATCTTTGGTCTTGTTATGTCATATTCTGTGGGCATATTTTTTAATTCATTTTTTCTTCAGCATGAGACTATTGTGGCCCAATTCTGATTTTTGTCAAGCATTTTACATGATTCCAGTGATGTGATGATGTGATTATCATGTATATATTCCATTTTTCTACTGCTATGCCATGTCAGATGATATATGATGATGATGATATATTACTGGATGTTGTACTTCATATTGCTACTGCTACATGAAGTATTGATTGTTTGATGAGTATAGTTAGTAGTACCAGTCATAGGTTGACGAGTGTGAAGGGGTTCTGATTTACATACATACCATGAACCTAGATGCCTCTTGGTTTTACAAGGATTATTCCCCCTTCTTTTGTTCCATCTTTGGCCACTCACATTCCATCCACGTTACTTCGTATTTTGGTCTGTGTCCCAAAGGTTTGAAATTGATGGACTAACTCTTGCTCTCCCCCTATGTAATTCTTTCACAATGCGTACCTCCATGTTTCCCATGTGTCTTGGGTTGGTTGGGTTGTAGTGAATCTTCAGTACCGGACTCTTTTGGATAGATCCACGTGGTCGGCTATCAATAGCTAGGAAGAACTACAAGTAGAGAATCATAATGCAGGTCGCTTTCAGGTAGATCCTTGTGGTCGGCTGTCATAACAAGGAAACTCTAGAACTCAACAATGCCTTCTCCTGAGATCCAAAAAGTTCCCTAGTAATAAAATGGTTAATGGTTGGAAGGATACGTAACCCATGTTGAGGCTATGGACGCTTGATTGGTAGCAGGATAAGGCCTATTTGCATGAAAATGCTTTACTGAGGCAACTTTATTGGGGCTATGGAAGCTTGCTGGCAACAAAGCTAAGGTTGTGTCATCACTGATATCCCAAAAGGTGTAAAACCACAGCCAGTACCTTTCAATCCACTAATTTAGGGCAAAAAAAAGAAAAGAAATAAGGACAAATGTTACTGCTGGGATCAAAGGGGAAATGTACCTTAGAACACACTCTTGTGTTAAGGCACTTCCTTAGTGTTCGTGCTACTGATGAAACTTACAGAGGATCCCTTCCGCCTCCTAAGTCAATCAATCTACTAAAGCCATCCTCACTTGTCCAACACCTGGTTCATCATCCATATCCACCCCGAAGAAGAACCGTTCCTTGTAAGTGCTTTGATGTTAACATGGTAACAGTATGTTCCTAAATCATTAATCTGATGAATTCATTGAAGATACTTATGGGGTAGATTGTCATGTTTCGCATGACTATGCTATATGATGAATCAATGTAAACAACAAAATAAATCATGATTTTTATGTACATTTCTGCACATGTACATCATTATTGTTGGTCCATCTGGGACATTATCTACTACCTGTCCATCTGGGATACATTTTTTGTTATAGTACAACATCATTTCATTACTACAGAGATATTATCAACTTGCCATTAACAGATATTCAGAACAGTGCCAGTTAGTCGGTGTTATATGGTGGCCAGTCCAATTCATAGAGGGGCTAATATCATGTATTTTGGTGTACATGGGATTTGTGCATTCTAAGCACGCATTTGGATACCCCTTAGGCCATTTATTCATGTATATACCATCAGATTGATCACTACTACCATAGATCACTCACTTCTAAAAGGTGGTGGCTAGATTGCTTGGTGTTTTGCAGTCCTTGTTTTCATGAACATGCATGGCTGTGATATACTCAGTATTTTCCAGATCTGTTGATGGATTTGGATACCCATTTGGCCCTGCTTTCAGCCTATAAGGTTGCATGTCATAACACTTTTCCAGTTTGGTCATATCTACAGGAGTTACTCAGACAGTATTCACAGAGCAGCCTACAAATATCATGAACGTGCATGGTTTTAATCCAGCATCCAAATGCACAACAACTTGGTATTTTTGGGCACTCATTTGGCTCTTTTATCCAACCATACCCTCAAATTGCCCAACAACCTCCTATTTCAGTGATTTTCAGTTAGTGAGGGGGTTTACATGCATATTTCAACAGGTTGGCAGACTAATATAGGTTAATATCAATGTTCCCACAAGGTTCTGGGACGGCGAGACACGGGAGCGGTGAGACGCACATTTGGGACGCGTGAAGACCACCTCCAAAAATTAGGGAAATTCGGGGGTCATAAAAATATGAAAAATATAATTCCCAACAATAACAATTCATCCCATGCAAATTAGTAAATTGCTAAATACTACATTCATCATTTTGCAATCATGCAATGTAAATCAGAATCCAATAGATTAATAATGCAAACACATACATAATTCATCATGATTTGGAGGTCCGTTGGAGTTTGGGAGTTTCGTGTGAGACGCCCAGAAGGTTCGCCAGAGTTTTGGAGTTTTGTCCGAGACACCTAGAAGTTTCGGAGTTTCGTCCAAGACACCCAGAAGTTTTGGGGTTTCACGCGGGACGTCCAGAAGGTTTGTCGCAGACCGAAACATTTCACCATGAGTTTTTCCAAGTTTCACCCAAAGCGAGACGTCCTGAAACATTTCGCCTGGAGTTTCGCCATCCTCGAGATGCAGGAAACACAGAAACGTGTCCCCGACCCTGCGGGACACATCCCCATGGAACATTGGTTAATACTACAGGTTTTCTAGTTACTTGCCTAAGTTGAGGCAAATATTATTACTAGAGGCTATCTGAGTGCACTTTATGTTATATTTTGATGTTGAGGTGCACTTCACTATTTTTCATTAGGATTACTACTTTACTACTATAGAGGTCTATTTGCCTATTTGGCACTTGGTCACACATGTTGAGGTTTATTGGGATCATCATGGCTCTATCTCACTCGATGATTAGATCATAAGCCTTGATTACTACTTCTCACATGGGTTACTACTTCTCACGTTTCGCCTTTGGGGTTATTTATCGGTTATTTTTAACTTAATTATTGGTAATGTTAGGGCATGAAATCGATGTTTAGAAGTAGTTGGGCATGTTCTTGTTTAAATGCTTGCCAATGGGTGACTTATCTATGGCACTTGAGATAGAAGAATATTGTTTAAGACTATATTTGAGTTTGCTAATTTTAATTGTTATAAATGACATGACTACCTTTACATCTAATTGATGAATGGCAATCTAAAGTATGTATGTCTTGTGGCGTATCATATTCGATATTTTTCAAAATTGGTCGTATTAGTTTCCCTCCCCGTTCCCGTACCCGTTTCAGTGCAACTTAGCTTGTCTACTATGGTGTTAGTTTCACAGCCTAGTGTAGAAGTAAAATGACTTTTTTATTGCCTTTTTTTCATTGTTTTTGACAATTCCTCACAACTTTGTTTCGAAATAAACCCCAGTGACTTGCATATGTGATCAAACAACTTGCATATCAAAATTGATACAATGGCAACTTTAGCCATACAAAATAACATACTACATTTATGAAGGGTTACATAAACAAACACATATTTCCAATAATCTTCCAATAGTCTTCAATTTTCTTCTTTTCCTTTTTGAATTAGTATGAACCAGTGTTACAACCATTGCCGATCTATCGGCAACATCACGATGTCAACTCATTGGCAATATATTGGCAATATATCGCCTCGATATTTTCCCCGATTTTTTGGCGATTTTTTCTCGATTTTATGGCGATATTTGCCGATTTTTTCGAATATATCGCGATATTTGTCAATTTCATCGTGATATTTGTCAGATTTTTCGATTATATTGTAATTTTTAGTATTTTTTCTTTTGTCGATATTTGCCGACATTTTCGTCGATAAATCCGATAATTTCTTTTTGGACCCTTGGCGATATATTCGTCTACACGATATTTGTAACATTGGTATGAACCATTGACCTATGGTCTTGTTTACTCCATTGCTAGTACACTCATATCCCTATCCTTATGTCGTGAAGAAAATTATGATGGCGCATCGTTTAGCAAATTTTCCATATGATATGCATGTGATATTTTAATCTTATTTCAAGCATTTTTATTGGTATAAACCATAATGCGCAAACAACATATGCAAGGGAACTCATTGGTGTCTAGAGATAGTTTTATGGCATAGAGTGCAATATTGCATGTCATCACACCGAAGTTGCACTGAAACATAAGCTCACTTGAGGGCTTAATTAATCCCCTTAAAACATCCAAGTCAGTTGCAAATCGTAGCCAATCCTCTGAATTTAGGCCCTTTATGAGCCAGTCGGTTAGTCAATCGAGTCTCACTTGCCTAGTTGAGTGTCCCGTCAATGAGTTGACCAACCCAAATACAACATAGATGAGTCACTTGCTTACATAAAAATTGTGTTTAATCACAAATTTCAACACTTTTCTAGAGGTGCAATCAACGTATTCTTTTGTTAGATGTTAACATTTGGATTCATCCATCAAGTAATTTTAGGGTTTGAAATCGATCTTTAGAAGCAATTGACATGTTCTTGTTTAAATGTTTGCCAGTGGGTGACTTAGGTATGGCACTCGAGATAGAAGAATATTGTTTAAGACAATATTTGAGTTTGCTAATTTTAACTGTTATAAATGACATCATTACCTGAAAATCTAATTGACGAATGGTAATCTAAAGTATGTATGTCTCGTGGCCTTTTGGATATATATATATATATATATATATATATATATATATATATATATTGTAAATTTTCCTTTGAAATCCAAACTAGGGCTAAACAGTATATTTAATTCGTTACTAGAACCACACATGAATTTCATTTACTAGTATTGCAACAGAAATAAAATACTGAGAAACATTCACAACATCACAAAAAATATAGACACGGTATTTTGGGTATGGAAACCCCCGGATAAAACCCAAGATGGGAAAACCAGTGTAGTAGTCAGATATAGAATTTATATTAAGATATGGAACTTTTACAACCAATAGATAAATCACCCAACCTGGCGAAATGAAACCTTTGCAGAAACACTAGACAAATCCAGCAACCCAACACACCCCCAGTGCAGTTGTATGGCCCATGTCTCAGTAGTACGACCTCCTCTGCGCAACTATACGGATCTATACGACGCTAACGCCGGCCTGTACAAATTCCATATGGTTGTACAGTTGCCGCATGTCGAATGGTACGGCTACCCTCTGCATGCTTTTGTACAGCGTCTAGCTCAGCCTCGAACCTCATTGAATATGTCGGGTAGGTGCTCCTCCGTCTTTTCAATAAATACCTTCGTCTGACTTCTCTCTATCTGTATCTCACCTATGTATGTGTCATCTCCGCCAAATCTCCTTTTAACTCAATGGCTAGGCGAAAACCCTGACCCTGACTATGGATCAATGGATGTGATCCTCTGGTGAGATCAATGGCCAAGATTAAATTAGCCATCACTTAATTTTATTTCACTTTTCACTTTATAAAAGTGATTCCATTAAGTCAAAATCAAAATAGAATTATTAATGTATTTTCCTAAGTCCAAACTTAGGAAAACCACATTAAATATATTTGGATTCATGTCTAATGTCTTCCTAGCATGCAAGAACACATGCAATGCTAGAAGACCTTCCTTGTTGCCACTTTCTAACACTCCTTCTCAACGAGGAAGGGATTCGGTAGCAACCCCAACTTGTCTCTAAACTTCAAAAAACTGTGTTTGCAAAGTGCCTTGGTGAAAATGTTCAGCACCTACTCATCTATATGTATGTACTACAACCAAATGGTTCCTCTCTATACACAATCTCTCAAGAAGTGGTATCGAATGTCTTTGTGTTTGCTCCGGTCATGGAACATTGGCTTTTCAGATAACCTGATGCCACTCTGATTGTCATAGTGAACCACTATAGCCTCTAGCTCACGCTCCAACAACCCTGAAAGCAACTTCCTCAGCTACATTCCCTCACAAGCAACCAAACTAGCTACCATGTACTTAGCCTCTGTCGAGCTCAATGCAAGTGACTTTTGTTTCCTGTTGAACTAAGAGACGACCCCTAACCCAATGCTGAAGCAGCAACCTGAAGTGCTCTTCCGGTCCTCTACACATCCTTCCCAATCAGTATCTGTGAAGCCTGCTAACTGTACACTCCCCCCTGCACTCTTAAACCAACCCATACTCCACTCTACCTCTGATGTAGCGAAGTATGTGCTTTGCAAGCATCTAATGAACTCTCTGAGGGTCTACCATGAACTAGCTCAAAGAGTTGACTGCAAAGCTAATGTCTGGTCGTATGTTGACCATAGACATGAGCGATCTGATAAGCGGGCGATACAATGTAGGATCAAATCCATCTTACCCTGATGCATCAATCTTCCTCCAATTGGAAACTAGAGGTATGGCCATACACTTGCAATCCACCATCCTGAATCTCTTCAATATCTCCACTACATAATTCCCTTGTCCAATGAAGAAGCATCTGTCTGTCTGCCAAACCTCCAAGCTTATGAAGTAATGCATCAACCCAAGGTCTTTCATCTCAAACTCAACTGCAAGGTTGGACTTGCAATCGCCAATCAACCGCTCATCTCTTGTAAGAAAGAGATCGTCTACATATAAGACCAATATGAGAGGCACCTCACTTGTCAAGAAGTATAGGTTGTGGTCCGCCTCACTTTGCTGAAATCCCATCTCCCGTAGATAGTTGTCTATCCGCGAGTACCATGCTCGAGGTGCCTGTTTAAGCCCATAAAGAGCTCTCTACAACCTACATACATTCATCTCCCTGTCCTCCACATCAAACCCCTTTGGTTGCTCAATGAATACCTCCTCCTCTATGACTCCATTGAGGAAGGAAGTCTTAACGTCCATTTGATGGACACGCCAACCCATCTCTGTTGCTAGCGATAATGGTCTGAATAGAAGGATACTTGGCAACAGGGACGAAGGTCTCCTCATAGTCAATACCCTCCTTTTGTGAAAACCACTTTGCCACGAAGCGTGCCTTGTACTTCTCCACGCTTTCGTTTGCTACATGCTTCACCATGTAGATCCATCTGGATCCCACCACCTTTTTACCTTGTGGCCTCGGCACAACCTCCCATACCTAGTTTTGCATGATGGAGTCATACCCCTCAACCATAGCCTCCTGGTACACATCATGTTGTGCAGCCTCCTCGAAACTTGAAGTTTCAGAGTTAATCAACTATGTCATCAGTGCCATATAGCTAAGTCTCTCTAGTGGTTTGCTCCATCTCATGGGGCTCTGTGGAGGATTCACCTACCTGGAATCCTGAACAGTGGACCTAAACCACTTAGGCCTTGTCCTAGTGTCTACCTGTTGCAGCTGTTGGATATCTATCTCTTGTTGCGGCTCATCCTCCAAGTCAATGACTGTAGGATCCTGTCCCCCTGACTCCCTCTGACTACCAGAACTTGTGCCATGTGTATGTACCTGTACCTGTACCTTTGGCTCCTCCAACTTGACCTCCAAGACCTATGTTGGTTGTTCCTCTGTTGGTAAGTCCATAGATCTACGCAAGGCCCTATCCTCATCAAACTGAACATCCTTGCTCACAATGATCCTCTTGCGAGCAAGAATGTATACTCTGTATTACTTCGAAGTCTCATTGTATCCAACAAGTAACCCCTTCTCCCCAAAAGGGTCCATCTTCTTCCTAGTGTCAGCATGAATGTGACAATAGCAAACACTCCCAAATATGCAAATGTGACACACGTTTGGTCAAGTTCCTGTGAGGACCTCCTCGAGTGTCTTCCTCCCCAAAGTTGTGGGGACACCTGTTCTGAATATATACTGCGGTCCTGTATGCCTCGGCCCAAATGAATAGTGGTAATCCCTGATAAAATAGCATGGCCTTGGTTGCTTCTACCATAGTCATGTTCTTTCTCTCTGCCACTCCATTCTGCTGCGGGGTATGAGGCACTGTGTGCTCCTTCTTGATCCCCTCTAATGAACAATACTCCAAGAACTCATTGGAGGTGTACTCACCCTTGTTGACTGTCCTCAACACTCAAATCTTCCTTCCTGCTCGGTTCTCTATGAGAGTCTTAAACTCTTGAAACAGCTCAAAGACCTTCGACTTGGGACACTCATAGGTCCAGAAACATCTGAATGCACTAAGTCCAAGGGCTCCTTAGACTTGTGCCCACTCTGTGGGAAAGGCTTCATGATGTTCTACCCCAACGCACAACCCTTGTAGTGGTTATGCTTCTTCTCATGTAACTGAGGAAATCTAATGGTTGCCTGTCTCAAGTGCCTCAGTGCTCCATGGTGTATGTGTGCCATCCTCCTATGCCACAACTCACCCTGACTGATGTCGATGTTGACTACAGCCTTTGTAGACTCAAAGCGTAGTCTATACACCTTCCCGCTCATGATCCCAATCACCCGATCCAAACTCCTATCTGACCCCTTGGGCCTAATATACACTCTATGGTCTCGGAACTTCACCTGAAATCCCTTGTCCTTCAGAGTGGAGACTGATATGAGGTTCTTGGTCAACCCCGGAACATACTAGACATCAACAAAGTTGAGGGGTTTGCCAGACTCCCTCTAAAATGAACAATGCCAACTCCCTATGCCTGATACTGCGCATCATCTCCCAGCTCAACGTGGATACCTGTTCCACCCTCTTGCAAGTCCTTGAAGAATCTCTTCTGTCCAATCGTGTGACTAGATGCTCCACTATCGATGTACCAAATACTGTTGCATGTGGTGCTTGCCATGCAAGCTATCAAACAAAACTCCTCATTGAAGTTTCTATTGAACTCCTCCACCTCTGCAAAACCTACCATCTGGGTATTGTTCTTCTTCTTGTCTGGGCACTAGGAGGCAAAGTGTCCCTACTTGTGGCAGATAAAAAACTTGACCTTGGACATGTCAAGGTTCTTCTTACCACCCTTCTTCTTCTTTGCCTTACCCTTGCTCTTCCATGTTAGGGCTAGAGCCTCCTCATCCACAATCTATAGGGCACTGCTGGATGAGCCTAATCCTTGACCCATGCGAGTCTCCCCCTGCACAAAATCATTCCACAATCTCTGCCAATCAGGAAGCTTCTCCCTAGCCACAACACCTTTGACAAAGGTGTCCTGCCGCTTAGAAAATCCATTGAGGGCTATCTACACTAGCTCTGCATCCTCAGTCTTAGAGCCAACAGCTCCAAGATCGTCTCTGATCTGTGTGAGCCTTATGAGATAAGGCACCACTCCTTCTCCCTTGGCCATCCTGGTACTGTGCATCCTCTCTTGCAGCACCATCTTCTAGTTTTCATTCTTGCTTTGGTACAGACTTTCCAAGGCCTTACACATCTCTGATGCGGTCTTCTTACCGAAAAGATGAGGGACTATGTGGTCCTTCACTCTATCTCAGATGATCAACATGGCTCTGGAATCTATCTTCTTCCAAGCTACCAACTCTTCTGGATCAGTGGGTGCAACCTTCGTGGAGTCAATGTGCTCCTCTGCATCACTGACATCTAGGATCCTTGTGATCCTTTCTTTCCATGTAGGAAAGTTCTAAGCCCCCTGGAGTCTATCCTCTACTCTCAACTACAACCTTCGTGGAGTCAATGTGCTCCTCTGCATCACTGACATCTAGGATCCTTGTGATCCTTTCTTTCCATGTAGGAAAGTTCTAAGCCCCCTGGAGTCTATCCTCTACTCTCAACAGCACGACCATACTGAAGTGTACCTGTCAAACCCTAGATTAGCCATCACTTAAGTTTATTTCACTTTTCACTTTATAAAAGTGATTCCATTAAGTCAAAATCAAATTAGAAATATTAATGTATTTTCCTTAGTCCAAACTTAGGAAAATCACATTAAATATATTCAGCTTGATGTTTAATGTCTTCCTAGCATGCAAGGACACATGCAATGCTAGACGACCTTCCTTGTTGCCACTTTCTAACATATATATGTGTGTGTGTGTGTGTGTGTGTTGTTGTTTCCTTGCTATATCGTATCCGACATTTTTTAAAATTTGTCATATATGTTTCCCTCCATGTATCCATATATGTTTCAGTGCAACTTACGCAAAGAGCCCTAAGGGAAAACTCCAAGGAGATTATGCTTCTAACGTCAACATTAACTTTTGCTTCTATATTAATATCTTAATGGTTGATCTATCCATAACATATTTTTCATGGTCCATATGTTCTTAAGCAACACTAACAATTCATACTTCCTTGGAAATTTAATGTTAATGTTATTTCATGCTTGAACCTTTGTTTTCATCTGCTATGGCATGTTAATTCGAATGACATGTGGTTTAAATTATTTATATAGCTCAACATTTCATGTACTTCAAATATATTCGGGAACCTTTATCAATGGGTAGAAGGTGTGTTTCGACGTCCTTAAATAATAACAAGGATTTGTCGTTAAGCTTGTAAATCTACAATTGGGGGATACCATTATTAACTGTGAATATAGTTGGTATTTGTGTGCAAGTTGTCCCATTGATTGGTGCAATGTTGGCCACTGCTGTAACTTCTGTTAATACCCCCTTAAGATAATATTGCATTAGACGGGACTTGAGCATGGATTTACTTCCACGTACCTTGAGTATACCGAAAGTCTCCCTAGGTATCCTGAAACCATCCATCGATCGTCTTGTTATTGTAGTGCACCAAAAATGGCATTCTGGAAGATTGCTCTTCACATACCTTATAGGTATATCAAAGAGATACAATAGCATGACACTCCCTTGATGATTTGAACCATTTCATTTTTTGTGATTACTATTCATGGTTAAGTGATGTTTTAAATGATATAATAATGAGCTACAATTCAATATATCATGTCATGTCATTTTCATGGTAACTTGTAATATTTATATCATTTTTTTGCCTTGAACTGCTCATTGGTTAAAAGGTATTGTATCTAAACATTACACTTACAAGCACTTTAACCATCTTTAACCTAGAGTGTGTCTTGTTCTCAACCCTCAATCTAGTTATCGCACACATTTATCCTGATAAAAAACGCAACTAGATAAGTACTTGAGGCAACTAACATTTGTTGGTTGATATTAAGGAAAATCCAATTAGGGTCTCTCCCTTGGTTACTCTAGGTCTTCTTGCATGCAAGTCTAGGAAGCCTAAAAGAGGGGCTTATCTTCGGTAGTGGCACGTTGGGATGAGAATCCCATAGTTGTGTCGGGTTAGTGGCTGATTTTCCTTGCTAATCAGGAGGCCACTAGGTTGTGCATAAACAAGTCTAACTACTCTTAATTCTGCAGCTCTTTTGTGCCTTATGTGCAGATTCTTATATTTTTCCTGCACTAGTTCTGACTTTCAACACACAAGACAGTTTTAACCCAAGAAGCAATATTTCTTCCATGGATAGCACACTCACTGTTATGTCCTTTAAAGCTTGCACTAGCAGTGATATTTTATTGTCTCTGCATTTTTTTTGGTATTATTAGAGAGTGGAATGGAGAATGAACATATGAAGGAGAAAGCAAATGTGGCTACCAATCACAAAGAATGCCTATCAAGCACAAAGAACGGCCACATGCCAAGAAATCAAACTTCTCTGGCGCCACTTCTAATGTACGTTGCTGTGGTCACATAATGACATCACTAAGTAGCAAGAAACGCATGGCAAAGGACCATACCCCATACAGAAACAGGGAAACATATTTGGTACAGCCCTAAAACACGTTTAGTATGGTTGGAATATGTCCCGCATTTGGGAAACACATTTCCCAGCAGTACCATTGTTCTTACAATGAATTTGCAAAACAGTTTCAGCAATTTTTTACTCAATTTTCCATATTTCCTTTATGCATTTTCATTGGATTCTATTATGTACAAGCATATGGGTTTGGCATTTAATCAAGAGCACCAAGCCCTTTATGTACCCCAATGTCAGTGGCACTGATTTCTGAACTCCTCAGACCTATACCATGGCCTTGGCAAAAATGCCCCCTTCACTTAAGCCAAAATCATTGATATATGCATGTAAGATTTTCTACCATATTTAAAGACTTGGATTAGGCAGTTTTATCAAAATTGGATGCTGTTAACTGATGTCCCTGGAGGAGAGGAGGAGGCAGAGGGTGATACTAATGATGAGAATCCCAATATAAGCGATGGTGGAACATTACTTGACATTTATGTTTGTCTTTTAAATGTTCTTGCTCATTTATTCATAATGCTTTCTTTCAAAGTTTCAATACAATGTGCTATTTAAAAAATAGCGGACACACACATTTATATAATATGAGGCAAAGGCATAAGAAGACTCCAAGTCCCAGGGGACTCCAAACTGATAATTGATTGGGAAAACAACAAGGGACAGATCTCTAACCTTGCTTTGGGTCCCATGATTCAAAAAATCTGGGACATAAAGTGACAGTTTGATTTCCTCTTCTTCACTTGTATTTATAGAGAATTTAATGCCAAAGCTGCCCTTCCTATACAGGAGGGTTTGCTGCTGTTACCGGAATTCAAAGGGATTGACCTTCTGCATGAGATTTAGCTTGAAGATTATTAAGGTGTTCTGGGAATCTGGCCTGTCAGTAATCATTCTGATTTCAAAAGTTCTAGTCCTGATCTTGTGAGTGAAGGATGGACTGCATTAAGTTAAGGATTGACTGCTCAGCAAGGAAAGGCAACAGATCCTTGGCTGGACTATCTGACTGCCAAGTTCTGTCATTTTGTCATAAGACTCGAATTTGCTGAGGTCTCCTGATAGCCTGATAGGCTTGAACTATGTATACTTTGACTTCTAGCTGGAAATATAAAGTCTAATCATTTATTTCTTTGGAAATATATATATATATATATATCAGTGTTATGAGACTCACCGAGTCTCCCGAGTCACATGCCAGGCGAGTACTCTGCGAATCTGCTGAGACTCGGCCCCCAGATTCAGGACTCGCTGAGACTCGCCCTAGTTCGGCCCACTCGCCAAAACTCGTGGAGACTCAGCTCAGACTCACGAGCCTATACCCAATTTTTAATGCATAAGGTCCATTTCCTTCATCCAATAGAAGCTCCATCTCCTCATGGTGTTGACTTTTGTGTTCGAGAGCAAAAAGTTCAGAGGGGAAGAATGTGGTTTGGCAGCAGAAAGTTCAGTGGGGAAGAATATGGTTCTAGAGAGTCAGAGACAATGCAGTTGTGGAATACATTGTAATCGTCATCCATTAGTAGGTTGTCCAAGTTCCATCCATCTTTCTGTGTGGCTATGTAGGGTATAAGAACTTTATGTTTCTAGTTTAGCTACACTATACTGCTTTACCATGCAATAATGGAATATTTAACTTTGCCTTAACAAGCTTATTTATATATAAGTTTAAATTGTTTTGCAATTTATGGCAAATAGTGTGTATCGTGATATCCTTCGTAATTCTCTTTCAATTTATCAAATTACTATAATTTATATTTATGAATTGGTATTTGATTAGTTGTTCAAGTGTGGCTATTATGCAATGATACTGTCTTTTTCTTCAAATATTTCAGTGTGGTATCAACACAATTAAATCTTACTAAGCGACTAAAATCGAGAAAAAAACATTTTTTCAATTATTTCGCGAAAGGCATACTACATTTAGAAGGTAGAGGATTAAACATGTGATCGTGTGGATGAAATTCATGGATACTTGGATATGCTTCGTTGCCTCCACTAAATTGAAAGGGGTAAGGCCCTTGCATGGTTACTATCCAAATTTTATTCTATTTTTCATATACATGAAAACATTATCCATATTTGATTATAAAGCAGCTCATTACTATAACAATTTATTCAATTGAATAATAGAATATACTTTATTTTTGTAAATACAATAAAATTTATAAATACCCCATATCAATGTATAAATTGCTAACCTAAATGATAGCCTCCATGAACCTTTTAAAAACAAATCATTTGTATAGCAAGGCTGGCTATAACTTATATGGATTAGAAATGTCATTATGTATGTTTTTTGTGCACAAAATTTACGATATTTTAATTTTTTTCATATTTGTCGAGTCTTTGCCGAGTCCCCAAGTCGGCCGAGTCCCAAGCTAGCCGAGTATTTGCCAAGTCTGAGTCTATATATATATATATATATATATATCATGTTTCCCTGTTTCTAAATTTTTGAGGGGTCATGTTTCCCGCCCATTTCTTTTTCAGAAATCCATACCAGTTTCTCTATGTACCACAGGAACCGCTCCCGGCTTTTAGGAAACTTGTTCCCGAAGTTCCAACGTTCCAAGGAACTTGGGAACTTGTAGGAAACGTTCCAAATTTAGTGGGAACCGTTCCAAATGGTTGGGAACTTACTAAGAACTTTTACTCTCTAAAATCGAGAACTTGGGGACTTTTTCTTGCGTGTTTCCTTCACCGAGAACTTCCACACATCCATGATCACCACACACGTTGTTAATGGCATTCCTATTTCCTTGCGACCATACATATACATGGTTGACTCATAATTTTCTCTCTAGAAAACTAAGTTGCAATAAAAGTCTATTTCGTCATCGTGCTACCTTATTGAGTTGGTGCATTAATCTGTCTACCACCCATGCTAGAGTATTCACTTATCACTAATCAATAATAAATGTAAAACTATTTTAACTTTTTTATATATTAAATAAAAGAAAATAAATTTATATATTTTACTATTTACTTTATGAATAAAAAATAAACTTTTAACTAATTGGAAATAATTTTAAATCTTACTTTAAAACTAAATTCATATATTGCATTTAAGTAAAAATTATCTTGATTTTTATTTTATAATGATTTAAATTTGATTATTTATATACCTTTGCAAATACCCTCGCATAGAATTTCTTGTAAACATCAGTGTTCCACCAAGTTTCCGGGACGAGGGGGCGTGGGAGCGGGGAAACGCACATTGGGGACATGTAGAGACACCTCAAAATTTTGGGGTATTTTGGTGGACAAGGGGGCGGGGAGGCGTCAAGGTCCCTAACATAGGGGGGTTGGTCTCTAAATTATAAAAAAGAAAAAAGAAAAATAATAAAAATATGAACCCCAACATATAAACATATCAATTCCTCATCCCATCACCATTTGCATACTAGCATGCTTATGTTCCCGAAGAATTTAGTGTAATTTAATGTAATCGTTATAGCCAAGCATATCATATCGATGTTTGTTTCTTTTTATTTGTTTCTATTTCGTTTTAAAATGACCTTTTAGTGTAAAAGCCTAAAATTTAAGATGAACCATTTCTTTTTTAAGTAAAAAAATTTAAAAATCGAGAGCAGGTGGGGGCCTGTCGAAGCCCCCCATTTTCAGGAGGGGGCGTGTGGGAGCCCCCCAATCCGGGAAACTCCTAGACCCGCGTTTCCCCAAGTTTCGCAGAAAGGGGGGCACTGGGAAACGTTTCCCATGGAGCCCCCCAGCCCCCGAGGCGTGGGAAGCGTAGGGGGCAAACCCCCGACCCTGGGAGGCGCATCCCCGTGGAACACTGGTAAACATATAATACTCTAATCCATTTTAATCATAGTTGACAAAAAACTGAAAACTTACTCTATACATATAGCCACAAATATAGGGAGTATAACTTCTAAAAGTCCACACTTTAGAAAGAGTCTACCTTATGTAATCAATGATGTGGACGGTAATCTTGATTTTATTGCCATTTCCATCTGCTAAGAGGTTCTAGTTACAACCATAATATAAGGGATAAGCTAAGTCATTTGGTTTGTGTTAATATTTCTTTTCTTCTCTCTGTTTCTTCTCTTCTCATGCTTTTTTTATTATTTTATTTTTATATTTTCTATATTTTTTAATATATATTATTGTCGTTCCCAACCTACCATTTCCTGAAAATTTGGGGAAAACTTCTAGACGTATCCGATACTCGTACCCATGTTCCCTATGTTGCTACGTCCCGGAAACTTGTGCAACATAGCAGTTTCTCCATACAATGCAACTTAGTGCCATACAGTTCAAAAGAACAAATAAATATTTAACGAATGCGATTGATAAAGGAAAACATGGCATGCAATCGAGAAAAATGTCATGCTCCTAGTACATAAGAGACATGACTATTCTAAAGGACACAACCCTAAATAATGCCTATTAACATAAACATGCTCTATTAGGTATATTACACGTAACTTTCACCAAAAATAAATAATGTCGCTATGCTACACAATCTAATGACAAAAATATTAGGTGAAAGAATAATATTACATAAATAGTTGTAATATTGTCCAATAGACCAATATGTTATGAGTAATAAAATAGAAAAACCCAAAAAAGAACTGCCAAACCCTACCAACAAGATATGATAAGAAATTATTTAGTCAACAGACATCAATAGTAGCCAGCTAGTTGAAACTTTTAAAAAGTTTTCCTAGGTGTGTTCTTTATAAAAAACCTTCTTGCATCTATTAAACAAGCAAAACGTACAATCTAGCAATGCTTCTCTCTCTATGTGTTTGTCTACATACATCTATGAAAATTTATAGTTATTGTGTTTCTTGGACATAGAAGTCAGTCATGATTCTCAACAACAGTATTCATATTAATTAGATCATCAAAAGCATTGCAAAGCAAAAGGACAAAAGATAGGAGGCCAAAACCACCTGAGACCACCCATTTGTTCACCAACCCATCCTGCTATGTTTAGCTTTGCATCCATTCTTGAAGCAGCTATGCCGTGGCCACTTCCTGTTATACGACTCTACACAAATGCAAGCGAAAGAATTGATTAATGAAAGATTAGAACTTTTAATTTTTAAGAATAAATTCAATGTACAAGAACGGTGGTATCATCCAAAAAATAAAATAATGGTTTTCCAAACATACCTCCATTCTTGCTTTACTTTGTGAAACAAATTGTTTGAAACGTTGTTGATCTGAGAATTGAACATCTTGGATAACCATACGAACCTGCCACGATAAAGTGACCATTTGTAAAATCGGACTCATTTTCATCAGGATTCTACTTGGAGTATGACTAGCAGTTTCTTGTATATTTTGTAACTTGTTTGGGGTTTTCTTATTCCTAATAGCTATTGTTGGCAAGTGTGGCAATGGAAAGAATCACCAAACATTCGAGTACTCATCAAAAATAGTAACAAGTAGTAAGGACAAAGCTCGACTTACAAACATGATATTTCTTTGCATGTTTCAGTCATTCTAATGAAAAAAAGAAAAACAAAGCAATTGTCTACAAAAGAACCAAAAAGGTAGTAGTTTACAATACATGTCATGAGTTTATGACCCAAAACTACTTCAAATTACAATGTTCAAAGAAAATATAAATCAAATCAAATTTGTATAGGTTTTGCAAGTATATATTTTAGCAATCCATCATCTGTGAAATATTGGTGAGCTTAAATTGAATATGGCCATAAGAAAACATCACAACCATTTGTTGCATGGCAAATGGATCTCATTATTGTAACATACATTACACATTATTTATTATGTAACTACCAATTGCAACATTAAGACCAACCACCAAGTGAATTTCTGAGGATCTTGAAAGAGGACATTTCTAGTTATAGAAAAATCTCAACATCTAATCTTCAAGCAGTTATATACTTTATACTCCACAAACTCTACTTAGTAAAATTTTAGGTACATTGGATGCAGTAATGGTACTGAGTGTATTAGAATGTTGGGCAGCTAAACTCTTTTGGAGATTGTGCACACTCCCACAAGGGGAAAAGGAAAAGACTATCTACCAGAGGATATCAAGAGACAATAAGCACATGCAAGCATTGACAACAGGTGAAATTGATTTGCAGAATTGTACCAGATGTGGCATCGATTTTTTAGCAAAAGAGTGGGAAAAAAATTAGGATGCATACAATCTAGCATATTTGACCTTTTGATTAAGAAAACCAATCAAACAAAATCCAAACCTCTACGTAGGACTACAAGACATGTCAATTAGTTTTGAAAGCACGACAATAAGGCTATTAGTTTAAATCTGCATAATGTACCTAGGACATACCAAATATTCTTGTTCTAGATAGACATATTTTGCTAAATCTATCCAAAACTAGGGCAAGAGAAGTTCACTATTACACTAGAAATTAGTCAACGGTTATAGCTAGAGCCCTCTCCTAAACTATAAAAGGAGAGGTTGACTTCATTGTAAAAAGAGATTAAATAACACTAAGCCCTGGGTTTCTGTTTATGAAATTGTGTGTCATTGTGCTTGAATCTTAGAGTAGTATATGGAATTTTGAGTTCGCTTTCCATAGTTGCAGAACTTCTTTCAATAAAACTAAGGTAATAGCTTCTTGATTTGTTTTTGTTAAAATAAAAAGTGGTAGGGATTGCTAAGAAACCTCCTTAATTGATTAGCATCTTAAGTAGATTATTGGATTGCTATGAAACCTCTTTTGATTACTCATGTGCTAATCTTACTTTAATGAACAATCTAACTCCTTTGTGTGACTTCTTGTAAAATTGGATTGCTAGCAAGCCTCTGGAAGGAAGAAAGGATTGCTAGGCAAACCTCCTTTCTTTTGAATAGTTGCAAAGCTGCCATGGTGAAGGGTGTGGTAGACTCCATTTACCCACTCAAATATTCTCTAGAAAGGCATTGATTTCGCCCCCCCTTGGTGATCTCTTCTCCATCCCTCCTATTCACTCAAACATCTTTTCTTTAACTCTCTTCACCATTGTAACCATTTATCAAGCTAGATCTGACTTCTTAGAAATTGTTGTACATGCATTCCTCATTGTAATTAATTAAAAGATCATAAGAGTAAAGGAACAAAACACACCCACACACCTAACAAAATAAAACTAATTTAATTGATGTGTCATGAATGATGGCTAGATGGTGAATGCTCTTTTCCTATTTGTTGTTCACTTTATTTCTACATATCTTATTTACAGCAAGTAATTCCTTATTGTTGAGATTCTCTTAAATTTGAATTCAGCATTGCGTGATATAAGTTACAGCATTCCAGATTTACTTTAAGAAACTTTACTTATATTACATGCTCACTATTGCTGGAAATACCTCCCATTAAACTCAGCAATTAAGTGTATGTGTTAAAAACTCTTTTCTATACAAGCGTTGTGGGATGTTTTAAGAAGCTAAACTCGGATTTTTTATTTCTAGTTTCATCTCTGTATTCCATGCTTACTATTGCTTGTTAACTAAACAAATTAACACATTATATTTCAGATCTAAGAGGATCTTATTCTTGACATTGAGCAGAAATTTCTTTTGCTGAAGGCCAACACTTGCCTCTTGGTAATAAGTTACTCATTAAAAGAAACTCTTAGGAGATTCTTCTTGAAACTAAATTCAATATCAACTTAAGTTTTATTTGTTGGACTTACACTTAACTTTCAGTTGTACTATTGCCTTGCCACTTGCACTACCATTTCACATGTTTGAATAAGTTCAGTTTATTTTATTTCTGGTCCAAGCATAAGTTTCACTTATTGATGTTATTTTCATTGCTTAGCATATGATCTAATTTAATTCCAAATAATTGTTTCATGTGTTAATGCTATCTTGGTTTTTAACACTTCTAATGATCAATGTCTTGTTGATGAATCTTTGCTTATCCTAGTTCATTCTAAGTCACATGGTTCAAGTTCGAATCCGAGTTCGTTGATGATCAAATTCGATTCGAATTTGAACTTTCTGATGAGATTCATCATTCAGTTTGCCTATATATATATATATATATATATATATAAAAACTTTAAATAATATATATCTTATATGTGTGTTTTATCAACTTATTAACATAATATATAAATATATAACTAATATTAACATAATATATAAATATATATATTTTATCAACATATAGATTAACATAATAATATATTTATTATATGTATGTTTTATGTTAATATATTTAAATCTTAGAAAAAAAAATTGATAAGTTTAAATAAGTTATAAATAAAAAAAATATAGCTTCATCTACTTTCTCACATGGGGCCAGATAGACTAGTTGTCATCTCCAATTTCGACTAAAGCATCAAGTCACCGTTTACCATGTGGACTGAACTAAGGACGGGATTATTTTTCTGGGTCGATCCGTCAATTGAGCAGCCATCTCCCTTGTCCGCTCACTACTCACAATAACAAATCGGAATCACACCAGGGAATCATACAGTAATATATTTTCCATGGGGCTTGGGTTATCAGGTCTGTTGCAGCAAGTTTCATAGCAACAGTCGTGGTGGTCCGGTGGACTGAGTGCAAAAGATCCAATATGCAATTGGAGTTGCAGCATTCACCAATAAGGAAGCAGAGTCAAATGCGAGTGAAGTGAACAAATGACGACGGCAAAATCGAACCTGAATGAATTTCGGGCTGAACTTCAACAAATTTTTGGTTTTCTTTGAAATTCAGCGAATTTCGAATCTCAACATTGAGATTAGCCGAATCCTGTGACTTAGAGTCCATTGACCACATAATTTACATCCTTAAACCATCTTAAGCAAGAAATTGGTGCACCATTCACACACATAGTTTAAATCCTTGTTTATTTCATAAGTCAATTATGCTAGTACTAGAGAAAGCTAGTCCTTAGTGACATCTCACTTAGGAAGCCCCTAGTTAGTATCTAGGAAGGTTTAGTTGGGGACACCTCTCGGGATTAGTCTAGGATTTCTAGGAGACCCGATGAGAGAGAGGTATGCCTGTGTGACCACTGACACTTAAGGGTAGGCCTCTGAGTTTTGCTAGTCTAAGCAGTCGATTTTCTTTGTAATTACAAGGTTGCTAGATTTTGCAACAATAGGTCTGATTCTGGTTAATCTAGCTATGGTGGAATTTCAATTGTTCTCTTTCACTTTTGACTTTATCATTGCTATTGTTTTATTACAGAAGAAAATAATCAGCTAATCAACTTCATGAGGAAGGCACTTTAGGGGTAGAGTTGGCTTACTCCTCAATGGAGAAACAAGCCAATACCTTGGTGAAGGCACTCAAGTACTCTTGGGACTACTTTTAGAATGTTAGAATCACATCCTACATTCCTAATCCCATGGTAACAACATATTTTATAGCAAAAATCTAATGAGATGAGTAGTAGGTTGATCACTAAGATCCAGGAGTACAACCATGAGCTAAAACCAAAAAAGTTGGTTCATGGCCAAGGATTGGCCAATTTAATGGCTGAGGGTATCCTTGACAGTACTGTGAGGAACACCATTGAGCATGCACAACTTCTCGGTCATGTAAATGATTTATTGTCTTCATTAAAGTAGCTTGATTAATATTCTAATGTGATTTATTATTTAAAAAACCTATCATGTCTTGCTAACCTTGATAAGACACGAAAGCGTTCCATTAAGCTTGTATAGTGAGATATTATTTGGTGCAGGGTGGACTTCAATGGAGAAACCCAAATGGGGTTATCCTCATATGTGTTGATCCACTTGATTCCAGAAATTTGTTGTAGGGGTTGCATGCATGTTCATGCAATGGACATTTTTCAACCAAAAAACCACTCATAAGATCATGTGAGAACATGTGACCCTAAAAAATCTATTGGCCTACCATCTTTGTTGATACAAATGCTTATGTCCAAACATGTGACCCTTGCCATCACTTTGAGGGGAAACAAAGATTGCCATCATTACCCCTCGATCCAGTCATAGTCATAGCCAATTACACCAAAATTCCAACAATGAATACATATCGCTACTGACTAATTCACCAAATGGGTGAAGGTTGTGCCATTAAAAACTTCTTCAAGTGCAGCCATCGCCAAATTTATAGAAGAGAACATCATTACATGGTTTGGACTCTGGAGTGCTCAATAAGATCACAACGAACAATGCTAATGCTTTTCGAAGAGTAGAGCTAATGACCCGTTGCTCCCAATATGGCATCACATTGGCTCATTTGGCCAATTATCACCTACAAGGGAATGGCATACCAGGGTCTAGCAAAAAGAACCTCATCTACATAATCAATGTGGATGGGGAAATCAAGAGGTGCTGAGACAGTTGCCTCAACTTTGCACTGTGGGCTAACTGAAACACCAAGAAATGTGCAACTGGTAAGAGTCCTGAGCTTGTGTATGGATTAGATGTGGTCTTTCCAATCAACTTGAGGTTGCCGATATAGAAATTACTGGACTTGTTCTCCACCAACAAGGAAGCACTGTAGGGCCATACTCACCACATTGCACAATTTGATTGGGTCCATCGAGCAACCTATGATGACTTTGTGGACTATCAAAGTCAAGTTAAGAAATGTCCGATCATAAGACCAAAGACAGATCTATATAGGTGGGGGACTCTGTTGTTGTGGGATAAGAAAAATGAGAAATCCAAAGACCATAACAAGTTTGATAGTTTGTGGTTAAGACCATAGCTTATTGATGCATCAACGGGTCCCAACACATTTTACCTCACTGATTTGGATGGTGAGAGAGAGGAGCTTCCACTAATGGGCAGCAACTAAGATTACACTTTCCTTCAGAGTGTTTTTCTCTAAAAAAAATATAACTAATTTAGATTTTTCTCTAGGTATATGCTTCTCATTTTTCGTTTTCCTTTAATTGATGTGTGTTTTTCAACCTGTTGTTTGCATTTTCAAATTGTTGTTCGTCATGCTTTTTCGTTTTATTTTATTCTTGGACTTGTTTCCTTTCGTTAGTGACTGTAATAAATTGCCTTGCATATGCCAAAGTAGTCTTAGATCCTGTATTTTCGTCATTTACTCACAATTTAGCCAATATTTGCATTGAGTCCAAATTGTTGAATTTCATGTCATACAACAATTGCTTAGTAATTTACTGTCATCTAGGCTTGATTTAGCATGTGCCTAACAAGCAAGAATGCTCATAAAATGATGCACTCTCTCTAATTGATGACAAAGGAATTGATGACTAAAGTAATAAGCCATTAATTCACACGATTATTTAATGGAACAGGAACCGAACAACTTAGGTTCTCCTTAAGTTTTGAAGTGCTAAGAATTTTACTTTTTAGGTGATGGACTAATTACAGTCTCTATTTCTAAGGTTTTAATGTGATTAATTCAAGTCAACAAAGAAAAAGAACTAATCACGCAAATTAACTGAAGTATCTAAGATTTGCACTTTGAATTAATTCGAAAATCACTTCGAGGGTACTAGGCACAATGGTCTCTCATGCACATAAATTGAAGATTATTTCATGAAGATTAAGGTTGAGAAGAACCTAGATGGACTGTCGTATGGGGCTATGAAGACTCCACAAACATAAGACACCTTGTCATTATGAAACTATTCAAATCTTGAAGAGTGTTAGCCTAAGGAAAGTTTGGAATTGGATTACTTGATAAAGGTTCAATCTTTTATTGATAGGAATATGTGCACACAAGGAGCAATGTTACTCTAATGCCCTAGTATCTTTTTCCTTGTTAACAAGAAGTTGATCAACACATGCTAAATTCCTAGATTTCATGGAACACTCTCACCTTGATTAAAGACAATTTTATAAAAAAATCATTTCTTGAAGGGGTACACACCCTTTCTTCAAACATTCTATTGGTCAAAGATGGGTCAAAACTTGTTGTGATGTTGGTTGAAGGAGTTAGTTGAGCATGACAGAGATTGCACATTCTTCAAGAGGTTAATTAGATGCACACATGTAGATGTTTCTTTCTAGAGGGGCACACCTATTTTTGCTAAAGGTGGCTATGTCAAGCACTTGTCTCGAGGAATTTCCTTCAGTACTAAAGTGCTCTTTGAATTGGTGGTTTTGAGATGACCACAAACCAATGGCCAGCAGAAGTTGATGTCTTCTACTAAATTGTGCTTTTTGAATGACCAAAAACTTGGTAGATGGTGGTTTAGGATGACCACAAACCTAGTTAGAAGTTGATGTCTTCTACTAATTGGTGGTTTAGGATGACCACAAACCAATGGTTAATAGAAGATGATGTCTTCTACTAAATGGAGGTTTTAGGGTGACCACAAACCAACCTGATGGTGGTTTAGGATAATCACAAACCAATAGCTAGCAGAAGGTGATGACTTCTACTAAATGGTGGTATTGGATGACCACAAACCAATGGTTAGTAGAAGGTGACCTCTTCTACTAAATGGTGGTTTTGGATGACCATAAACCAAGTGGTGGTTTTAGGATGCCCACAAACCAATATATGCTCTGGAACATAGCTCTATCTTTGTCTCCTGGCTACAGCTTTGGCTCTGGCTCGAAGCTCTAGCTACTAGCTATGATTTTGGCTATGTTTCAAGCTCACTTGTTCCTGCACTACAGAAGTCTGCTTCATCAGTAATCTGTATGATTGATAGGGCTTCAAAACTTGAAGCCTGGTTGTCAATCCATGGCAATCAAGAGATAAGCATGAGATGCATTTTCCATTAAGATAATACACATATAAATACAACAAGATATGACCCTTGGTTTCATCTTCCAAGAGGTCTCTTGTACTTCACCGTGACTCTTCATATTCACCTATGGTGAATGTGAATAGTAGATACAACATGAATAAACGTTCTAACATAACACTAAAGGATTAGCTTTCCAACATTTCTCCCCTTAATCCAAAGGGTTGTTTGTGAGTCCAAGAATCTTTCTAAAAGAGACCTGAAATCTAAAAGTGGACAATTGTGAATGGCTAAACCTCTGACTGAAGTGCTCTCTAAATAGTTGGTTTTGCGATGACCACAAAGCAATGGCTAGCAGAAGCTAATGTCTTCTACTAAATGGTGGTTTTGGATGAACACAAATCTGGTATATGGTGGTTTACAATGACCTCAAACACGGTCAGTAGAACCTAATGTCTTCTACTAAATGTTGGTGTTTGGATGACCACAAACCAAGTGGTGGTTTTGTGATGACCACAAACCAATGGCTTTCTATTTGTCTTCTAGCTACAACTTCAACTCTCGCTTTGGATTTGGCTCGAAGCTCTAGCTACTAGATTTGGTTATAGTTATGGTTCGAGCTCACTTGTTTCTGCAATGTAGATGTTTAGGTGAGCAATATGTTTAAATCTGTGTTACTTGGGAGCGAAAAGTGAAATTTTCAAAAGCTTCCGGTTTCGAAACTTTTTTTATAAAATATATATATATTTTATATTTTGATGCATATATGTCAACAAATGCATGTAGAAAGTTGAATTAGTTATGGAAAGCATAAAAACATGAAATAAACCATAATACCATATAACATCATTCATTAATCATCAATCATCTAGGCTTCAACATTCATTAACATCAACCTTAAAGCTTCAAATTTTCAATATATAATTAGGTTATAAACTAGGGATTCTTCAATAAATAGGCTATAAACTAGGGATTCTTCAAAAACTAGTTTTGAGGCCACCAATAAATAGGCTATAAACTAGGGATTCTTCAAAAACTAGTTTTGAGGCCACCAATAAATAGGCTATAAAACTAGGCTATAAACTAGGGATTCTTCAAAAACTAGTTATGAGGCCACCAACATCAATATGAACAATCAACACCACCAACATCAAGGTACATAGAGTGGTTGATGTGTTTGATTAAATGCCCAATCCCATACCCTCATACATGATAGAACCCACTGGAAACATTACAATCCTGAAATCCTAAAAATTGTTAAGCATGTTGAATTTTGAATGGGATAAAAAATTCTACTTTTTGTATTTGAAGTCCGATGAGGTTGGAACCACTCTCAAACATCCTGAAACAATTAATGGTAATGTTAAAAATTTAAGTAAATGGATAGAAAATGAAAGATAAGGAAAATGTCAACTTTTACTTTAAGAATTTAATATTACCATTTAATGCTACTAATGATTACTAAAGTTAGGTTTTTTGTTATTAGAGTAGGCTTTTCCTCCTTTATATAGCTTTAGTATGGACTTAGGGTTAGTCCCCCCCACCCATCACTTACTCTTTTTTTTAAGAAAAATTGGAAAAAACGAGGAAGCGTTTTTTTAGCAAGAAAGCGAGCTTCCTGAAAACGCTCCCATATGGAAGCGTTGCGCTTCCTAGACGCTTCCTTTAAAAGCGAGCTTCGGGAGCAGGAGCAGAGGGGAGAACACTTCCCCGCAACCTGACTGTTAATCCATGATATTCCCCTCTTGTCGTGTACAACGTGAGAAGCAAAAAGATATTTTACCGTAAGATGTGGCATTACTTGAGACTGAAGTCTTTTGTATGCTTAATAGATTTTCTTCATTGGTGATGACCATCGCCAAAATTTGATCCACCCAAAGTGAATTTTTAATCTTGCAGGTTTCTTCAGTTTTGAACATCTATCTAAAGAATGATTATGCTTTCCGCAATACTAACAAGGATGTTGATTAAAACATTGATCCTCCATGTGGCCAATTCAATGACAATGATGGCACCGATGTTGAACTAGAATATGGGAAAATGAATCTTCTTGAAGGAATCCAAAACTTTGAAACTAGATTGGTCTAGAATATTCTAGAATATTCTAGAATATGAAAGATCACTTCATTATCATATATGATACATATTATGCGTTTATTTTTCTTGATTTATTCCAAAGGTCTGATAATGGGCTTGGAAAGATTACACAAAACATGTTCATGATAGGTGTCGTCTTCTACATCTAACGTTGTCTCACTCAAATGATTATGTGTTAACAATTGATAGGAATCAAGACTACCATTTTATTGCATATATTTTAGATAATGTTGTTAAGAGCATCGGACTCTCCAACATGGTGCAAGTAATAATAGAATGCTCTAGTTTTCAAAGTTGCAAGCTTGATTGTAGAGTGTAGGTATGGTTATCACACAAATTGTCGTCTTGAGATTAAAGCCCTAGAATCAATCACAGCTTATGGATAAACAAAAGGGAGGCCATTGTCACCAACACCTAAGCCTCTTATGTTCTTTGGGCTAGTTATTCTCTAGCTCAAGGGAGAAGCCCTAAATAGAATTAAAAGAGTTTAACACTATGTTGTTGGAAGCGAGGAACGCGGAGCAAGAGCAGAGCGAAAAGCAATATTTTCAAAAGCTCCTGTTTTGGGAGTGTTTCGAGAGCGTTTTTTGTATAGTATATATTTTAATATATTTTAATGGATTTATATCTAAAAAACATGTAGGATGTTGAATTAGCTATAGAATACATAGATTAAACCATATAACATCAATCATCTAGTAGTTATAATTTATAGCATTATCATCAAATGATCAACCATAAAAACATTAATAGGAGCTTGGCAAAGAAGGGAGGTACCATAACATTCTCATCAAATGATTAACCTAGTATAGGAGCTTTTAGTATAGGAAAGGAAGGGAGTGCGTCGAGAGCGCCTTGGGAGTGTGCTCCCAAAATTGGGAGTGTTTTGGGAGCGAGCTTCGGGAGCGGGAGCGAGGGGGTGGGGGGCGCTTCCACACATAATAGGTTTAACAAGAAAGCAAAAAGTGAGTTAGAAGACTAACTCTAACAACACAGTGTTTTTTATATAAAGAAAAATAAAAGAGTAATGAAGG
Organism: Pseudotsuga menziesii; assembly: GCA_001517045.1. Taxonomy (NCBI): domain Eukaryota; kingdom Viridiplantae; phylum Streptophyta; class Pinopsida; order Pinales; family Pinaceae; genus Pseudotsuga; species Pseudotsuga menziesii. Next base: position 475,479 of record LPNX010744035.1, on the reverse strand, counting down.
GATTGCAAACCAGCGTCTTATCAAATGGGAAGATGGGGTCAAACATGGATCACATGAGGGTTTCTTAGGAAAGATTAAAAAGAGCTAAGTTTATGGTGCACAAACCTAGTTGCTCTCTAATGGATGCGCTAATTTCAAACTCAATTAAAAGGAAAGTTCTCGACCAAAAATTTCAAATGGAATTTTAGGAGGAAAACTATCATGGAAGGCATTGGATAACACATGATCTAGAGCAAAAACTAGGCACCTAAAGTTTAAACTACCCTTCCAATTGATATAAACAACATAAATATAGAGGGCATATTCTTCATTACCTCTAGAAATTTTGAAAATCCATCCATCAACCAAACATTAAAATATAAGACGCCTTCAAAAGAACCAAGAGATATTTCACAAGACTAGTGGGATTTCTCCTCCAATACAAACATGATTACAAATGAGGAAGGGACTCTCTTATATAGAGATGATCTCTTACTTCCTTAACAATAAATAATAATAAATTTACCAAATCCCTAGATCTATCCTATGGAAGGATAAACATATTAAAAAATTCCTTCAACTAACTCTAAATTACTCTAACAACATCCATGAAATATGGTGGTCAAAGCCACAAGTACAATAGCCAAGAGAAGAAAGGCACAAGAAGGGAGTGCATCCATCAAATGAGGGTGAATGATGACAAGAAGTAGCCAAACCTAGCCTCCAAAGGCTCTCAAAAGGTAGTGCTCCAAGAAAAAGGCCTCGAAAGATGGAGCACTTCCTCAAATAAGGTGAACGCTCTCAATGAAAAGGCCCCAAAAGGCACGTGCGGCAAAAATATGGTCCAACTATTTAAATGGCAATTCTAGAATTGCTAACTTCCTCATTATTTATCAAATTTTCTATTATAACCACTTTTCGAAAATCCTACGGCCACTCAGCATTAGCACAATTTTGGGCAATATATCAAAAGGTAACTACTTTGAAGCAATAACGCCCCTTCAAAAATGGTTTTGATGAGTGTGTAAACAACCCTCCAAATGGTGGGTGCTCTTCAAGGGAAACAATGAATGTAGAACAAGTCAACAAGAGCAAGAGGTTGCTTCCATACATCAAGGGTTCAAACCCTCAACCAACAAATATATCTATATGCAATACTTCATCAAATGAAGAACGACCTCAATGTATGTGCAATGAATGTCAACATAACAACTAAACCCCAACTTCCATGCCAACTCATCAATCCATGAACTAAGGAGACCATTAATAAAAAATAGGAGCATCCAACTCAAGACCAAGTGTGCACAATAGATAACTAACCCATGAGGAAGGGGGCGACCCCTTCTACAAGGGGCTAGAATGCCATCACACAAGCCACAAGTGAGAAACAGGGAAGGTGCTCAACCAAAGATGATACCCAAAACCGCCTATGTGCCAAGGATAAAAAAACACTCCACAAAAGTACACTCGCTAACCTTTTCATGTGTATTTTCTACATATTTGATGGTACTTTTCATAGTCATACATTGTTGGGGCTTCCTAAAGCTAGCCCCCTTTCTATTTTCCATGTTTTAACACTTGGTATGAGTTATATTGATGACATATGGTCTCCATGTGGTGAGTAATCCCCTCCACTTGTTGTTGTGGCATTCATTCCTTAGATTGTGGAGCACCATTTGGCACAAGTTTGACCCATGTCTTATGAAGTTGGACCTTGACACAATTTTGGAGGAGTTCGTTGACACATGGAGCCTTTTTATTATTATTTATCCCTTGAGGGTCTCAACACATCTTCACATGCATTTAATGAGGTCGATCCACATATTTGGGCACACTCTCACCCTCCTCGAGATTCGCCCTCCTATTTTTTGACTTATGATGGGCCTCTTGAGACATGTTCTTTTCTTGAAATAAAAATTTTATTGAGAGATTGATGTATATCTCAAGGTGGCAAAACCAACCACTTATTTTATGTATATTTTACTGTGTCATGAGATGGACATTATTTCTTCAATTTTACCTAGATGAGATATAGGATTTATTATTATGTTATTAAGGAGTTTGTTGAACTTGTCAAAGAGAGACTCCCTCATTTGTAAACTTGTCAAAAGCTTATGGAGAAATCTCTCTCTTTGTTATTTGTTTATCTATTGTGGTGAATCCTTATGGATAATTTATGCTAGCACTAGCATATACTATGGTTTCTGAAGTGGATCTACAATTATTTCTAGCTTGGGATGAAATCAAGTAAGCCCTTACTTTGTTTTGTTAATGTTTGATATTGTATGGTTGGATAGGTAACATATTCTCAACTCTTGATTGTATACCCTAGGCTTCCCTATGTTAGGATTATTTAATAATCCCCCCTTGTCGACCTTATTCATTTAGTCGCTTTCCTAGTTTAGGATGATGTTATCACTTTCCTAGAGTTATGCAGATGTTATATGGGGCCCACTAGCCACTTAATGCGCCCTCATGCATGTGTTTAGGACCTATAGAGATCAATCCCAAAATTTTAGGATCCCACTCAATGTTATGGGAGTCCCACCTTCAATTCACCTTCATCTGAGTGAAGTTAGGCTCTGATGGCCACTTTTAGTTAGCCAAGACATTTAATGCGGCACTTTTGCATGGGATTTGCATGATTCAAGGATAAAGGCACCCATGCTCACCTACCATCTCGGTTAACTGATTGTTAATTGATTGAGTTGTTCAGAGTTGTACTAGTGATGTCTAAAGCATTGATTTTTCCTATGCTAGTCATGTCTACAGTTAGGGATTCGAATAACTCCTGGGATATTCGAATTTCCTCCTTTGTACTACGTATTGTTCATACACAGATTAATGATAATGGTTACCAATTTATTGTTGCCAATTGGTGTTTCTTCCATGATTAATTTCACATTGCATTTTTATCAATGTTTACACTACAATTCATCTTTCTTCCTAATTCTTTCACTATAAGGTATTCTCCAGCCTAATGATCTCATGCGGTTCATAATTTCACACCCTACATAGTGAATATTACGCTCAAGTTTTATTTGAAAATGTCACTTGGACCTTTTCCTTTGTAGACCCTTCGGATAGATCTAGCCCTAAAAGATTTGATAGGATTGGCACTACTAAGGAAAACATCTCCCTTAGACTACCCAAGGGAGATGGGGTAAACATCTCCCTTGGACTACCCGCATCACGAGAGCATGCGAAGTGTAGGGAACATCCCCTATACTCTCAAGAACGCATCCCCATGTAACATTGGTTAAAACTTAAGACATGTATGAGATTTCTATTAAAGTGGCATTTATATCTATCAATTTCCCTGATAATTTCATGATAGTTTACTATTTTAAAAATAATACTTTTTTGAATTATGTATATCCAAAGCCCTTCTATTTTTTAATTTCATGTTTGACCATTTCCTAAAATTTTGGGGTGCCAAAGTCATATGTCGTCCCCATTTCAAAAACCTAAACCCATTTCAAACTTTTGTGCAACTTAGTCTAGTTGCTCTATTACCCCCCATTTTGCCATGGGTGTCCACATGTGATTTTTGTCACAAATTTAGCAAGGGTTGCAACTTTAAGGAGCTATAGAAGGCCTTAGTTCCTTGATGCTAGACTTTTGCTTCTTGTTGTGACTATGTCCTAGTGTTGATAATGCCCTAGCATATGGATTTTCTTGATACACTTGGGCAAGTAGCTATAATATGTGTCTTGTCATGATGTTTTGGCTATTGACATACTCTCATGCGGATGATTATGGTTGTGTTTATGAGGGTTTGATGGTGCATTTCATTCACATATGTCACATGGATCACATCCTTGAGGGGCACCCTAGTGCTCTTGGTTTGATTTGCAATCTTGATGACATGTACCACTGTTATTCATGGTGCACTTGTTTGTTTACATGATGATGTGGTGGTTGAAGGCTATTCCATGAGAGTGCTCTAGGATTTTGAAGTTAATTTGGTACCTTTATGACATATACCATCAAGATTAGTGAAGCGCTCTTCCAATTGTGACTTAACACAACTTCTTGATGGCATGGACTAGCAATTCAGCATGATTTGATGATATGGATTGGTTCCCCTAAGAGCGTTCTTGTTCATGGACAATTGGATGACTTATGTAAATAATATGGTGGCCTTTGGGGGTCTTTCCTTGTAGAGCCCTTTGGATGCACTTTCATACCCATGGATGCCATGGATGGTTCTCTTAGAGTGTTCTTGCATCTTTCATATGGATGACACCTTGGTTCTATAGGCTATTGTTATTGGTTGAGCGCCCTCCTTAATTGTTTCTCTTGACACTTCTAGAGGTTGTTGAATTTTAACGTGTATGATATTTTTCAAAAATTGCAGACTGTATTAGAGATAGGACTTGAGATATTAACAACAGTAAGATAAATACAGTGGTCAATCAAGAATCATACAATTGAACCCGAAAGCACACAATTTTTCATGGGGAAACCTTTTAAGGACAAAAACCCCAAAGCATTAGTCATTCATCCTCTAAATGAGATGACTGAGTTTGTACATGAAAAATAAATTTTGTTCTCAAAATTCTGAGATGAATGTTCATAAATATTTCCAAAACCAAGGTATCCCTAGCAGGTTTACTGCTGCCACCATTTTCTATTGCCAGGTGGAGTGTGAGTTGTTGATGAGTTCTGTAGCAACATCATGCTGCTAACCCTAACCACCTGTAGCAGCGCTACTGCTGCTGCCCGTGACCACCAAGCCTGTTTCCTGTGACCTGCTAACTGTTGGTGTTGCCAATCATGACCCTCAACGAGGGTTGTAACAGACTGGTGTGCCACCCGTGACCACCAACCAGCTGATCCTTCCCACCATGACCATCAGCGAGGGCTATAGCAGCCTGTTGCTGCTACCCGTGGCCTCCACCAAGGCTATAGCGGCCTGCTGCTGCTAGCCGCGACCACCTGCAAGGTTGTTGTTGTAGCCTTAGACCACCACCGAGGGTGGTGTTGTTGCCCTAGACCACCACCGAGGGTGGTCCTGCTGCCACCGAGCTTGCTGTAGCAACCCTTGTCACCACCGTGAACTGTATGTTGTGAAGGGAGATACCTTAGCATGCTAGGAGCCGCCACACTAGGATAAGAGAAAGAACAAAAGAAAAACTCAGCCACGAATTTTCCTTCCACAGCAACAAGGATGATGATGATCCCAATCACGAATTGCCTCGATCAAATGGAGCAATCAATTGATGAAGTTGATGATTGTGTGTATAAAATGAATTGCAAATGCCCTTTATTTATAGTCCATCAAACATTTAAGTTGGTTCCACATAATTAGGAGTTGACATTAGGGTTTAACTTCTTTTTCATCTTTCACCCTTTGGCTTTAATATTTTGTGGTATAAAAGTCTTCTTGGTGTTTTGACTTGTGCCACTTGGTCCTTCTCTTGATGGTCTCATGGACCAAGACTAGGGTTAGGTGGTCCTCCAAGTATTTTTGTGGCCATACCAAGTTGTCTCAAGGGTCCTTGTGGTTCATTCATGCCCACTCAATGTACATCTTCATAAATAAGGAGAATTATCCAATGCTTTATCTTGATCTCCTTGTGCCACCAAGACCAAGTGATAGGTCTCTCAACCAGGGGTAGCTAGTCCCTGGAGAAGGTGGCATAACCCATAGATCAAGAAGAGGAGTGCATCACTTGCCCAGACCTAGCATAGGGCTTATGGTGATGACCTGGTAACTGACCAAGTGCCTCCATTCTCCCAGAGAATGGCCCACAACCTTGTTACCTACTAGGTCATACCTAGTTGGTGTTATCAAGTGAGTTGGGTGATGAGAACAAACACTTGTTCATTATTCAAAGTTTAGAAGTCATTCAGCCTTCTTCTAGGAAAAAATTTTAAAAATTTTCTTGTACCACATGTTCATACCCCCTTGGGGGAGTTGTAATAAAATGTTCTAGCATGGTGGTGTATGTAAAAGACTCTGTCTCCTAGACTTATTTATCAATCTGACGAGCCCAAAGTGTTTTTTCCCTTAGAGATTATTTGTTGTTGAACAAACGACTAATAATTTCTGAGTTTTTCACTCATACCTCCAAAGTTGGGGTGGTCGTCTTGGTATTTAAGCCTAGAGGGTTTTTAGAGTCTATGTGTCAATGTCTATAAACATGTTAGGCATTAATATTGAGTCAGATGGACATGTGCTAGGTCCCCCTAGGTTTATTTTTATGTTTTGGTAAAAATTAATTTTCCCGTAAACTTAGGGTATTTTTTAATAGTTTAATTGGGAAAATTGAGATTGTAATAAAAGTGTGGTTAGGGATCAGTTTTGGACATGGGGGTGCTCATTTTCTAACTAAGAGCACCCATTTAACCCAAAAACCCACTTTTCCTAAGTTTTAAGTGATAAATTTATCACTTACGTCAAAAATCTCCAAAAAATCATTTTTATTAATTAAAAAATCAAAATAATTAATAAATGGAGAATATTCCCAAATTCCTAAATCAGTGGGATTTGCTCCGATTTGATTGAAATCAGTGGCATCGGCTTCGGATTGACTAGGATTTACCATTCCTTTACTGAAGGCACTGATCAAGGCTGATGAGGAGCTTAACTGGCTCACGCAGGCTTGAGGGTTGCGGCCTCTTTCTCTCTCCTCCACACGTGTGGGTTGATTTGACAGCTGATTGATGGTTTGGTCAGTTTACTGGGAGAGGTGTCAATCAGGTTTTCAGTTCCAGTCTAGTTAGACTCAGTTCACCTTCAGATTAGACTCAACTTAACTCTCCATCAACTGGAGTCTCTCTTTCAGTCAGGCATGCGCCCCTCTTAGCCAGTCTGGCTATAAATAAAGCCCCTGCCTCTCTCACAAACTAGTTTGGTTTGGTGTAAGAGAGTGCATGTTATTGTAACCTATATGTTATTGCTATTTTTTGTGGAATAAAAGAAAGCTTTGGAGGCTAGAGGTGGTGTGCTTTGTTGTGTGGATTTAGATTGTCATGCATTATTGAGGTAAAAAACAGTATTTTTCCAATTTTTATGCATTACTTGTGGTTTAGATCTTGCCTATGATGGTTTCACCGAACTGGTAGGAACAGGAGTTGAAAGTAAGATTACTTTAATGCATTACTTGTGGTTTAGATCTTGCCTATGATGGTTTCTCCGAACTGGTAGGAACAGGAGTTGAAAGTAAGATTACTTTAATTCTTATATTATCATTGTATGCTTAGAGGTAAAAAATTGCATGCTAAATAAGTGTGTTTTCATGCATTATTAACCTCTTTTTATAGGTGATTTCAAGATCTCACGGGTATTGTTTGAGTTTTGGTTGAGTCGCAGGTTTCCCAGTTTCCAAGTGGTCTGGATCTAGTTTGATGCTACCCCTTTCAAGGCAAATACGAAAGACATAGTCCCTCAACACCTCACTACAAAGTGTTTCAAAGCGAAACCCCCTGCAGCATAAAATACTCGTTCCTTTCTCAATCTTAAAAATTATTTTTCCCTCTTGTTACTCAACTTGTTTACTTAAGATCTTTGCATTAAGAAGTATAGATCTTGCACTTAGATCTAGTTCTCAAGTTTTTATCAGATCTAGTAAGCATTGTTCATTCATTTTGAATAGATCTCGCATAAAGGAATCAATTTTTGCATGGTATTTTTAGTGAAATCTATAGCTTGCATGCAATAGTTGTTCCTTTCAAGTTTTAAAGTTATATCTAGCATAGAAGTGCATATCATATTGGCTTCCCAAAAGGCAAGTCAAGATCCCAAGGAAAGCTTGCTTTCCTTGGTTCCCTTTTGGTTCTTTTTTAACTTAGATTTTTTTGGGTATTTTTTGTGTTGTCCAAAGACACTTCTAAAGTGTTTTTGGGCATTTTTTACTAAACTTTGCTTGCTGGTTTTTAGCAGGTCTGTTCGAAAAGAGGAGGATATGCTGCCCAAAAACCAATTTGTGGGCCATCTGGAGCTTCCAGGAAGTTCCCCCCTTAGACGGGCTTCTTTTCTTACTGTTTTGTAAGCCTTTGGATCCCAAATAACAAGGACCAAAGTGCATTTCCTCTAAAGTATTGTGACAAATTAATCAAAAAGATCCAGAGTAGGATCTTTCGAGCCTGCTCCCCACCCCCCCGGGGGGGATTCTACGTTTTGGTGGTTTTTTGTTTTTTTTTCATTTTCTTCAGTTTAGTTGTGTTTTGCAGCATTCTATACTTTGAGTTTCATTACAAGCTTTCAATATTCATAAATTCAAGTAATCATACTACTTACCCCACGACTTCCCGATTGTGACCCAAAAGGGGAAAGAGATGCGTGGTAGGACTAATTACACAATTCGTGATTTTTTCTGGTTTTTTTCTTTTATCTAAAATCAACCCCTCCTCGCTTTCCCGATTGAGGTCCATTTGGACGGAAAGAGATTCCTGGAGGGTTTTTTTTTTAACAAAGAACACAAGTTTAAAATCCTTAAAAAATTACCAAGACTCCATTCTGTATGCTCTACACTAGCTGTGGTTCATTCGATCAGTCGACTGCATCAAAAGCAGCGTGGGTGACTAGAATAATTAGTTCCCACATTTTTCAATAAACCTCCACAAGCGAAAATCCAACACCTCAATTTAAGCCATTGCGGTGGCAAATTACCCAAAGGAAGCAGGAACAACTAGTCAGTGACCCCGAGACACAGTTAGGCTACACCCTTGCAGTGTAGTGTTGAACATCGTCTCAGAGACTCCAACCAGCCTACATATTCCTTGCGGGTAGCCGTATCGGTTAAGGGTTTTGGACATACTCCCCGTACCCTCTAGGTATATTGGGAGTCCCCTTCCCCCCTAAGTAGTCAACTCATCCCACATTAACTTAAAATTTGACCAAGAGCACTTGCAACATTTCTTTCCGCATTTCAACAACAATTTCGTTTGTGGACTCCATTATTGGCACTGGTCTCTTTTTTATATTTATCATATGTTTCTACATTCTTTGCTTATCAAGTCCTAATTTTTATGTTGTTGTGGTGTAATCAATCTTGCAAATATCTTGTGTTAAATTTGTTTATCAAAAACTCCTAAGTAACTTATTTCATCACCATAAAACACTAAATCCCTAAAAGCCTTAGCAATTAATAGGGTATACCCCCCTTGGCTTCGTTAGGAGTTTGCCTAAACAAAGGAGTGAAGAAGAAGGTGACAGCCTTGACTCAAGACTTGCCCCCAAGGACACACCGAGTGGCTTGAAGATTTCTGCTACTTCCCTCTAGGTGTGTGAAAGGCAGCCCCAGGTTGAGTTCCGAGTCCTGTACTAGGTTAAATTCCTAGTAACTGACCAGGTGCCTCCATTCAGTGAATGGCCCTCAGGTCTAGGATGAGACCCCCAGTCCTAGATTGGGTCAATTTTCGGGTAACTGACCAGGTGCCTTCATTCTCCCAGAGAATGGCCCTCAGCCCCAGGCTAAGTCCCCCAATCACAGACTAGGTCAAATTTCTAGTAACTAACCAGGTGCCCCCATTCAAAGAATGGCACTCAGCCCCAAGAAGAGTCCCTAGTCCCAGACTGGGTCAATTTCCTAGTAACTGACCAGGTGCCTCCATTCTCCCAAAGAATGGCTCTCGATGCTGCTTAGGAAAAATCAACAGAGGCATGTTATGACTTGTAAATGGGGTCATCCCCTTCTTCATGGATTTGGTAGATTATTTTGGGGTTGTTGTAATATCCCAACTGATATTCTATTGTACTTTGGTAATATGTTTGTTGTTCAGATGCTCAAATTGTACGGGAAAGATAAATAAAATGTGCATGCAAAACGTGTCGTGCCAAACGACCCTAAAAAATAGTTGATCTGGAGAGAAAATAGGGTAAAGACTTTTAGTCAAAAGGGATACACATACCACTGATAATAATGTTGATATTCTGTCAATAGAAGAGATGCATGCAAGTTGTGCCAGAAAGATAAGAAAATAGTGCTCGTCTTTAGCAGTTGACACCCAGCTGAAAGTGTGCCCTCCTTCTCTTGGTCTTGATGTTTTTGAGGGATGAGTTGTTTGTTGTTGCTGAAACTTTCTAGGACTAAGAGTATAGTCCCCCAGGAGAGATAAGGGGATGCATGCAAAAGTTTAGCCTCCTTCAAGCCACCTAGCGAATTGATTTACTTCAGGAGGGAAGATGCCCTCTTTACTCAGCTTTTTGCTGGTGGAGGCTCTGAATGTGCCTGGAACGGAATAGTAATCACTCAATATGTTGATGTAACCTTGCTGAGAAGAATGAAGGTAGCATGCAGAAACTTTACTGGATTCTTGAAGGCTAGCGAATGGATCTGGGATTTCCAGCGATTTCCCAGCAGCAAATGTGCACCTGCAATAAACTCTTTCTCTGACTGTTGGATGATTGAACCAAGAATAAAGAAGATGATGAATACTTGATGATAGATCTGGATGATCTACCCCGAAGTGATTAGGGCAGATAGATTCCACTGCCGAAACCCCTTGCTAGCTGGAGACCTTCGTCTCCAACCCCAACTTGTTGGTGCGGCACCTGCTGCTGCTGCTCTAGAAACCAAACTCAATAATAATAATTGATAGATATCCCTTTTGGTTCAATGACACTTCTTATATAGCTTTAGCATGTACTTTTAGGGTTTGCATGTCACTTTTAGGGTTTGTACTTTACTTTTTGCATGCATGCAATTCTAATTGCTCATTGACTTAACTAAAGAAGTAAGGCCTACATGCTCCACATACTTTATGATATTAACTCTAATGGCCTTCTTTACTATATTGATGACTTAATAATATTGAATTGATGTTCCTTTCTGCTCCCAATGATATTAGTGGTCAGTTATTCCCTTTCTTTAATACCCGCTCGAACTTATGGGAATAAAATAGGTTAACAGGTGCCTCGAGGTGGTTTAATTAAAAGAGGACATCACAGTTGCTCTTGGATTTATGCTTCTATCTTGATAAGTGGGCTCCTTATTCTATGGATCTAGCTTTTGCACATGTGTTTACTCAATCATTTGGAGGTGATGTTCTAGCTTCAAGAGTAGTTATCTTTCAACAAAGTGCCCATAATTTTGACAACTAAATGCCATTAGATGCAAAGTGGCAATGGGATTTCCGAAAAGTTGTTATAATAGAAAATCCATTAAATATTGAAGAAGTTGGCAATTCTAGAATTTTCGTTTAAGGAGTTGCACTGCATTTTGGTTGCACGTGTCTTTTGGATCCTTTTCATGGAGAGCATTCAACTTAGGAGCCCCTCACGTCATTTATTGCCATTTTTAGGAAGCGCTCCACCTTTCGAAGCCTTATTCATTGGAGCATTCCACTTTTGAGGAGTTCTAAAGGGTTTGTTGGACATTTAATGGGGGTTAAACCCTAGGTCTAGGGTTTGTCTGCCCTCATTCTTGATTATTAGACCCTATCTATTGGAGTGATACACTTGGAGGGCCTTTGGAGGCCATTCATTGGGTCTTTACTTGTCATTCATCCTCTCTTCATGGAGGTGCTCCTCTCATTCATCTTGAAGACTTGTATTTGTCGCTTTGACCACTATATTTCATGGATTTTGTTAGTAGTGAGTAATTCAGTTTGTTTACTCCATCCTAGGCTAGATCTAGGGTTTTTTTATTGTTTTTTGAAGAAGGAAGAGGAGCTAAAATCTATATAAGGCTTTGTTCTCTCCTTCAATTGTTAGGGTTGATTTTTGAGAGTTCTCCCTCTTTTGGAACTTAATGGATATGTGTTTCTTGGTGCAATAAGAAGTGTAAGGGTTTCTTTTCCATTCAAAATGTGGCTTATTGTTCTTATTTCTCTGTGTTGTTGGTGATTTGTAGAGTTAATAGAACTTATCTAATTAGGGCCAATTGAAAGGGTTATTTAGCTCAATGGGATGGTTTTATTGAAAAGTATTTTCATTATTTCCCTTTGATGTCTTATGCATGAAAGTATTAACTGTAATTTTTCCTTTAGAGCTCAACTAGTGCTAAACAATATATTCAAATTGTTACTAGAAAACCACACATGAACATCTTTACTAGTATGCAGCGAAATATAAAATACTGAGAAACATTCACAACATCACATCACATATAGACACGGTTATTTTCGGTATGGAAACCCCCGGAAAAAACCAAGATGGGAAAACCGGTGCAGCAGTCAGATATAGAATATATATTATCAAGATATGGAACTTTTACAACCAGCAGGTAAAATACACTCAACCTGGAAAACTGAAAACCTCAACAAAATCACTGAGCAACCCAGCAGCAAGGCAATGCTACTCTACGCAGCTGTATGGCCCTGCGTCAGCAGTACGGCCTGTTGTATGGTTGTTGACGTCAGTGGAACGGATCCGTATGGTCTGTACGGTGCACCTGCTACATGTGACACTGCCCCTCTATGCGATTTGTATGGTCTTTGCTCAACCTCGATGAACTTGTCATGTAGCTGCTCCTCCGTATTTTCTGCAAACTCCTCCATCTGACTTCTCTCTGTCTGTATCATGTATGTGTCATCTCCACCAAATCTCCTTTTAACTCAATGGCTAAGCAAAAACCCTAACCCTCACTATGGATCTATGGATGAGATCCTCCGGTGAAAATCAATGGCCAAGATTAGATTAGCCTTCACTTAAATATTTCACTTTTCATTTTAATAAAGTGATTCCATTAAGTCAAAATCAAATTAGAATAATTAAAGTATTTTCCTAAGTCAAAACTTCAGAAAATCACTTTAATAGATTTGGCTTCCAGTTTAATGTCTCTCTAGCATGCAAGGACACATGCAATGCTAGAAGACCTTCCTTGTTGCACTTTCTAACATTAACTTGCTTTCACCATCTTTCTAGAGTTGTTACTAATTTACTTCATTGCATAATACACACCGTGTACAATGTTTTGATATGGTTACTTCTTGGGCCGTCCGAGTGTATTTCTACCTTTCATTTTTCAGCATGTTAAAGTTTTCTTATGGTATGTGTATGCATCCTTAGTTTCCCTAACCATTCACGAACTTGGCCTCTTAGACTAGCGCCTTGACTCTCCTTTCCTTGGATTGGAACTGTTAAAGTTTGTGCAGCTGCGACCCATTCTCATAGAGGATGGTACCCTAGTCAGTTGAGTAGGATAGAGTAAGACCCTAGAAGGTACCCTAGGGCCCCTAGTAGTCTCCAGGGGTTCTTGGTCTAGGACCAAGCAGGTTGATGCCATGGCAAAGCCCCTAGCATGTGGCTAGGGCCCCTATATGCCTCTAGGGTATTCCGGTTTGGAACCAAGGACACGATGTCCAAGTAGAGCCTACAGGTAGAGGCAGAGATATATTCGGGTCTTGAACCAAGGACACGATGTCCAAGTAGGTCTTGCAGGTAGTTGATCAACTTTCAGTGTGAGACTGAAACTCAGCTTAGTACTGAGAACCATTCTGCGAGAGAATGGAGGACCCGATCAAGGTCCAGGGATTGATCAACCTAATTCAATGTGACACTGAAACTCGGCATAAGGCTGAAAGCCATTCATTAAGAATGGAAGATAATGATGTCCCCTCTCCTAATCGGTTATTGCTAGGTTGCTTCTCAAGGGACTGGCCACCCCTTGACGATGTCCCTAGTACCTAACCCTTAGGAGCAGTGTTAAGGACAAAAGGATTGTACCATTTGTTTGGATCTTCCCCTTTATACAGTGATGACAAAATAGATAAAACTATGTACCTTGAGAGACAAAAGTCTTTGGTCTTGTTTGTCCTAATTGAATGATTGTCCACCTTTATGGTTCACCTTGATCTCGTGGTTGTTGACTATGGGTCCTATTCATACTTGGTCCTAGCACCCTCACTTATGTGCACCTTTGACTATGATGACTCCTACTTTATGGAGTGTATTTACCTAATGGTTTATTAAAGACCATTGGACCATATATTGTTATGGTTACCTTATGTTTTGGACCCTTGACCCACTTGTAGTTTTGGACTATTTATTTTGGACTATTTACATTGGACTATTTACTTTATATTGGACATATGGACTTTCACTTTATGACTTTATTTAAATTTATTATTTTATAGTCTTATTAATAAAATCTTTATGATTTTATTAATAAAGACTTTTGAACTATTTAATCTTATCTCATGTTTAAGATCTTTCCTTTATGATTACTCTTTGGATTATTTTATATTACACTATTGATTAAAGTTACTTTATGATTACTCTTTGGATTATTTTATATTACACTATTGATTAAAGTTACTTTATGATTACTCTTTGGATTATTTTATATTACACTATTGGTTAAAGTGTTTTGGTTTGGATTATTTATTGTGGACCCTTAGCACTATTCTAAACGTGAATCTTTTACGGATTATTTATTGTGGACCCTTAGCACTATCCAAAAGTTGAATCTTTTACACCACTTAACCTTATTAAAAGATTAGGGTATTTTTATGTGATTATTGATTTTGGAAGTTTCTCCACTTAGCTTCACGTGTTTATTTTCACGGGTTGTTTGTATTTTTCTTTTCTCTGCGATTTGCAATTTGCCTACGGGCTGACTGCGTTCATTCTTCCTCGATATGTCTGTCGTTCTCCTTCATGGTTGTCTGTGGGTTGTCTGTTGTTTTTCCTTCACCTGCTGCAAGCGTTTTCCCTCACGGTGATGATCTTTTGTTTCTTCACGTGTCTACTCTCTGCAATTTGTTGGACTGAGTTTTATGCTCTGCATTTTTTAGCTGAGTTTTATGCTCTGCATTTTTGAGCTGAGTCTTGCCTCTGCGATTAATCTCTGTGAGTTTATCTTCAGTGATTTCTATCCACCGTGATCTCTGCTCTCTGCTTGATATCTTCATAGGTTTATCCTCACGGTCTTATCTCTGTGTACCTTCATGATTTGTATCTACAGTTTATCTTGTAGAAATTTCTGAGTTTTACTGTTTGCTGGTTTATGTTAACATTTCGTGGTTTTCACTTACAGCCGGTTTTGCATTGGCTGTAAGTTACTTAAGAAATTTTGCTGAACAATTAAACACACAGTAAAAAATACTAACAGGCTGAAAAACACATTTTCCAATCACACCATAAAATGATAGACTCGGAGATTTTTGGCCAATGGCCTTGGAAAAACCCACAAGGGGAAAACTAGTCAGAGAGAGAGAGATTTTATTATTTTCAGCAAAATATCAGGACAGAAATACAGAGAAAATTTTAACTTATCTCCACCCAAGATTTCATCTCAAAATCTTGAAAAACGTGCCCAGCAATTAATGCAGCCGTACACCCTTGATTTCTGTGCCAAATAAATGCAGACCGTACACTGTCTTGATTTCTGTACCAGCAATTAAATGCAGCCGTACCCTGTCTCGATTTTCGTGCCAACAATAAATGCAAGCCGTACTCCCTCGAAATATGTGCCAAATAAATGATGTCTGTACCCTCAAAAACTGTGCAGTAAATTAATGCAGCCGTACCTCGATTTCTGTGCAGCAATTAAATGCTGGCCATACCTCGATTTCTATGCCACATTAAATGCAGGCCGTACTCTACAGGTCGTACCCTCGAATTCTGTGCAGACCGTACAGCATTAAATGCAGTCCGTACTGTGCATTAAATGCAGTCCGTATAGTTCTTGGGTTCTGTGCAAAAAAATAAACGATGTCTCGAAATTCGTGCCCACCAAAATCTCTTTAGCGGGATGTCTAGAAAAATCGTGCCCACTCTCCTTCTTCAACTCTCTCTCTTCCTTCTCCTGAAAATGAAAAAGTGAAGAGTTTTGCCTCCCTCAACCCTTTTTGTCTAAACCCTAAGTGGGAATCTAATCCAACGGTGGAGAAAGATCCAATCCAATGGCTAAGAGTCAATGAGTAAAAATCACATTTATTTAAATCACTTAAATAAATTTACTCACCCACTTAAATTTATCAAAAAGTGACTTTAACTTTATAAAGTCTCATTAAGTAGCTTTTAATGTGAGGGTCACCTTTTTCCCTCTTCTAAGTGACTTAGGCAAAAAAAAAGTCACTTAGGGAACATATTCCTAGGTACAAAAACTAACACTCCCTCTTACCGAGGAAGGTGTTCTGCACCACTCCCAACTTATCTCTGAAGAAGACAAACTTCCCCCTCCCCAAACACTTCGTCAGAATGTCTGCAACCTGCTCATTAGTGGATATATACTGTAGCTCAACTGCCCCTCTCTGAACATAGTCACGGATGAAATGGTACCTGATCTCAATGTGCTTCAACCTGTCATGAAACACTGGATTCTCAGAGAGCTGAATGCAACTCTGATTGTCACAATAGATCACCGTAGGCCTAAGCTGCTGATCAAATAAATCTACCAATAACTTGCGAAGCCACAGTGCTTCACAAGTAGCCTGACTGGCTGCCATATACTCAGCCTCAGCAGAACTCAGTGCAACGGACTTCTGTTTCCGACTGAACCACGACACTACTGCCGAGCCCAAACTGAATCTGTGAACCCAACCAAGCTGACTCCACCCGAACCTCTGTAGTCCAGACCATAATCCACCGTACCTGCAAGATATCTCAGAATGTGCTTTGCGGCAGTCCAGTGCACACTCCTAGGCTCAACCATGAACTGACTAAGAGTGTTGACTGCAAAACACAAGTCTGGCCTGGTATTGACCAGATACATCAATGACCCAATGAGCTAACGATATAAAGTGGGATCCACCAACTTACCCTCGAAAGCA
>LPNX010744035.1:430678-458340 GCA_001517045.1 Pseudotsuga menziesii | reverse complement strand
AAACCGAGCCTTGTACTTCTCCACACTGCCATCTGCAGCATGCTTTATCTTGTAAAGCCACTTGGAAGTCACAACTGACTTCCCCTCAGGTCTCGGCACGATCTCCCAAGCATCATTCTTCATGATGGAATGGTACTCTTCCATCATGGCATCTCTCCAGACCTGATGCTGGGAAGCCTCCTCAAATGTGAATGGCTCAGAGTCACGAAGACTCACAACAAGAGCCATATCATACCTGTCTGGCACCACACCAAGCCTGTCTGGCTCCACCACTGTCCTGATCTGCTCCTGGGGCCTACCAAATGCCTCTACTTCCTTCAAGGTCTCCTGAAGCCACTTGGGCTTCCTCTTCCTTGAAGACTGCTCCTCCTGAACTGGTCTTGGGCTCTCCTCATCTGAGGAAGTCCCAGTACCTGAAGGTCCAACACCCCGAGGACCAGTACCTGATGAACTTGTGCCTGACGAACCTGTGATCTGAGGACTCAAACCTGAACCTGTCCCTGAAACTGTCCCTGAAGTACTAGCCACCTGAATCACTGAACCTGTAGAAACTGTGCCTGTACCTTGTGATCCAGTCACTCCAGAAACCTGTGGACCTGATAGCTGCATCGAAGAAGCCTGTACCAACTGAGGTGTGGGAGCTAGTGTCTCCCCCTGCTCTAACTCCCTAGACTTCCTGAAGGCTCTCTCCTCATCAAACTTCACTTCCCGCCGGACAACAACTCTCCTCGAGCTAGGTAAGTAAAGCCGATAGGCCTTCGAAGTCTCGTCATATCCCACAAATATGCCTCTCTCTGCGGTGGGATCAAACTTCGTCCTCTTCTCAGAAGGGACGTGAGAGTAAGTCAACGAGCCAAATATACGAAAGTGGCCCACCTCAGGCTTCTTGCCTGAATACATCTCCTCAGGAGTCTTACTCCCCACTGCCCTGTGAGGACTCCTGTTCTGCAGATAAACTGCAGTGCTACATGCCTCTGCCCATAGAAAGAAAGGTAACCCCTGATCATGAAGCATCGCTCTGGCTGCCCCCACAATCGACCTGTTCTTTCTCTCTGCTACTCCATCCTGCTCAGGAGTGCAAGGAACTNGAGGTGTGGGAGCTGGTGTCTCCCCCTGCTCTAACTCCCTAGACTTCCTGAAGGCT
Source organism: Pseudotsuga menziesii (assembly GCA_001517045.1). Classification (NCBI taxonomy): domain Eukaryota; kingdom Viridiplantae; phylum Streptophyta; class Pinopsida; order Pinales; family Pinaceae; genus Pseudotsuga; species Pseudotsuga menziesii. The sequence continues at coordinate 457,196 of LPNX010744035.1, read as the reverse complement.
CTCTCCTCATCAAACTTCACTTCCCGCCGGACAACAACTTTCCGCTGACTAGGTAAGTAAAGCCGATAGGCCTTCGAAGTCTCGTCATATCCCACAAATATGCCTCTCTCTGCGGTGGGATCAAACTTCGTCCTCTTCTCAGAAGGGACGTGAGAGTAAGTCAACGAGCCAAATATGCGAAAGTGGCCCACCTCAGGCTTCTTGCCTGAATACATCTCCTCGGGAGTCTTGCTCCCCACTGCCCTGTGAGGACTCCTGTTCTGCAGATAAACTGCAGTGCTACATGCCTCTGCCCATAGAAAGAAAGGTAACCCCTGATCATGAAGCATCGCTCTGGCTGCCCCCACAATCGACCTGTTCTTTCTCTCTGCTACTCCATTCTGCTCAGGAGTGTAAGGAACTGTCAGCTGCCTCTGAATGCCCTCCTGTCTGCAAAATGCATCGAACTCCTTGGAGGTATACTCACCCCCATTGTCCGATCTCAACATCCGGATCTTCCTCCCCGTCTGCTTCTCCACAAGGGCTTTGAACCCTTGGAAGACTCTCAACACAAGTGAGGACTTCTTGCTCCTCAAGAAGTAGATCCAGGTCTTCCTGGAGTAGTCATCAATGAAGCTAATGTAGTACTCAAAACCTGTCAAAGACAAAGATGACATAGGACCGCATATGTCAGAATGGATAAGATCTAGCACCCCGGCAGCTCTCGTGTCACTGCTCGGAAAAACAGTCTTGGTGTACCTTCCCAAAGCACACCCCCTGCACACATCACTCTGCTCAATGTTGAACTCCGGTAATCCTGTAACCATGCTCCTCAACAATCTGAGAGCTGGGTGATGTAGGTGGGCCATCCTTCGATGCCATAGCTCACATAGCTCACTGCTGCTGCTGTGTGCTAGAGCACACTGTGGTTGAAACAAGAGCTTGTACAACTTTCCACATCTGACTCCAATGTCCATGGCACTAGACATACCTGTAGCCCTGGGATACACCTGCACTTTCCCATCTGAAAAGCACACCCCAAGACCCCTATCCTCAATGGTGGAAACTGACACAAGGTTCTTCTTTAGCCCAGGGACATACAACACATCCCTCAGAGTCATGAGACTCATAGACTCCCTCTGAAATGTAATGGTCCCCCGACCAACAGCTCTAACAACGGTGTTGTCTCCAAGGACAACCTCCACATCTATACCTGTCTGAGATAGCTCTGAGAACATCTCTCGAGCTCCAATCATGTGGCTCGAGGCTCCGCTGTCAATATACCAAGTAGTAGAGGTGGATGGACTCCCCTGATGACCTGCCAACAATGAATGCTCACTATCTATATCCATGTCTATGCTGGTGGCTAAAGAGACTCTCTCTCTCTCCATCTGTCCAGCATATAGGGAAAACTCCCTCTAAAATGCATCACCAAACTCATCAACCTCTGCTGAGGCTGCAGTCTGCTGTCCCTGTCCCTTCTTCTTCTTCTTGCTTGGACACTGTGAGGCATAGTGCCCAAACCCCTGACATGCATAACACTTGATTTTACTCAAGTCTTTCTTCTGCCCACTCTGCTGCTGTTGCTTGGCCCCACCCTTCTTGGGACCCTTCTTCTTCTTGCCCTTAGCTGCCAAAGCCACATTCACGTCATCAACCCCACTGTGAGATGTACTGCCCTGTACAAGACCTCTCCTGGTCTCCTCCTGCACAAAGTCATCCCAAAGTCTCTCCCAGGTAGGTAGGTTCTCTCTGCCCACTATGGCTTGCACAAAAGCACCCCAGGGCTTTGAAGCCCCATTCACTGCAGTGCGTACAAGCTCTGTAGGGGCTACCACCTCCCCAACTGCTGCAAGTTCATCCTGAACTGCAGAAATCCTGGTAAGATATGCTGTGACTCCCTCACCCCCATTCATCTTTATACTTTTGAGTTTCTCTTTGAGAACCATTTTCCTGTTCTCATTGGAACTCTCATACAAACTGATCAAGGCTGTCCACATCAAGTGTGCCCTAGTCTTGCCTGAAATGTGAGGGATTATGTGGTCTTTAACTGCATCAAGAATGATCCTCCTAGCTTTACAGTCCTGCTTGTTGAAAGCTGATAAAGCTGCTGCATCTGTTGATGCAGGAATGACAATCGGATTAGCTGTAGTGTTCCTAACTACATCCGGCCATAACTCATTCTCCTCCAGTAACAGTAAAATTCTGGCCTTCCACGGCACAAAATTTCCTGTCCCATCCAGCCTATCCTTCAATCTAAGACCTGTAGCCATCTCTACACCAACCCAACAAAGTGCTGCTCACAGACAGAAGGTAAAATAAAAAATTTCTGAGTTCTGAAAATTTCTGTGTGTCTACAAACTATCACTGTTTTCAACCCCCAAGCTCTGATACCATGTAGAAATTTCTGAGTTTTACTGTTTGCTGGTTTATGTTAACATTTCGTGGTTTTCACTTACAGCCGGTTTTGCATTGGCTGTAAGTTACTTAAGAAATTTTGCTGAACAATTAAACACACAGTAAAAAATACTAACAGGCTGAAAAACACATTTTCCAATCACACCATAAAATGATAGACTCAGAGATTTTTGGCCAATGGCCCTGGAAAAACCCACAAGGGGAAAACCAGTCAGAGAGAGAGAGATTTTATTATTTTCAGCAAAATATCAGGACAGAAATACAGAGAAAATTTTAACTTATCTCCACCCAAGATTTCATCTCAAAATCTTGAAAAACGTGCCCAGCAATTAATGCAGTCGTACACCCTCGATTTCTGTGCCAAATAAATGCAGACCGTACACTGTCTTGATTTCTGTACGAGCAATTAAATGCAGCCGTACCCTGTCTCGATTTTCGTGCCAGCAATAAATGCAAGCCGTACTCCCTCGAAATCTGTGCCAAATAAATGTTGTCTGTACCCTCAAAAACTGTGCAGTAAATTAATGCAGCCGTACCTCGATTTCTGTGCAGCAATTAAATGATGGTCGTACCTCGATTTATGTGCCACATTAAATGCAGGTCGTACTCTACAGGCCGTACCCTCGAATTCTGTGCAGACCGTACAGCATTAAATGCAGTCTGTACTGTGCATTAAATGCAGTCCGTACAGTTCTTGGGTTCTGTGCAAAACAATAAAGGCTGTCTCGAAATTCGTGCCCACCAAAATCTCTTTAGCAGGATGTCTAGAAAATCGTGCCCACTCTCCTTCTTCAGCTCTCTCTCTTCCTTCTCCTGAAAATGAAAAAGTGAAGAGTTTTGCCTCCCTCAACCCTTTTTGTCTAAACCCTAAGTGGGAATCTAATCCAACGGTGGAGAAAGATCCCATCCAATGGCTAAGATTCAATGAGAGTAAAAATCACATTTATTTAAATCACTTAAATAAATTTACTCACCCACTTAAATTTATCAAAAAGTGACTTTAACTTTATAAAGTCTCATTAAGTAGCTTTTAATGTGAGGGTCACATTTTTCCCTCTTCTAAGTGACTTAGGCAAAAAAAAAGTCACTTAGGGAACATATTCCTAGGTACAAAAACTAACATATCTCAGCATGAGTTCTTATGGGTTTTACCTCTGTGTGCTTGGTTTCTTTCCCTGAGTGACCGTGAGGTTATCCTTCAAGTGTGGACTGTGGTTTTCTCAACATGACTGTCAGAGAGTATGACTTTGCTCGGTATGACTGAGTGTCTCTTGTGCTAAGTGACTGTGTGTCCTTAGCATGACTGTTATGGGTATGGCTGAATTACTTAAGCCTGTGCTTTTGATTTAAACCTCTCTCTCAAGGTACGTATATGGTTTACCCAGTTTGACTTGTCCCTTCGGTGACAGGATCAAACTCAGAAATATCTGAGTATAAAGTGGATCCAACAATGGTATGATTTGTTAATACTGTATCTATTTTTATGTACATGATATTCGAAATGAAACATCTCAATGATCAACTTCAACGCAGTGACCAGCAGAGCGTTGAGTTGAAAGAGATGAAAATTATGTTCTTGCTTTATTATAGTTTAAATTTTATTAGCAGCACTATTCTGAATCTGCATTTACATGTTCATGGACTTATGTTTATTACTTGTATTAAAACTTCACTAACCTTTAAATTTCAACAGGAACTAGTCTCTTGGCCCCTCCATCACCCTTTTATTTTCCTATACTATAACAACAAAACTGTTTTGGCTATCTCTTCACATCACCTTGCCCTTCATCGTCACAGCCTAGCAATCTTATCCCAAGGAAGCCTCTCTTAAGTTGAAGAAAAGAGCCAACCTAAAGTGTAGAGAGTGAGGTACTGATGTGATAGTGGGTAACCCCTCTTGGTTGTGGTTGGGCTAGCATGGCTCTTTTAGGATTTAATCACACATGCTAGTTTGATCTGTAACACTCTCTTCCAATGATATCCTTCAAAGTGGAATGCTTCGCCAAGAGCGTTATCATGACAGGCATAATTAGTTCTTGTATGAAAGAATGTAACTATATAGACACATAAATCACTAAAGTTGTATCCATCACTAAACTTAATACTTGTGTCAAGGTTCCAAACATGTAGAAAAAAAGGCTAGTTCTATGCTATATAGGAAAGATGTCCATCTCCTTCTGATGGAATGAACTATGTTTATATCTCGATAAATAAAAGGGAAGTATATTGCCATGCTATAATAGTTTATAGGATGTATCCAACCTTATGAGTAATCTTCTTGAGAAGGGCAATAAAATATGCACATATGTAAAAGTTAATAACTTAATATGGGGTAGGTTAATGAGAATGAATATTTTCAGAGTTAGCCATCATTTAATATTTAATTTTATCCAACGGCTATGCGCTCTTCCAAATCCTTTATATTCTTCACAGGTTATTTTGTTTCTAACTCTCAATATTTTCATGGTTTCGTTCCCCTGAAGATGGGTTGAGTGTCCACTTGAAACGTCGGGTTCCTTAAACTCTAACACATTTCTCTTCCAGAAATCTTCTACCATAATGAGGTAGGTTACTCAAGTAACAACGACCAATTAGTATAATTAATGGGCAGAGCATAAACTTATGGATCGTTAGATCAAGGAATATTTGAACAGAGCAATTCGTTAAGGAATACTTTAGAAAATTAAAATTAAAATTCATGTTAGATAAATGTCTCCTTTTTAGTATAACATCGTACAAGAGGAAGGATAAATGTCATACTCCAAGTAACACTCACAGCTACACTTGAACAAAGAGAGTAGAAAGGAATCGCAATAGAGAAGAAGAATAAGAGGAAGATGGTTGTATAATTTCATGTTTCTTATATTGGGACAACACTACTTAAGCACTAAGGGTATGAAATCATCCCTAGAGAAGAATTTTCCTTCTTGAACTAACTGGAGATTCCTAGATCACTCCCAACAGTGAATTAGAATCTTCAGGTTTCAAAAGTCAGTATCAACCAATCATCTTTATTAATGCAACTACTGACAAGATTACACATGGTAGTCAGAATCAGTTATGATATTATAGTTAAAATGTCAGTAGTTGTTAAGTGTGACAAATGATGTCCTAATCACCAAAATATTATAAAAAGGTCATACCAAGAAGTCCATAACAGATAAAAGTTCCATCCCAAACATTCCTCCTATTCTGTTACCAATATAAAATTGTCCTGTTGAATGATATAAGCTGCCAAGAAGCGAGCTGTGCATGGAAAAACTCAGTAATGAAGGCCATCTAAAGAAATAAACTGTAGCTTGTGGAGAACTTTCAAGAATGCTTATAAAATTTTGTTTTTCATCTATGCCCCAAATTCTTAGCAATTGCAGAAAACTGCAGTTTACAAATTACTTCCATTCAAGAATCACAATATTTGGAGAAAAATACATATCGACCTTTTATCAACAGTTCAAAGATTGTGTTGTGAGACATTAAATAGGGCCAAAAGACAACTCCATACCAAGCTGAAAAGTTCATTAACCCGCCCCGCCATGGCCTTTCCACGAACAATGATGTGGCTTGCTGGCTCTACTTTTCCTCTTATTGATGAAGTTGATGGATAAACTGAAATCCCTCCAGTTTTTCTTCCTATCAACTGGTTCAACTGCACAAAATCCATGTCTTTCGTACCCATCTCCAAGAGTGATTGACTGCATTTAAACCATGCACATGATCAGTGATAACAGAAGATGAAATACATATTTACTTCTAATTTTTAAATTGTGGCAGCCTTTCTCATCCTTCACAAACAAGTACATTTTGAATAAGAAATAAAATGTGTGGGAGTATTAATAACACCCCAATGATGTCCAATGGGCTATGGTCTAGAAGTTGAGACAGGGCATCACCACAATGATGGCCCAAGTCCAAACCCCAACAGGCATGGAGCCCTGGATTCAGTTGCTGGCTGACTTTAACAGCCTTCCATAGGAAACATTCATTATAAATTAAATAAGCAATTAAAAACATCAATGAAAAAACACTCCAATGATAATATTAGGAATCAAAACAATAAGGTCACATCAGTGGGACTAATATTAAGTAAGTGTCAATAAAGCCTCGGTATTTAGGTGAAGTTGGCAGGGCCAAGGTAGAGGGTAGAGGGCAGAGGGATATGGTTTAACCACCTCCTGACAATGAGACTGGCTGTTGACCTCCTGGCAATGATTGACTCTCAGCTATGATATGAGCACAAATATCAATGCTCAAATTATTCATACATAAGGACAACATAATAGAAAGATCGCAGGTAACAAAGGAGATTGTTGCAATGTAAACATATAGTACACTTTTCTTTTTATTCCGTATATATGACTAAATTGCATGAAACCTGTAAACGGGTACGGCATGGAAACATTACCCCCATAGATAGTTACATTAACCAAAATCCAAAAACAGCCTTATAAATGGAGAATATATATCCAAAATCGTCCTTTATAATGAAGCTATATGTGCCAAGATATAACATAAGCTAAAGCCTAATACATATACATCTCATCTTCATCCTCATCAATAAAAATAGAACAAGATCTATGTTCCGTGGCGAATAGTGGAATGGAAGAGGTGTTTCTAATCAGAGGATTTGGAATCCACATCCTCCTCTTTATGAGGTCAACAAGTGAAAATCTTGTTGCTGCTGTAGGAAACTCTTGGTCTTGAAGAAAATGTGAGGAATGACTGAAAGCGTGGTTTCTTATAGGCAATGAAACATTTTTAGGGCTTCTAGATATTTCTTTTCCTCTTGTTTCAAATGAATGTGAAAAATAATTAACTTGCTTTAAAAACAAATTAGAGGTTAGATCATGCTTAGTTTCCATGTATTAGTCATTTCCAAGCTTTGTGTGGGTCCCACAATCTTCCTTGGCACTTGAGTGTGCCTAAAACACAAGGAAATTATGCTAAAATGTGGGCTTTATAAGGGAATTGTGACAGAAATGTTTGAAATGCTTTGGGTCATTTCCATCTGCTTTGAAATGCATTTCAGTATTTTGTAACATTTCAAGTTTCAAAACGCCAAGGAGGAGCATTTCCTACGACTTGTGTTTGTGTATATGTATAGTCTCGTTTTTGTTTTGTGTGTGTGTAGTTTTGTTTTTGTTTTACTTTATATATATAAAGTAAAGAGGAGAGCCAAAATGTTGCTCTGCGGCAACATGCTTGGAGGCAAATGCTCGTGTAAGAAACATGTGGCAGTTTTTTCCCTTCTTCGTTGTTAATGTTTAGTAGGAGCGGAATGAGGTGCATGAGCGAAGGTTCAGAACAGGCGGATCGGACAGAACGAACATGTACAGCAAAGAGGTCGATTACGAAGAGGATAGCGGGGATTCATCGGTTTTTTGCACAGACGTGGAGGTATGCTCCACACAATTGACAGCCATGGTGCAGGAGGAAGTCTTTTCGGGGGCTACTCCACTAACGGATCCCACGAACAACAATAATAAGCCTGACATAAGGAAAGAGGAAGTGCGTGCAAAGGCACCATCAGACATGTCGAGGAAGCGAAGAGGGATGCGGTCGAGGAAAGGAAGCCCAGAAATAATAGTTGGACAGGATATTAGTTTGAAGCAGATACCAGATTACCTCACCCACGCTCTGGTCGAACGATTTTGTGACAAGGCAACAGCCAGGGCAACGCTGGAGCGGTGGATTTAGGATAACTGGCTTAGTGTTTTAGGTTACGAACCGGCTTTTTACACTCTTCCCAGAGGTTGGTTCCTTGTAAAAGCACGCAGTATGGAAGACAAAACCAAATTGTTGGAGAGGAATTGGAACTGGGGACCGTCAAGGTTGATTCTGAGAAAGTGGAATGTCGATTTCAACGCCTATAGATCTTCGCACAACGTTCAACAGATTTGGTTCATCTTACTGGCATTTCCTATGCTGTTTTGGCAACCAAAGATTTTTGAAGCCATAGGGAATAAGTTAGGAAAGTTCATAGCCATGGAGGAAAACTGGGAGGAGAAATTAGATCACAGGTGTGCCCAAATATTGGTCGAGATGGATATGAGGGACGGGCTGTATGAAAAACTTAAAATTGTGATGCATGGAAGTGTTTGGTGGCAGCATCTAGACTAATGGAAGATCTCGTTTAGATGTTTCAATTGCAGAAGAGTAGGGAACTTACAGAAGGACTGTTCAACAAGCAGCTCGAAGCTTGCCTATAGGAAGGTCTGGGTTAAAAAGGCAAAGCCCGTGCCCATAGACACAGCGCACGACCAACTAAGAATTATACAGAAAGGGGAGATTAAAGGGAAAGAGACATGGTTAGCAGAAACACACGACAAGCAAGGATTAATGCAAGGTGGTGAGGTTAAAGGAAAATCGACAATGTCAACTAAAGTACATGATGAAAATCGACAATGTTAAATTCAAACTTTCTGACACTAATTCCAAAGAAGCAAAAAGCTCAGTCTTTTGATGATTTTAAAGCAATATCATGTTGCAACATGATATACAAAATAATAGCCAAGGTCATAGCCTTGAGGATTAAACCAATAATAAGCGAAATCATCTCTGAAGAGCAGTTTGGTTTTCTTTTTAACAGGCAAATCCATGAGGCTGTGTCACCGGCATAGGAAGCAGTACACACGATTAAAAAGGACAAACAAAGAGCTTTTGCATTAAAACTGGATTTATCCAAAGCCTATGATCAGGTAAAATGGACTTTTGTTAAGCTGTTGATGATCAAAATTGGAGTAGCTCTAGAAGTAGTGGAGTGGATTATGGGTTGTCTGCAATCCACCTCTTTTGTTGCTTTAATAAATGGAACACCAACCAGCTTTTTCTATCCCTCAAGAGGTTTAAGGTAAGGATGTCGCCTCTCTCCCTTCATCTTTCTTTTAGTTGCAGAAGCAATATGCAGGATAATACATAACGCAAAAGAAAATAAGTTGATAAAAGGTATAAAAGTCTACAACACTGAAGAAGGCACTCACACCCTTTTTGTGGATGATGTATTAGTCTTTGGAGAAGGAACCGTCAGAAATCTTGAGCCTTTGTTTCCCCGCTAGACAAATATAAAAAAGCCATAGGAATGGTAGTGAACATGGAAAAATCCAACCTGATACATAATGAGTTCTCAGCTGATATGATTCAAAGAGCAAGGGAGATAGTGCCTTTTCAGATTACACTTGTTGAATTAGGTTTCAAATATCTAGGATTCTTTCTAAACCCAATAGTTGCTCTTATCAGGATTGGGTATGGCTATATAAAAAAATAGAGAGTAGAGTCTCTAACTGGGCTAATCGTTTTCTTTCAAGATGAGGAAGATTAGTGCTCTTGAAGGTAGTTTTCCAAAGCATACCAGTGTACTGGGCATCAATAGCGTACATCCCCAAGGGTATCTTGACAAAAATTAAAAAGAAATATTTCTCTTTTCTATGGACAGCAAGCAAGCAAGTGGAAGGAATCCCTTTGGTAAAATGGAGTGTCATTGCTCTCCCAAAGGACTCAGGAGGTTGGGGAATCAAAAAATTGGACTTGTTTTGTAAAGCCCTAGCTGCAAAAACCTTGTGGAGATTATTCAAAAATTCGGGTTCGCTTTGGGGAAGGATCATGTTATCTAAATACTACCCAGGATCAACTCTAACAGAATGGGTTAGGAATCCAGTCAAAACACATAAGAATGGTTCAATTGGATGAAAAGCGTTGATATTGGCTTTTACTCTAATCAGAAATTGGATTGCCTGGAGGATAGGCGATGGAGAACAGGTAAGACTGGGGGAAGATCCGTGAGTTGGTGCAGGAGAAAGCTACAGATTGACACCACAGCTAGTCCAACATTTAAGGTCATAGAGAATAACTTCTTTAGCAGATGTGCACTCTCATTTTGCTTCAAGAGGCAAGAGGAGCTAGAAATATTCACAGGACCTCGGCTTAACTGGCACACTTGCTATAGAATGGAATAGATACATCAACATACTAGTCTCCAATTTTGTACACCTGAGCTCGGAACCAGACAAACTTATATGGACCAAAAACACAAAAACAAGGCAATATACAGCGAAGCGTGGATATGAAGTAGCAATCAGAGAGCACGCAGAAGTGGAGAAAAAATGGTGGTGGAGCAGGTTATGGCAAATTCAAAGTCCACTTAAGACTATTATCACAATGTGGTTGGCGTTATCCAACAAATTATTAATTTGGAAATGTTGAAGAGAGGTTTTGAGGGTCTGGGAATTTGTTTATTGTGTAAGATGAGCGAAGAAATGAACTTACACATGTTCGCTTTGTGTCCATATGCAGGAAGCGTATGGACAGCTATGACACAGAAGCTTTCAAACAGCGGAACACATGAAAGCTCTACTGCAACCCTGGAACAACGCACACAGGCGTGGTGGCAGGATGAAGCGATAGGTTCTTTTGAGGTTTTCCCAATTATTTTCACGTACAGCATTTGGGAGGCACGAAACAGAACCATTTTCAAGAATATGTGTGTATCCCCTGACCTTACCATCACTTTGCTAATGAATAAGAAACGGGTGCACAAACTCAACGCATCTCCAGTCAAGAGAAGAACTATTATAGCACCTATCATAAAGAGGGATACTCCTTGGGCTTTTTTTGATGGAGCAAGTCAAGGTGAGCCTCCTCTTGGAGGTGCTGGAGCATTCATCCATTTTTCAGCAGGAAAAAAGCTTTGCATCAAATATGCCCTCGGTCAAGCAACTAACAAGAAGGGAGAGCTCACACCTTTACAAGCAATTTTGAAAATGGCAAAAAACAGACAAATTTAGAACATTCAAATATATGGTGATAGATTGGGCAAATGGAAGAAACAACATCAGAGCCCCTCATCTCCAACATCTACTAGCTGAAATACAGTTCTTGAAGGATTAGTTTCGGAGGATAGCCTTTGCTCACATATATAGAGAACTAAATGTAGAAGCAGATACACTTTCCAAACAGGCTCTTGCTTTTCAGCCAGGGATGATGGTAATTGAAGAAATCTCAAATGGGCTTTCAGCCCTCCACTATGAATCAGTCTAATCAGTCTTTAAAGAGATTAAAAGGTGTATCAACAAAAATGTTAGAACAGGAGGACAGAGAAAAAGAGACAATCGAAGAAATTTTCATGATGACAGAAGAAAAACAATTTTTCCCATTTTTTATGGAAGCCAGAGTGGTTGAACTTTATGTAAGCTCGTTAGAGCAGTTCACGTTTATTCAATGAATAAAAGTTTTTTTCTTTGGAAAAAAAAAAATATATATATATATATATATATATATATAAAGTAAAACAAAAACAAAACTACACACACATATATATATATAATAATATATAAAACAAAAAAAAACTACACAGTGCACACACACACATAAAACAAAAACAAGACCACACACACACACACACATACACCCTGTTTTCCCCTACGTACCCGTTTTGGGTGGGTTGTGTTTCCAGGCATTCATGTTTTCAAAACTAGTACATGTTTCCACATTTTGTGCAACTTAGAGTTTTACTAGCTCTCCTAGAGTTACAATAAAATATACAAATTTAGGTGGGTGGTCAAGTGTGACCAAACCCCCTACAAACGTACAATGAGATAAATTACAACAATAATACATAGTCTAACTAAGTCCACTAGGAACTCAAGGACCAGGTTTTATCAAGTCCTACCTATTGAGAGAAAATCATCCCCAAACTTTGTCAGTGGTATCAGCAGAGCACATAGTAGAGGACAACATAGGTTGTTGGATCTGTGTAGGTTGGAATGGCCCAATGTTAAAATCCCCATATTGTTGTGCCATACAATCGCATTGATAGGGCTTGCCAAGAAAGACGACACAACAATCCACAAGTGTTATCATAGTTAACTATATCAAAAGGTCCTGGGAAAAGTGACAAAACTAGGTGTGATAGGTGTAACGACATTGCTTCCTTTACACATCCAAGATTATATGTTTGTGCATGTCCTGTGGTAGGGAGTCAAAGGTATTTGACCAATTGTTGAGAACCAAGTTCTTTGGTCATCGTTGTCCATATAAGATGTCCACATTTTTCTCTATTTTTAAAGTGCAAGTGAAGAAAGCATCAAACTCAAGATCAATGAGGTTCAATGAAGGTTGCAGGCAGCAGAACCTAGGAACATGGAACTCAGGTTCTTTAGTTGTTCCTTAGGGATTGACTCTTCCATTACCTATTGCAATTTAGCAAAGACAGCCTTGGCCTTTTTGGCTTGCAAGGCATGACATTCATCATCGAAATGCCCATACAACCAATGATCAAAGCAATATTTGTGTTTCAGATGGACAACACGACTAGCTATCTTGGAGTACAACCAATGGTGGTTGAGAGAGTATGAGAACCAAAGCCCTTGTTATGAAAGGGTTGTGGCAATCGTTGATTGGGTTGGTTATTGTTAGTTTTGATTTTGGAAACAAGTTGGAAGCCATGATCCAATGAGAAGATGAGCAAGAGTTCTAGTTCTATCCTAATGTGAGGACACAAACTAGAAATAAATTTGACATGAAGGTATTTGTAGAATCCCTTACCTCGAGATTCTTAGAGAGCCCATTAAGTCCTCAGAACTATTGGACTTCTGACAGCCTATCAAAGTTGCAACCAATGTGCCATCATTACATCCTTCAACCCTAACGAGTAGAACCACTTCAAAATCTTTGAGATCATCCCATGTGTCAATCAAATGTTGCTTGAAGGTTGCAAGTTGGTGTATGTGTGGTTGTCATCATGTGACGGCTTATTTTTCTACATGTACTTCAACTACAAGGATCTTCTAAGCATTTGTTAAAGTAGGCTAAGTTTTGAAGTAGGTTTCCAAGCTAGAAATCCAAGTGTGAATCTTCTCCTCATTTAAGGCGCCTTCAAACTTTGGAATAAAATTTTTCGTGTCCAATATGAAACATTGTTCAATAATGGGGATAACCCTATGAATATTGGACCAAGATTGTTGCTAGATCTATAGGCTATGTTGGATGGATTAATGTTTAGTGGTGGTAGGTTGTTGGAACATATTCATCATATCTTACAACATGTTAATCTAATATTCCTATTCTCTTTCTTGAATAGTGTTGCCGCCTTTCACACACCTGGGTCACGTGGCAAAAATCTTCAAGCCACTCGATGTGTCCTAACGGAGCCAAGGGGGGTAGACCCTATTAAGTTACTAAGGAAAATTACTTAGTGTTGTGATGTTTAAACTGACGGAGTTATTTAGGAGTTTACAGTTTAAGTTTTAACTATAGATAATCACAGATGGCAAGATGTGAAAGATGAACACACGAAAGCACAATACTAAGACACAATATATATATAAAGTAAGAATTTAACCAATGCCTTAGAATGGAGTCAAAAATAGAATCAATATACTTGCATGTGCTTGGAGTGAATGTTTTGCAATTGCCTCTTGGTATGTTTTAAGTTAAATGTGAAGTATGAGTTGATTAAATTAGGCAAAGGGGGGACTCCAGATATACTCGAGAGTACTTGGAGTATGTCCAAAACTAAACCTTCACGGCTACCCGCAAGGAATATGTGGGCTGAAATGGAGTCTCTGGGGCTATTGTTCGTAACGCACCCGTTAGGGTGTGACAGAGATCGACGCCCCAAGGTCACTTTTCAGTAGGTTCCCGCTTCCTTTGGGTATTTTGCCACCGTAAAGGTTTGATCTAGGTGTTGGATTTTCACCTGATGGTTTGTCAGTTGGAGAGAGTGAGTCCTAATTATACTAGTCACCCAAGTGCTTTTGATACAGCTTGACTGATCGGACGAACCGCAGCGAAGTGCAGAGCATACACACTAGAGTCTTGTCAATTTTAATAAGTTTTAAACTGAGTGTTCTTGTTTAAAAGAAAAACCCTCCAGGAACCTCTTTCGATCCAAGTGGATCTCAATCGGGGAATCGAGGAGGGGTTAATTTTAAAATTGTTGATAAATAAAAGATGACAAATAAAACACATACACAATTCTGGTTTTCTAATTAGTCCTACCACGAATCTCTTTCCCCTTTCGGGTCAATCGGAATCGTGGGGTAAGTATTATGATTACTTTGAAATGTAAAATATGGAGTATGATATTAATAATGAACTAAAGTATACTACCCTGCAGATTAGATCAATTCTAGTTTAAAAAAGAAATAAGCAGAAAGCGACGAAAAGGACACCGACGCAAATCCCCCCATGGGAGATGGGGAATGGGCTCGAAAGAGCCTATTCCAAAAATGATTTTATTTATTAATGGTTACAGTATCAGAGGACTGATATATCAGAGACTTCTTGGTCCTTATACAGGCTGAAACCAAGATTTTACAATTTTGCAAAAAATTTAAGATTTTGGTGAAAGGGGAGACCCCTGGGGGGATTTGAATGCTCCCGAGGCCACTTCGGACAGCAGCTTCCTTTATTTTCTGTCAGACCTGCTAAAAGACAGCGAGCATGTTAGAATAACAAACGCCCAAAAGCACTTTAAGAGTACCTTTGGATCAGCCTACCTTATCTCAAAAAAATGAAGTTAAAACTAGATAAACCGACGAAAAAGGAACCAAGGAAAGCAAGCTTTCCTTGGGATCTTGGCTTGCTGTTCGTGCAGCCAATTAAATATACACTGATATTGCAGAATATTAAATTTTATAACAGCGAAAGGAAACTACCTTAACAACAAGCTACGAATTTTCACTAAAAATGCTTGCGACAATATGGTAATTTTAGCTAGATCTCTTGAAATTGAACTTTATGTGCAAAACGAAACTAAGATCTAGACTTTGGAAGGGATCTTACTAATTAGATCTATGTGTATTTTTCTTAATGAGATAGATCAGAGTAATAAGAACCTTTAAAGTAACCAGTTTGAGGAAAATTTAAGATTTTTTAAAGGAGAGAAAGAGGAAGAAAGGTGTTTGTTGTTGAAGTAGATCTGCAGAGAAAACTTGGTAGTGAAGCACCGAGGGGCACGATCTTAGCAATCTCTGCTGGAGATCAATGGAATCAAACCTGAACCATAGATCTTCCAGTCACGGCAAACCTGTAAGCTACAAAACAACTCATGCAAACAGAACTATCAAATCTGAAGATACATATGAGAAGGGGATGATACAGCATGCAAATAATCTTATTTAACATACAGGTATTAACTCATTCAAACATATGCAGCAAATAGAAGTAAGTAAGCTTACTTACAATGATCTATCCTTATGATCTCAACAACCATTCAAGCAGACAATAGTTAAGTGCAAAAAAAGGGAAAAATAGTAGTTTCACCTCGAATGCAGCATGACAATGACAATCCACACATGAAAGGTACTCCACAATTGAGCCTCCAAAGCTTCTCTTTATTTCAACAAATGAAGATCAGTACACAGTTACAATGGCAAGCCCTTCAATCCAGCTCTAACTAGCTTGGGAGAGGGAGCCTCAAGCAGGATATATACAATTTGCAGGCCATCCAGCCCAGGGGGGGCGCAATTCCTCATGGAATCAAGTGAAATCAACTGATGGAGAGTTCATCAATGTAGAACTGAAGCTGAACTGAGCCCACTTGTCAACCGGGGGCTTGATTGAGCTGACACATCAACCCATACACTGACACCTCAGTCCACAGAGCATCCAGGAGAGTCCACACGTGTGGAGAGAGAGAGGGCGCAATTCCCCATAAAGACAGCTGTAGATCAACTCTGGATCTGATTTGATCCCCTCCTTCAGTCAAGGATTTGTCAGATCCAGTCAATCTGCTCCAGATCTGATTGATTTCAGTCAAATCGGTTGAGAATCCACTGATTTATTGATTTTGGATTTGCTCCATTATTCATCAATTTATTAATTAAAATAATCAATAATTGATTTTTGGGGCTTTCTGACCTGAGTGATGGAAGATCACTCAAAACTTAGGAAATAGTGGGTCCATGGGTTTACATGGTGCTCTTAGCTTGAAAATGAGCACCTACATGACTGAAACCGATTTTTTGGCCCACTTTTATTACAAAATCAATTTTTCCAATTAAACTATTAAAAAATAGCCTAAGTTTTGGAAAAATTTAATTTTAATAAAAAACACTGAAAAAACTAAAAAATTGAAAAATTGAAAAACACCTAGGGGGACTTAGACATGTTCATATGACTCAAAAATGATGTCTAGCATGCTTATACATTGACACAGAGACTCTAATAACCTCAATGGGCCTAAATGCCAAGCCGACCACCCCAACTTTGGAGGTATGGAGTGAAAAACTCAAAAATTATCAGTCGTTTATTCAACAACCAATAATAACCAAGGGAAAAAACACCCTGGGCTAATCGGATTGACAAATAAAGTCTAAGAGACCGAGTCTTTTACAGACACTATCATGCTAGAACATTTATTACAATTCCCCCATGGGATATGAACATGTGATATAGTACAACAAGCACTTCCCAGAAGTACTTCCAAAGGTCTTTTGCAGTCCGAACAAGTTAACCCTGTCTGGTTCACCAGGCTCACTTGATAAAAACCACTAAGTACAACTTAGGTGGTAACAAATAGCAAGGTTTCCTAGTAGGAGACATTGTTACTCCTGCATCTCATCTGCCATTATTAAAGCAATTTTGGAGTCTTCAAAGTCTCTAGAGTGACTAGAGGTTTTGTAGGGAAAAACAAGGAGAAAGGAAGTACTCAAACATATTGGTTTTGCAAAGCGTGTAACCAATCCCCAAGTTATAGCCACAATTTAGGAATCTTGAGGCAAAATTGCAATTGTGGGATCGTTCCATGGGTTTTTCAACAAAATGAATAGTGTTATGATGGTTTATCTAGCAAAATGGATGGGAAGAGATCTCAAAACGAAGTCTTGAGCATGAAGAAAATTCCTAAGAAGACCAACATTGTAGATGTTGAGAGAATCCATAATCTTAAGGTTGTGATAACAATTGATATCAACACAAAACAACAATGTGGAAATCACTCAACACAAGAAGGAAAACCTAATAGAAAGAATGCACGAAATAAAGAAGATTGTCGCAACATACAGTGGTAGTACGCTCTTCTTTGTTTTATGTATATATAGGAACACAAAATTCTTTGAGAACTATTAATTTTGACCAACTGTCCTAGGTTTACAATAAATATGCATATTTAGATGGGAAACCAAGTATTAATGGCCCACTATAAACTATGCACAAGAAAAATAAATTAAAACACCTAAATTAAATTGATAATACACAATCTTAGTCCACTAGGAACTTAGCAAAAATAATCCCCAAGATATAGTTACAATTTAGGAATCTTGAGAAAAAAATGCAATTGTGGGACCGTTCTATGGGTTTTTCTGCAAAATGATTAGTGTTATGTTAGTTTAACTTTATCTAGCAAAATGGATGGGAAGAGATCTGAAATCAAACTCTTGAGCATGGAGAAAATTCCTAAGCAGACCAACATTATAGATGCCTAGAGAATCCTTAATCTTAAGGCTATGATACCAATTGATATGAGCACAAAACAACAATGTGGAAATCACTCACACACAACTAGGAAAACCTAATACAATGAATGCAAGAAACAAAGAAGATTGTTGCAACGTACAATGTTGGTACTCTTCTTTGTTTTATGTATATATAGAAGCACAAAATTCTTTGAGAATTATCATTTTTGACCAATTGTACTAGGTTTACAATAAATATACATATTTAGATGGGTGATCAAGTATTGACAAGCCCCCATATGAAATATGCACAAATGAGATAGAAAAAATAAATTAAAATGCATAAAATACAATAATAATACACAATCTTAGCCCACTAGGAACTTAGGGACTAAGTCTCGCCAAGATAGTCCAACTACCACCCACATGATTAAAAGGATATCAAACTCAATTTACAATCATCTCCAACAAAAAAATAATAATAAGGTAATACTTGTAGAGAACCAATTGTTTCATTAATGAATTCATTCATTGAAAAGACTATGAAGACACGTAAACATTATCTCAGAAGACAAAATATAGTAAAATATAGGAATAATATGGAAGTGATGATTGCAGTCTTCATAGTGTGGGCCATCTATATATGTGAAACAAAACAATCACAATGAATGACCATGACTTGTGGTTTTTAGTAACTAATTCTAACGTTTCTAGAGCATAGAGCAGACCCTGAGCAAAGTGGGAAAGGGAGAGCCCTGTCCCAACAATTATTCAAGGCCAGAGCGCTCAAGAGCGTGAAATTCTAGGCTCAATTTTTTCCCAAGTGACAAGAGCATGGCAAGACCAGGTGTGAGCCTGAAAGAGAAACTCACGATAACACTACCTAATTCTATTTAGGCTTTATGTTCATTACATGTCACCCCTCCTCAAGGTGCTTCACCCTCGAAACAATATCAAAGACTCATGCCAACAATAATCTTTGATCATGAGTTAACAACATATCATATTCTTGGTCTAATCCACAAAAACCTCTATGTGTCATGAAGATAGCCAATTGAATTCCTTCAACAATCAAGAGAATGTAGTACAAGACATGGATTCAATAAATAGTCAGTAGAAGGTGATGCAGTAGAAGTGGTGTAACAAAGATCTCAATCTTGGGATTTAGCTAGTGATATAAAGTCTTCAAGGAAGGTTGACTCAATTTTCTAAGAATTATATAAAATGGGGTGATCAGAACTTGTTCCATGCTTGTCAATTTATCTTTTAATGTAATTATTCAAATTTGAAGTTTATTGTTGCTTCAATCCCCAAAAAAGGCATCTTGAAGGAAGTAACAATTCTACATGCATGAGTTCAACATGTACATGGAGATAAGATCCCATGACTACATGAAGCTAAACATATCTTGGCAAGAAAAGCAGTGACTAGCTCAACTAAGGACCAACACAAATAGATTGAGTTGTAAAACAAGATGGGCACAATCGAAAGAACTACAGGAGGAGAGAACGTTCCAAATAAGTGGGAAAGAATTAGAAACAAATCAACACTTCTTGAAAAGTTGTGATCCTTATCCTCACATCACAGAGAAGTAGGAAATTCAAATCAACGATTGAGAAACAACTTTCAAAAAGGAGACAATGAGTGTTACTACGACCATGGTGGTTGTTGATTTTTCTGCGCAGCATCGAGAGCCATTCTCTTAGGAAAATGGGGAAACCTGGTCCAAGACCACGGTGTAGACTCAACCCAGTGTTGAGTGACCATTCTGTTGAATGGTAGATATCTCGTCCTTAACCATGATATGGACCCATCTCTGCCCTAGGTAGACTCAACCCAGTGTTGAGTGACCAATCTATTGAATGGTAGACATCTGGTCCGAGACCACGATGTGGACCAGTCTAGTACTGGTAGACTTAGCTTAGTTCTGAGTAGCCATTCTCTTAGAGAAAGGAGGCACCTGGTCTGTTACCAGGAAGGCACTATAAGCCCTAGACTTGGTCTAGGCATGTGTGACACTCTAACCCTTGATCAATGGGCTTGTGGTCTTCTCCAAGGCTTAGCTACCCTTGGTTAAGAAACCCTAGTACCTGATCTTGGTGTCACGTAGAGTGTGAGATAAAAGCATTAGTAACTCTCTTGGTTTATGATGATGTACTTTGAATGGAATTAAAAGACCACAGGGGCACTTGGAAAAAGGCTGAAAGCAAAAGTCAAAAATACATAAGGACTTTTGAACCACAGGAAAAGGGACCACAGGTGAAAGTAAAAAATACATAAGGACTTTTGGACCACAAGTGAAAGTCAAAAATACATAAGGACTTTTTTGTAAAAGTCAAAAATACATAAGGACTTTTTTGTATAAGTCAAAAATACATAAAGGACCTTTTAGACTATAGAAAGGTAAAAAGGTAAAAGTGAAAATTAGAAAAGAATAAAATAATATTATTTTGTTCTTTCTAATCTTGGTCACTTACAGGTGACTCAAGGATATAAAAGAAGATCTAGCCATTTCATTATCACACACTTGCTCTCACAGGTATAGCTGCTATTCTGAAGATCTCACAACAAAACCCTCAATTAGGGTTTCTTCCATTTTTTGTCTCAAGGGTTTCACCAAACCCTCATCTTCAGCCACATACATCTTCGGGCAGCCTCTATTTTTTTTGGGGGCATCTGGATCTTGTTTACGAGCAGCCTTCTCTTTCTCGGGCTGGCCTCTTTTCCTTCTCCGAGCAAGCCACAGAGGGGCAATGCCCTCTCGGCACCCACGAGCAGCCTGCTACAGGCATACCCGTGAGGGTTTGGCTGACGGCCAACCCTCGGGCAGACCCACAAGGGCGTCATGGCCCTAACAGCACCTCCGGGAAGCCTATAAGCATACCCATGAGGGTGTTGTAGCATCTCGAGGCTGAACAGACCCTTAGGGCAGCCCACGGGCCAGCCCATAAGCCCTTCGAGCAGCAGCTAGCTGCCACAGCAGGGCAGTCGGAAGCTGTCGAGCAGCAAACAGTCAAGCCGAGCAGGGGAAGAAGAAGGACGGGCAGTTTGGGCAGCCCAACCGTACGGACGGGCAGTTCGGGCAGCCCAACAATACGAACGGGCAACAGTACGGGCAGTTCAGGCAACCCAACAGTACAGTCGAGCAGACAGTCAGGAAATCGGGTAGGTAGAGGGCAGATCTGAGAATTTCGGGCAGCCTACAAAATTTGTAGGTAGGAGAGAGAAAATCCCTAATTGGGCAATTTTGATGTAATTCTAGAAATTGATCTTTTGTTTTTGTGGTTAACCCTATTGGGGTTTGTGGAGCTTTTTGAAGAATTTTAGTCATCTCATTTACGAGATGAGTTACTAATACTTTTGGGGGTTTTTGTCCTTTAAAGGTTTCCCCAATGAAACACTCTTATGTCCATTGTGTTGATGTGATGAATGTTACTTTACTGCACTTGTCATTTGTTTAAAGTTAATCTACAATTTTTTTAAGTATTCATGCTAATGCTAAAATTCAACATGGTATTAGAGCTTAGCATGTGAAAACACAGTAAAGGGACATTGTTGTTGTTTTCCTAGACCTTGGGATAAGATTTGCAGACTTAACATTTGACTAAGTTGCAGAGATGGCTGTCAATGTTTTCAGACCAGAAGAGAAGCTCTATAGTTCAGCCAACTACAACTCCTGGAAGGCCAGGTTAACAACCATTCTAGAAGAGAATGACTTGGATGACATTGTTTTTAATGTCATTGAAGAACCAACATCAAATGCTGGAAGGCTTGCTTACAAAAGGAAGCAAGGTAAGGCTAGAAGGATCATCTATGATTCTGTTAAAGAGATAGTGATGCCCAACATCACAGCTTTGAAGACCGCTAAAGAATGTTTTGATGCCTTGGCAAACCTGTATGAGAAGAAGGCTCCCAGTCATAAGAGAGTCTTGAAGAAGAGGCTACGAACTTTGAAGATGAACAAGGATGAAAGTGTCGGTTCTTTCTTCACAAAGATTGCACAGGTAAGAGATCAACTCATTGCTATTGGTATTACTATTGATGATGATGACCTTGTGCAAACAGTGGTTGATGGTCTCCCAAGCTCTTGGGAAACTTTCATGGCATTCGTCAATGGACGAGAGGACCAACCAACCTTTGAAAGGCTTTGGCATGATTGCATAGAAGAAGAAGGAAGGACCTCTAGCAAGGTAATCAAGGAAGACAACCTTGCACTTGCAGCAAAGACAAAGAAGTTCAAGAAGCCTTTCCCTCAGCAAAAGAAGGAAAAGAAACCTCAGGGTAAGTTTTCTGACATGTCAAAAGTGGAATGTTATAGTTGCCACAAGTTTGGACATTTTGCTAAAGACTACAAGCAAAACAAGAAGAAACCCAAGCGAAGATTTCAAGCATATGCTGCATAAGCAGAGGAAGAAGAAGATGAAGAACCAAAGAAGAAGAAGAAAACCAAGGCTAACAAAACTAAAGAACCTAGAAGAGAGTACTACCTGATTTCTGCTCTCATTGGTTCTTTCTCAAATTGTTCCACTTCTTGGTTGGTGGACAGTGGTGCCTCCAGGCACATGACAGGTAACCGTGGATCTCTCACAAGTTACAGAAAGAAGGTGAAAAGTGTCTGGTGGGTTTCCCCGTGATATGTATTTCACATAAATACTTAAAAAAAATAAAACTTAACATGTACTATATTATTTATCACTAAAGTGCAGCAACATTTAGATTCTTAATAACTCCTGCATTGGACAATTAACCACAAACATAAAATAAAACTTAACATGTACTATATTATTTATCACTAAAGTGCAGCAACATTTAGATTCTTAATAACTCCTGCATTGGACAATTAACCACAAACATGACTTGGGAGGCTTGACACATTAATTAGGAGCTTAGGGTAACCATGATGTATGCCTTCCTTCATAGTGAATCTATCCAAGATAGTAATTGTGCCTATTCTATGTTCCCTGCAAAATGACTCCACGAGGATGAGTTCTAAACGTGCAGCAACTATGCCTTGTGGTAAATTTATCAACTATTTATTCTTATGCACCTCGTATTTGCAGGTGACAGGTCAATATACAATGTTTCTTGTAATCCTTCAAATATTGCTCTACTCTAAGATAAACCCGAATTCTATATCTTGTATCATTGATTTGATAATATAGAATTCTATTCTATATGAGTGATATAGAGTGTATAAAAGAGTATTTGTCATCGGCTGCAGTGCTTCTTCAATGATGTAAAACAATATTCAAAATAACTTTTACAATGATGGTGGAATGAGAATTACACAATCGTTACAAATACGACAAAGATGCATGGTGGTAGTGGACTGTGTAAAAACTAACAATAATAGTGAATATGTGATTGCAATGAAACGGTGAAACATTGATTGATGTTGTTTTTCCTATTAAAGCAAGGCGCAATAGAGTGTGTATGGAAAAGGATTGATGACACAAAAGAATGGCTTCCAACCACAGAGAAATTTGAACAACAACGAAGGAAGCTTACTACCACTAGCAAAGAAATTTTCCACATGCAAGTGGGCATGAATCCCACTCTGACGCGGCTATAATAAACCAACTAGGTCATTAACAAATGCATTCAATTGGAGCAAATGACAAAATCATGGACTAACCTTGGACAATTTCCAGTTTTAGTTATTTCCAGTATAATAAAGTTGTTTTCTATCTTTTGTTAAGCATCAGTGCTTCAATATGAAAGCATAAGTTAGAGGATTCTCCAAATTTAGAGAAAGAAGTGGATCCTTGGGAGTGAGAAGCTTTCATGCATGCATTATGTCTTAGTGAATGTTATCTTCTAAGGAATCTACTCATCCAAGCTAGCCGCTCTATTCTAGCCAAGGTTAGGGTTAAGCTTTGACATAATTGAACCTATGTGCTTTACTTAGTAAGTATACATGCATTGTAGACCCTGGATCTCTCATATTCTATAAAGGAGGGGTACTTCACTAAATATTAGTAGAGGAATTCTGCGAGAAACTGAACTAGGGTAGTAGAGTGATTATGCGACCATGTGAAAGTATGGTTTTAAAGTGAGAAATTTGTGCAATACAACGCTGTAAAATGTTTCGTGTCCATCACTAATAGAAAAGAGTATGATTGCTGCTACAGATTTCTAGTATGTTGACTTGATTTTCCAAATTATTGTTTATGTCGATCTAACCATTAGTTTCCCACCAATTCGATCTAATCTTGTGAGATGCAATGTCTACACTCTTGTGTTTTCACACAATGCTTTGTTGAAGCATATATGTTGTTTCGATAGGTATTCCCCAATTTTCAATTGTTCAATGTAGGGATTAATTCTTTGAAAGAAAATATTATTATCATGAGTTAAAAAATTCCACAATTTTCCTACTGCTTCTTTGAGTTTCATGATCCATTAGCTAAGGATCCCTTCCTTGACCTCTAACCTAAGATCTCCTAATGTTCCTCACTAATCCATGACCAATCCAAGGATGTACTCTGCCAATAAGTTGGAACATCATTTCATCAATCATCAGAGATTTAGCAAATATTTCCAGCTCTATTACGGAATACGTCAAAGACCTTTTCCATCTAAGAGAATCCCATAGTATTTTATCCTCAATGAGCTCTCTTGCTTCCCAAGCTCCAGCATATACACTTCCTCACAGTGGCATTATTAGGGTGGGCAACTTTGTCATGGCTAATGAAGCACTCATCTTCTACATCTAAAATCTAAGTCTTCCCCATGCTGCTTATTGTTGATCACACCTACATTTCTTTCAGGCTCTTGAATGCCCATCTTCACGTTCCCTCTCCTCCCTTGGAGTCCTACTAGCAATTTGCACACCTCAATTCACCTTGAACTAGACAACACCAATGCCTATGCCTCCCTTCTTTCAAAATGTCTCCCACACTTTTCTCGTTTCTTATCCCTTAACACAAACACTACTGAATATGACCTTCTATGTAAGGTCATGCTGAATACAACCTCATACTCTTATACCCACACCATCCATCATAGGTTCGTTCATCCACTAGGAATTTGCCTCGTGAACTATAAGTACAACAAGGAATGTAAGGCATCCATAGAAATCTTCATTTTGTCTTCATCCATCCAATCAACATGAGCAAAGAATCGTCGTCTTTTATGACACAAGAAGTGGTGTTTTCTTATGGCTAGGAGACACAAATTGCTTCAATCCCTTTGTACTTCCCCTAAAGACTTTTGGTATACTCTCCTTAGGAAATATGCTCTTCTGCCCCGCATTTATTATCATTCTTGGCTTTCTCATGTCACTAGTCGTTTTAACTTGCCAAGACAACTCCTCAATCATATCCTCTCCTTCTTCCAACCTCTTTGTCATTTCTTCTCCTAAAGAGAGAATAAGGAGATGTTTGATTTTTAGCACCAATAAAGCAACTAATGGAGAAGGATTTTAGGAAAAAATTCTCAAGCATGGCATTGGTCCTCCTGCTTGTCATATTGTTGATTTCTTTAATTATCTGCTATGTTTGAGCATGCCTCCTTGGTCTACATAGGTGTACAACATGAGTGGGTCTAATGGTTAAGAGCATTTGTTTCCTCTTAAGAGGTCACAGCTTCAAATCCAGAGGGGGGTAGTGTATGTACACCTCTGTAGACTTTAGCAGTTAAATCATTGTGCAGAGGCAGGTCCCTTATCCCACAAACAAGGGAGTCTCATACAACAAATTGGTGTCTCGCTTGGCGGTGACCTTAAAAATAGATTATTATTATTATTATTATTACCATCATCTACTCCATATTTAAATCAGGAAAAATCTTAGATTTGAATCCCAACAAAACCATTATGATTAGGAACACTTTTGCAAAGCTTTATGCTAAGGTCCTAAATACATGGTTCTCAAAACACTTGGAGAAAAACAAAATCTCTGCCCAAGGCCAAGCAAGATTCAAGAGAAATTATCAAACCATGAAAACATCTATACAGTCTACATGCTGTCATTGAGGAAGCCAAACAATGGTCTTCCAAAGTCTTCTATTCATTTGTGCATTTTAAGGTTTTTGATTGCGTACCAAGGGATTCCTTATTTCAAAGGATTCATGGCATTAGCATCATTGATTCTTTCATCACAACATTTACAAGGATTAGTGAGACTATTATTGTTCAACTTTACATATCACATGACCTTTTTTACTCCATTAAGTGTAATATATGGATTAAGTATAGAAAGTACATGCGTGCATAGGATATAGTCTTGTTTGGCTCTTCCACTGAGAGCCTTTACAAACAACTAGATGCCTTCACCAATTTCGATTATTTGTTATTTAAATATCATATCACACACACACACATATATCTATCTCGCAATTTTCATTATAAAAAAGGATTGTTTATTCCATTCAGAATCGAAGCTTAATTCTAGGCATAAGGTCAACCGTACACAATGTCACTAAGACTTTCGTACATCTTCCATACAGCAACCAAACATCTTATGTACAACTATCACCATATGCAATTGTCATCCCTATCCAATACACTGATCACATCCTCCATCACCTACAATCCCCATTACGTCATACATGCAACGCCTCCTATTGTTGTACACCTATACATCAACCCCAAACTCAACCCATATGTTGTCAAGCATAGAACCATACAATTAACTAAGTCACTCTACAAATTTCCATACAATGTTTTGAGTTTAAACTTTAAACTATAGAGGTCAATTCTGAAGTCATGACCATTAAGTTCATCTAACTAA
>LPNX010744035.1:391365-426615 GCA_001517045.1 Pseudotsuga menziesii | reverse complement strand
GGGGGGGGAAAAGGGGGGGGGGGGGGGAATCAAAGAGCTAAGGAAAATATTAAATAACCTTAAGAGGAGAAAGAAGGGAGGAGATCAAATTTCACAAATCATGGGTGAGGTCAAAATCAGAATAAGATTCAGGTGTGAATGCAGCATCCGTCTCAAAATTAGGAATTAGGGAATTTGAAGCCTAACCCTAATTTGTTTATAAATATATTTATTTAAATTTTAAATTTGTATCGAAAAATAAATAAAATATGAAATCTGAATTAAAGCATATCAACTGTTTAGATTTCATATTCATATTCCAGAATGGGATTCACCAACAGTAAATAACAAGTGTAACTAGGTTCAAGGACAACAAGGCGGTTCCCAGCTACTATTGCACTGCTTCACTGGATTCCCCCTGTTATCCACTTATTCGTACCATAGTTGGATTAGCTAAGGAGCCGCCATTTCACAAACATGATAAATGTTTGTGTTCCAGTGTATTAGATGATCCGACTTTGTGCCTAGCCAGTTTTGGCTAGTCAATTTTTGTTTTAAGTAATTATGACCATGGCCCTGCGGGGTTTGTAATAAAATGTGCTAGTAGGGTGTTTTGAGTGGTTCGGTCTCCTAAGACGTAGAATTTCAACTAAGGTATTCCAGGGAGTTTTTTGCCCTTGACAATTATGCTTTGCCTATAGCCGAGTATAATCGACGAGGTTTTCTCCCGCTTCCTCCAAAGCTGGAATGCCCGATTTTGAATTCTGGGCCTTGGGGGGTTATTAAAGCCCAACTGGGTATGTATAAACCTACTAGACATTATTAGAATAGACTATGGTCATGTCCTAAGTCACTAGGACCCTCATAAAAAAATTCCGAAAAAAATTTACTGGACGCGTCAAATTTTGGATTTTTAATTTTTTAATTTTTTTTAAGTTTTTAATTAAATTTTTCCATAACTTAAATGGAAAATTTAATTTTGTAATAAGTCAGTCATCCGAAACCCAGATTCAGTGATTGAAGGCTCTAGCCTTAAGCCAAAAATCATTCATGATCAGCCGGCAAACTATCTCCAAGTTTCAGAAGTTCCTTCAACCTCATAATTAATAATTTCTCAAAAAAGTCATTTACGGAGAAATTATTAATTAAAATATTAAAAATGAATATTTTGGAGAAAATAAAAAACTCTCCAAAATAAACCAAATTGAATAAAATAAAAGGCTAAATGACATGGCACGGAGCATTTATGATGATTCCAATCAATATCGGTTAGTTTCAAATCAAGTATCGGAGTGCAGCAGTTGAACTATCAATCCAAAATTTGCCCTCTTTGGTCAAATTCGTTTTTGGTTGAAGTGTGGGTTATCTATTGGTTGGGTGATCATTACAAGGGAGGATGAGCCACCTCACCCCCCCTCATTACTCCAACACTTAGTTGCAGCTCAGTTCAACTCCAAATCATCATGCCGAGCTCATTCAATTACTTCAGTGTTACTCTTAGTTTGGTTTTAGGGTTTTAGCCTTCTCTCTTTGTATAAATAGAGGCTCCTTTAGCTCTATTGGGATGGGATTTTTGGCATAGAAACTCTGGAGAATTTCTATTGTAATATTTTGCTTAAGATTTAATAAAGTTGATGACTTTGGAGGTCAAAGCGGAAGCTCTATGTTGGTCATGATTCACCGTGTGAGGTGATAGCTTTCTTTGTTCCTTTCTTTATGGATTCTTAAGCATTTGATTGTGTAAATTTTGAAGGCTAACAATCTAGCACTATTTCATATAATCTATGCTTTTCTCTTGAAGATTGTGTGCTTTAAGGTATCGTCCGATATACAGGGGCTTTTTTATGGTTAACATTCATCCTACAGGTTCCACAAGAAGTCATTCTCTTTTAGTAAAATCGAGAAGCACAATTTCTTTGCCTCGTCCATCAAGTAAAAGAAATCTTTCCGGTACTTTTTTAGTTTAATCTAAGTTTCTCCTTTCTCCAATATTTCCATGTGTCTCATGTTCGTTTTGACCTAAGAAAGTAGCTTGGGATTTGATCCCAAGTGCCACATAATTTTGTGGCTACTTCTCTTTCCCCACTAGCATCCTTGCGTACATCCAGCTAGTCTGGACGGTTTCGGGACTAGTGCTTCTAATGGTCACCTTGTTCAGAGGTTGATCCCACCTTTTTGTTGATTATTGAGTGATTTTTCCCCCTTCTTCTAGGTTGGATTTGGCCTCCTTCCACCACCTTGTTGTGTGCTTTTCTTCTTGGTTTTTTTCGCTGCCCTTTTTTTTGCATTTTTATGACAGCCACTTTTCTCTTCTTTCGCTGCACCGTTTTCACCATTTTTTGCAGCTCATTGATTTTCTAGTTCGCTGCCCTATTCTTCCCATCTTTTGCTTTCAATTTCCTATTTTTATTCCTCCCTTTTTCCCCTCTTTTCTCCTTTGTTTCAGCCTTCTTTTGCCCCCTTTTTTGCTCTTTTCTACCTTCTTCTTTTGCCCATTTTTGCAAGTTTGAAGAAAGGGTTTTAAATAAAAAGTAAATCACTTTCCTTTTTACATAAAGTCCAATAAAAAAGTTTCTTGCTTTATTTCAAAAGTCCTTTCAAAGGTTGAATTCCTAAAGGTAAGTTGTAAATTTCAATAAAGTTCATCTTTTGTTTGAGTGGGGTTTTTAAGCCCCCACTCTCAGCCTCCCCCATTTGGGGAGGTTTGTGGTGTTCGTATCTTCTTATGTGCTTAGATTAGATGTGCTTTTGCTTAGAATAATTGCATTATTTCTCTTAGAATACTAATTGTTAGATTAACCCATTTTGTTTCATTAACTAACTTGATTACTTCATCTTTTAAAGTTTTTTATCTTTCAAATAAGTAAATCAACTGTTTAAAGTAGAAATCTCTTGAATCTCACTTTGTGGATCAAGAGTGCTCTCTATCGGAGAGTTGTCTTTTATTTCGGTTTTTACTTACCCCCATGCTCTCTCGATTAAGGCCTAAAAAACCTGAAAGAGATTCTTGGGTAGATTAGTATTTTTATTGTTTTATAAGTTAATCAATTAATCTGTAAAGTCTCTTGAACTTGTCGTAATCCAAGTCAAGAGCACTCTCTATCGGAGAGCATTCCCACTACATACCCTTGCATCAAGCATATAGTTTAGCTAAGTCTCTTGAACCATTGTCATAAGACAAAGTCAAGAGCGCCCTCTGTCAGAGAGTTTTAATTAATTTACTTAATAAAATTCTCCAACTCACATTTCCCCGCTAATTAATTAATCTCGTTGTTTCCTTGCCGAAGTATGCTCTGACCGACCTAAAAATTAGAGTACCCAGAAACAGCATTGGATTGTTAATCTTACAAGACTCATCATAATAAAATTTTACCCCGTAACCAACGCACCGGCGTTGTAGAAAGTTTCCTAAGTCATTCCTAGTAAAGGCGTCGAAACTCCCCGCTGTCTAGAGTCGTAGCTAGCTGGTGAATCTTCGCGATACCAGCCTAAGATACTGGGTGGGCCATCATGTCGCTAACAGATTAACTTGGAAGATTTTCCCGGCTGATCTTTGATACCTTTCGTTGAAGCCCTAAACAAGACCATTTAAAAAACATTTAAAATATACCAAGAGCACTCGCACAACATTCACTAACTTTATTTCAGGACTTGGTTTTATCTCTTTAATCATTACAGAGCCTCGACTCCATAAGGCACTGGTCTATTAATTTATGCGTGGTTGTTACATCTGGATCATTTGTCTTTAGCTTATAAAATCTTTATCTGTGAATGCATCTTTATCTCACAAGTCTTGATATACTGTTCATCTTTTAATCCAGTACAGCAACGTGGATTGCTTTTGTCTTGTGTTCAAAATTCATAATTTTTAATCATCTTTCATCACAATAACTCCTAAACAACACCCATCTGCATCATAACATCAAAAACTTAACATTGAGCCATAGAAAACTCTTTGTTAGGGACTACCCCCCTTGGCTTCGTTAGGAGTTAGCCTAAACGGAGGAGCTAGGAGTAGGTGACAGTACTTGGCTCTGTGCTTGCCCCCAAGGTCACACCTCTCCCACTTTCCTAAGTGAGGAGACAGCTTTCGGAAGATTTCTATTGCTGGTGTGCAATCGACGGACAATACCCCCAACAAGAACAGAAACCTCCCATAGATTAGTAGACAGACACTAAAAGTCATCAGCGAAGCATTAGTGGAGATGCCATTACACATAACCATCAGATAATTAGATCCACGTAGAAAGCAAGAGCACACACAATATAAAATATATCTGAAGGATATCTTCACCATAATGCTGTAATTGTTACTTCAGATACCCAGACATAATTATGGTATAAAAAACTGCAAACTTTATCTGCATGAAATACATCAATTACATTCCTGTTAACTTCAAAGAGGGTAACAATTTCATAACTCCTGGTTATGAACAACCCCTCAAACATGAGAGATGTACTATTACAAAATCAAGTTGTAACATTTGTTACAGTTCGGAAGAAGCAATTTACAGCAATAGCCAGTAATGATCACTAGATAGAAACTGACTGGTGTTGTCCATTAGAAACGAAGAATCCTACAACTTCTATTATCGAAGCAGGGAATTATTACCATAAAACAAATTTGAACAACTAAACCTCAGAAAATCAAATTTTTGACATAAACATCATTTAAGAAACAGAATACAGTTTGATTTCAATCAACTACCTACGCAGATTTGCATTGCTAGTCTCTAAAGTCAGATTCTACATACCACGTTTTCTAAACGAAATCTTCCAATGGAACTGACTAACCAATGTCTAATTGTTTCCTTTTATAGGATTCAATACCTATTGGACCTAGGTGAATCCTCTAACCAGAATCGCAATCATGAAATGTCAAAATGGAATATAAACTCAGACACAGATCCAATTAAATTATCGGCAATCCAATTTGGGTACAGGTATGGGTATGCCCATGGGAGAATCCAGTCACAATGGAGGAGATTCTATAGTTGTAGAAGCTATTCCAATTTCCAAGATGCCACAAGATAGGTGCTATTGTTTCACACATGCAAACCTATACAAAATGTTTCAAAAAGGAGGGTAAGGCCGAGCAAGCAAGCATACTCACCCCGCAACCAATCAGTACTCATAATGACCAATAGAACTACACAAATAAAAAGTCAACACATAAACACACATTCATAAGCAGCAAGTGGTGATAGCTCATTCAATAGACTATACAAAGCAGAATTTAAAAAGAGTAGTCCTTCTATTCCCTCATTAAGGCATTGCCTTCTTTGAAAGAAAGCATTATTCTCTCCCAATAAAAGCATTTTTTTCTTGCTAAATACTAAATAGTTCGAGCTCAGTTTTTCTTCAAAATGGTTTCAATGTGTACTGTGTAGTTTGATGTGGTCAAGGAGCTTATGTTTCTTATTTGGCTAAACTTGGTGCTTGAAAGGTGCTTAAGGTTATGACAAAGCCTAGATAGATAAGATAAGACAAAAATTGGATAGATAGATAAGATAGACCAAGGACAAAATTGAAAACAAAATGAACAGTGCAAAGGCAAGTTATTGAAAAGAAGAGTAAAAAGGCAGGTTTGTTTGAAAGCAACAAGATATGATACCACTTCAGATCTAAGTTGCAGGAAACTTGGGTCTAGCGCCCGTTTCACTCCCAAAAACTTGTTGAAACTCGGAAATGTGTATGGTACTTTATAGAAACTCGTTTCCGTCTATACAAAACGCATTTCCCATGCAGGAAATGCGTTCGTACGGACAGAAACACATTTCCGTCACGTTTCCTCTCCTTTACGATGTGTTTCGCATCAAATAAAAGCCCGTCACTTAAAAAACTGGCCCATAAAGTCTCTTTCCGCCCATGGATTTCAGTAGTTAATGGTTAATACATTAAATTTAAAAATAAATCTAATTCTAGATGCTTCTAATTAGGTTGAAGAAAGTTATAAAGGAGAACATCACTTCATTCTCTCCTCACAGAAGTGACTTAAGCACTTAGGGCCCATAATATAGCAGTGGGGCTTGTGCAGATTGTGATGTCGATCCATAATCTACTGACTTGGACCTCTCTCTTGTTGCACTAAATATTGAGGAACCTAGAAGTGGAATTGGAAATACTTCTTCCACTTTACATTGTGTTGTTGAGCGTGCTTCTTGTTCTATTTTTGAGGAAGACTATGAAGATGAGGATGACTATTAGTCTAAGCTCATGTTTAACTTTTATTTCTATGTTAGTATGTTCATAGTTCATAGTTTGATACATTGTACTAGTAGCCTCATACATAAAGAATAATTTTGGATATATACTATATAACCTCGTTTACGAAGGTTGTTTTTGGATATTACTACTTGCATGAATGAAATGATATAAACTTGGGATGGTCACATATAGTGCCTTTAGGAAATCTGTATGTACAGCACTATCGTCAATTTGTAATCATCATCTTTTATCTTAGCAATTATATATTCGGATATTTATCCACTTATGGATCCTTTGTATTATTTACATTGGTTATTTGTGTAAGAAGCAACTTTATTTGTTTCAGTGGTATCAGAGCCCCTTCTTGGGCTCAATTTCGGCCTTTGGCCACAAACCCTTCTCGGAGCTTCTCTGAAACTTGGCCTTTGGCCATTAGTTTTAGACTTTGTCTGAACTTGGCTTTTGGCCATCATTTTTGGGGTTCCCAAAAATCTAGGACCTTGTCCAAATGTAGGGCTTTGGCCAAGAAGATTCAGTCAAGTTAATCTAAAAAATAAAAAAGAAGAAAATAATAAATTATTACAAAGAAGTATGAAAAAAATATTACAAAGAAGAAGTGGGAAAAAGAAATATCTGCGAGAAAGAAAAAAAAACGAAAAAGAAAAAGTTAAAGAATGGAATTCGTAAAATCACACATAGTTTTATGAAGCGCGGTTTTACTTAGTAAGGTATGCTTTGAGGACAAACATCATGAAGGGCAAGGCAATGCTATATATATATATTGATAAATGATTATTAAATATTAAAGGACACATCCATTTGTGAATGGTCACCATATAGTGCCTTTAGGATTTCTATATGTACGGCACTATCATCAATTTGTAATCATCTTTTATCTTATCAATTATATATTCGATTATTTGTTCATTTATGGATCCTTTGTATTATTTACATTGGTTATTTGTGTAAGAAACAATTTTATTTGTTTCAGAGTAAAATGTGATGTTACATGTATGATTTAAATTTTATCTTTATCATTTATCATTGGCAATGTTGCTTGCAGCTAAATGTAATTAATAATCTATGGTTTATGTTATATAATAATTTTGTCCTTGCTCATATATATATATATACTGCATTTCCCTGTTTCCCAAAATTGGGAGGTTGAGTTTTCAACGTTTCCTCATTTCCTGCAATTTAGCTTCAGATTAACCAACAAGGTAAGAAGACATATTTTATATATAAAAAATAAAGTTGATTAGTAATGAATGAAATGTCTTCAATATCTATATTATTCCGATTTATATTGGAGAGAAAGTTTATATTCACTTATAGTCATGACTCTTCAGCTACTTGAAGCTAAATAAGCACACAAATATCACAAC
Organism: Pseudotsuga menziesii; assembly: GCA_001517045.1. NCBI lineage: Eukaryota > Viridiplantae > Streptophyta > Pinopsida > Pinales > Pinaceae > Pseudotsuga > Pseudotsuga menziesii. The sequence continues at coordinate 419,044 of LPNX010744035.1, read as the reverse complement.
TTTCTTTAAAATAAGAACATAGATTTCATGAAAATCTTTGATAAAAGAAATATTCCTTTCTTTACTTGTCTTATACTAACAAAGATGAAGACGCATTTAAATCTGATTACAAACCTAAAAGAAATAAGAATTATTTTAAAGACATTGTAAGTTACTTTAAAGTTTTTACCACTTATGATATTTAAACGTGTGTTTGGATCATCATCTCCATAAAACCATATCCTTGCATTGCTAGGATGATAGAACCTGCGATGGAATTCCTGCAAAAACCATCATTAGCCTAGAGAGTGGCACACTAATAAATGTAACTATTTAACCCAAAGCATAGACTACATCAAAATGCATGCCCACCCAAAGAGATTGATTTTTTCCATCACCTCATTCTTTAGAATGTCACAATGCACAACCATATCATGAAAATTAAATGAGATGAAAAAATAAGTTGATAATTGATAGCATCTAAATATCTAGCTGTATAATATAAATATACAGATTAAAAAGAAAGATTTTTCTGGTAAATGTTACGACTTCCTCTATCCCTTCTAAAAGGGAACATTCAAGACTCCGCCTATATACACCATCTTGTCAATGGGGTGTAGCGAAGGTAGTTAAAGAAAGAGGTTGCTATCCTCCCCACCCAGGATTGATTCCTTCTTGTGACATGCTTTCTCCTCGTGGGCCAATTTTCCTTTGCAAGTAGCCATTTCATGTGGATGGGGGTTTGTCCAGGTAAAATAAGCACAGAGCATGCCTATATACATTTGTATATAGGAACAAGTGGATAGAGGAACATAAATATTTCACCCATACAATTGTGGATAAAACATAGATAACTAGTAAGAGAATTGTTATCTACTTATCATATCCTCTTCCTCCTTAAATAAGAAATGACTTTATTACATACTTGCTTTCAACATCTGTTGAAAAAAATTACAAGGGGCTTGTAATCTGCAGTCTGTGGTCAATGGACGTCCTTTCCATTCAATTAAATATTCTGACTTTCTGGGTCCATACTTGTTGCATTATTTTTACAAAATATTGTTAGTGAGATCAGCAGAAATTGATTTCCTTCCATAGATATGGATTATGATGTGGATTACTGACTCTAACCGACCATTGTTCATACAAGGAATTTTCAAGTGTGCTCTATGAGCTCAGGTAATTGATTGTTTGCCCTATCACAAGCTCATGTTTTAATAGATAAGATAAGATAAGATAATTTTATTAATGTCCAACGAATGACCACAAAAGTAGGTCAATGGAGCTAAAAGATACATCCAGTGGGAATACAATGTGGGAGTGTGAAGCCAGCTCCTACAAAATGCTGAAAGCAAAAATAAAGGGAAGAAAAGTACACCATAGGTAAGTGTCTGACTTAGTAAATCACTAGGTATAGCCAGCACCAAAAAATGTATCTGTCAGTGTCATAGGTGCAGTGATACAAAGTGAGAATGTCTGATACTGGAAACATATCAATAATGAAAGAGAGAGAGATCTAAAGATGAAAGCAATGATGTCAAGGTCTCACGGGCTTGGTGACAAAGGCCGAGGGGGGCGACCAAGGAACTGGCTCACAGTCTGAGTACTCGGGCACCATAGTGGGATCTTGTTGTATGATCCTAGGAGGACGTAGACGGTAGGATAGAGGGAGCCCTGCTCTCCTACCATCCAAGGCTAAAGGAAAGAAACTCTGGATAGATATCTGGCTACTCAGCAGGGGGTGGGAGGTAGTCCAACAGGTGGGTATGATTTAACTTTGATATGAAGAATGCTGGTATGATTCAACTTTTTTATGCATACCATTAGAATTGTTTCTATAAGGTGACCCCTTCTCTTCTATAAAGGTTTGAGAAATGGAAAGGTTGGACCTACATTGAGGGGGTTCTCATCACATCGTTATGGAATCAAATTCATACCAAGTATATGGCTTAATCAATCATCTTATTTGCTGATTTTGGTGCTTGGCATCTCTTCACCTCAATGAATTTCCAAATTGTGAACATGCTATAAAAGATTCAACAGATGGCTGACTCTCATTCAGGCCATAACAGGTATCAATATCTAGCTCTCCAATCTTCAATGCAACTTGCTAGCCAAGGCCCGAGGGTTTGTAACTAGTCTCTGCGCCAAAAGTTAATTCTTTTATTCAACAACTAAACCATAACATAGAGTAACATCGACAAGGCTTAATAAAGGCATTCTGGAGAATTTTGGATAAGGCTATAAAGATTATTTGAAAGTAACAGACTGAACAAAAGGAGCCTTTAGCTCCAAAACTTCTACAAATGCTTTCTTGCTTATTGATTGAGGAATTATTCTTTCCATAATTTCACTCTGCATGCTATTTTTATTGTTTTTGGTTTTGATTTGATATGCCTTCTAGGCTCTCGACTATTCTTTGTTGTTTACTCATCTTTTAGGAGAACTATCATGCATGTGAGGAGCTCCACATCTCTGCACACTAATTTGTTTAGACTGCTATTAGACTGTGGCTGTAACCCTTGTTGTTTGCCCAGACTTGAACCATAATCTGTTTGTATGCCACAGTCTTGGGCGGTGACTTGTTGGGTGCTTCAGACTAAGGTTGTGACTCTGGTTTTAAGTGGGACAAGACTTCTGGGATATCTTGTCAGTACTGTATGTGTCTAACTTAAACCTATAGCACTTTAACCTTCTCTCTCTCAAAGTATGTCTTCTGACAGCTTGTCCTTACAGTGACAAGAGCTGACTCACCATGTCTTGAGTATAAGGCAGATCCAAACCAGATCTAATTAGCATTACTATTGTTCTTTAATTATTGTGTATTAGTTTAAGTTCATTGAAATCTTGTTATTGTTTATGTTCTGTACATTGGAAAAGATAATTCATCTCAAGGACCAACTTTAACGCAGTGACCAGCGGAATGTTAAAATTGAAAGAGATGAAAATTATGTTTGAGTTTATTACAACAGTACTTTTCTGGATCTAGATTTGTTTTTAGTTCTGTTTATGCATTAAAGTATAATTTTTTTAGTTTTTTCTTATATCAACTTTAACCTAACCCAAACTTTATGTAATGTCCCCTTCCAACTAAAACCCCTGAGAACACCCGTTAACCTATCTGATTCCCATAGGTTCGAGCAGGTACTGACAGTTAAGGAATCAACTGAAAACTGATGCCATCTACAGAAAATCTAGGGCATCAATATGTTATCACCGTTAGGTCAAAGAGGGCCACTGGAGCCAAAGGCCGCCGACATGCATGACATCTAACCATTATTTAATGATGCATGCACCCATTTAAGTCTCCATGCGCATGCATGCAAGTCAACTGCAAATTAGAAGTTAAAGTGACCTAATTAGGTCAAAATTAGGGTTTTCGCAGTTGAAAGTTATAAAAGAAAGATAAAGTGAATGGAGACTTCACTTTTGATGATTATTGATTTTGGAGCTCTTGAGTAGCAGCACAGCAGTTGGGGTTGGAGACGGCGTCTTCAGCTAGCGGGGTTTCGGCAATGAGATATCTGCCCTAGTCTCATCCAGGGTTAGCCATAAAGGTTCACCATTTGCTCTTCCATTTATTCATAGTTATCCAGTATACAGCAGAGATTGTTGCAGGGGCACGTGTGCAGCCGTAAGGGGTTTTCAACCAGAAAGCCCAAATCATTCACTGGGTCTTCAGATCTCAGTTTACCTTCGAAACCCAGGCACCGTTCTCATCATCGGTATCATACTCCAGTACCCGGTGATTATCAGATCCGATCGTACTCATCCTGAGCAGTTATCATCCATTTCGGGATCAGGGGGGCATGAGCAGGTGCACCTCTAGAACAATTCGCTAGCTTGCCTAGAGACCTCAAAATTTCTGCATGTGCCAGGCATTCCCTCCGGCACGAGAAGGCTATCAATCCTGCAAATCATCAGCTTCATCGGACACCTCCTTCACTAAAAACGTCACCCTTAGCTGATTTGGGGTTTGTGCTGCTTGGGTATCACCGGAAGCAAAAGATACCAGGTCATCTCCGATTCAACTCTTGACGCATGCATATTCTCTCAGGAGCATTCCAACCAGCTTATCAATGGTAAATATTCATTCTATCCTACAAACCCTAACCCTAATTTTTGCTATAAAATAGGGAATTTTGCATGGCAGTTTGCATGCCCGGCTGTTTCAGTATATTTGCATAGAATTAGAAAATATCGAGATTTAGGATATTACAGTGGTATCAGAACTATCTTTTTGGCCAGCTATGGGCTTAAAAAATGAGAAATAGATGAATACAAAAGAGGACACTTTTGTAACCTATAGGAAAAGAAGGAGTAGGTACACAGAGGAATTCGAGGATATCCAACTAGAAGATACCAACTCAGACATGGACCCAACAGGTATACACACTGACAAGGGAAAAGGAACAAGAGAAGATGAGGACAGGATGGAGTTTCGCAACCTAGTATCTGCATTACAAGACTTAGCCAAAGGGCAAAAGGATGTACTTAATGCAATCAACAAATTATCGGCGAAACCAGAACCAGGTAACAGCAGTACACCTCCTTCACCGGTAGATAGAGGGTCTACAAGCAGCAGTGGGAAGGTTGCATACACCAATATACATAATACACTCCACATATATACGAGACCTTCCAACAGGCCTATTATGCCTCACTTCTTGGCAGATGCGGTAGGAGGTCCAGTGATGCAGGTAGAACCTAGTGAACCCTTTGAGACTTACTTACAGGAATACAGGGACTTAGGAGATAAATTCCATTCAGCCATGACTTTCTCAGATTTTTGCAACATGAAAAGCAGGAATAGGCCAAGAGGGTTCAATAGAGCACTCAATCAAAATTTTGAGTTGCAACGCACATTGGGGAGACTAACTATCCCTAACTTTGATGGGACATCCAGTTGTTCAGCCAGGATTTGGGTACAGAAGTTAGACACCTACTTCCAACTTAACCCCATGACAAAGACAAATGCAATCAAGTTGGCTACTTTACATTTAGACGGGGAAGCACATGAGTGGTGGTACCACGGACTGGTGACATTGGGTCACAACACTATTACTTCCTACAATGAATTCACTCAAAGGCTCATGGAGCGCTTTGATAAGAAGGACCCAGAGATTCATTTCAAGGATCTTGCACAGCTCAAGCAGACAAGCAGTGCCGAGACATTTATATCCAAATTCCAGAGAATTTCAGTTATGGTATCTAACATATCAGAGAGCCGATTGATTATGCTATTTACGGAGGCACTATCCGAGCCACTCCACGAATGGGTGAAGGCCTACATGCCAATTACTTTGCAAGATGCTATCAGTAGGACTCTGGACCTACAAGATTCTGTACCAAAGAACAAGCAGCCACAAAAAACTACCAGTCTCCTAGAAAACAAGGAAAAACTTACCCCTCTTCCAGAAAATAGGGAAAGGATAATCCCACAGAGGGAATGGTTGAATGAGGACACACGACGAGACTTGAGAAGGAAGAACTTATGTTTTGCTTGCAAAGAACCTTGGGTACCAGGCCACAGATGTATGGGTAAAGGGAAAGTACACCTCATTGAGGTACTTCCAGATAGCAGTGAGGAAGACGAGTCAGAGCAAAAACGGAATGGAGAACTACACAGTACAGAATTGGAACAATTGCCACAGAGAGCCACTATTGCTACCCTCATAGGAGTCCCCACCTTCCATACTATCAAGATCAGGGGAAGTATCCAGGGACAGCGTGCCATTGCTTTGATTGATGGTGGGGCCACCCACAACTTTATAGATGCCTCTTGGGTAGAGAGGAAAAGATTTCCCACTGAGGACTTTGAGGGCTTTACCGTTGTCATGGCTGGCAATCATAGGATGAAATGCACACAGAGGATACCTCAGTTACAGGTACAGCTTGGGAATTATACATTGGTGGACGACTTTTATGTGGTAGATGTTCCAGACACGAGCATTGTTTTGGGAGTACAATGGTTGTACTCAATTGGGAAATACTCAACCAACTACCAAACATTAGAGATGGAATTTCTGGCACCAGATGGGAAGAGGGTAGTCCTAAGGGGAATGCCCAATGAAGCTTCAGGGTCAGCCACAGCAAAGGGGATGACCACCATATTCAGGCATAAGGACAAGACTCGCACAAGGAAATGGCCAGCTCCAACACATAAGAAGTCTAGGAAGGAACAGTGGTGTGCGAAGGGCTTTCTAGGTAGACCTCCAGACAAAGGTAGGATGAGTCCTAGGGGATTTGGACAAGGAGCCAAAACTAGCATGTTCGATCCTCACTGGTATCTCCGACGATACAAGGAGGTAATACAAAGCAGGGGTGAAAGGAAACACCAATTCGAAGGAAAAGAAGGGCCACCCAACAACGGAATAAACCAGTTGATTAAAATGGACACGAAGAGACAGGGACAAATGATTCGGTATATTGGTCGAAGATTGCTTGAGGACAAGCAATTTCGAGAGGGGAGGACTGTAATGTCCCCTTACAACTAAAACCCTTGAGAACACCCTTAACCTATCTCATTCCCATAGGTTCGAGCAGGTACTGACAATTAGGGAATCAATTGAAGACTAATGCCATCTACAGAAAATCTAAGGCATCAATATGTTATCACCATTAGGTCAAAGAGGGCCATCGGAGCCAAAGGCCACCAACATGCATGACATCTAACCATTATTTAATGATGCATGCACCCATTTAAGTCTCCATGCGCATGCATGCAAGTCAACTGCAAATTAGAAGTTAAAGTGACCTAATTAGGTCAAAATTAGGGTTTTCGCAGTTGAAAGTTATAAAAGAAAGATAAAGTGAATGGAGACTTCACTTTTGATGATTATTGATTTTGGAGCTCTTGAGTAGCAGCACAGCGTGCGGCACAGCAGTTGGGGTTGGAGACTGCGTCTTCAGCTAGCGAGGTTTCGGCAGTGAGATATCTGCCCTAGTCTCATCTAGGGTTAGCCATACAGGTTCACCATTTGCTCTTCCATTTATTCATAGTTATCCAGTATACAGCAAAGATTGTTGCAGGGGCACGTGTGCAGCCGTAAGGGGTTTTCATCCGGAAAGCCCAAATCATTCACTGGGCCTTCAGATCTCAATTTACCTTCGAAACCCAGGCACCATTCTCATCATCAGTATCATACTCCAGTACCCGGTGATTATCAGATCCGATCGTACTCATCTTGAGCAGTTATCATCCATTTCGGGATCAGGGGGCGTGAGCAGGTGCACCTCTAGAACAATTCGCTAGCCTTCCTAGAGACCTCAGAATTTCCGCATGTGCCAGGCATTCTCTCCAGCACGAGAAGGCTATCAATGCTGCAAATCATCAGCTTCATCGGACACCTCCTTCACTGAAAACGTCACCCTTAGCTGATTTGGGGTTCGTGCTGCTAGGGTATCACCGAAAGCAAAAGATACCAGGTCATCTCCTATTCAGCTCTTGATGCATGCATATTCTCTCAGGAGCATTCCAGCCAGCTTATCAGTGGTAAGTGTTCATTCTATCCTACAAACCCTAGCCCTAATTTTTTCTTTAAAGTAGGGAATTTTGCATGGTAGTTTGCATGCCCAGTTGTTTCAGTATATTTGCATAGAATTAGAAAATATCGGGATTTGGGATATTACACTTTAAAAGTAGGGCCCACCAAGAACCTTCTAGAACACAGAAAATTGATCAAAACCTTCTAAAATTGACAAAATGAAAAACCAAGCTTCTAAGAATGAAAGGAAATTTGAACTTGATGTTGTATGCCATAGTGGGTCTCCAAAAATATGATAACCTCCCAAACATTCTTCTTAAAAATACAACAAAATTTCACAATCTCAAAATCTGTTGAAATCTGAACAACGAACAAATCTCCATGATAGATCTCCGAAAATATAATTACTCTTCCCTTTGCTCAATACTAAAAAGATCGCTTGGACAATGAGTAACCTTCGCCCAAGGCATAATATAGACCTTCTATGATCTACCTCAAATTCGAATCATAAGCATATCTCCATAAAAGATCATCTCAGATATGATCAGATTCAAAAAAATATAATTTTCAAGAAACAAAAAAAAAATCCAAGAAAGTGTATCTTGAAAATGAAGAATGTGCAATCTTGAAAATATGGCCATAAACTTTGGGAATCTTCAACCTTCCATGCTTTCTCTAAACAATACAAGAACCATGCTTATATGGGAACCATGTTTCAAACTAAAACCTTGTCCAATTGATAGACTAATATGACTGTGTAGTGTCCTATGAATGTACCTATTGTGAACTCCCCGCTAAAAACCTATCCAATCCTTAACCCTGTCGCAATAAAAGACCTACAACCATGTGCTAAGTCTGATTCAACACTAACAAACTATCAATGCCAAATGGTGAACATTCTATCTTTGTGTTCACCCCGTATTTAATGCATCTCACGAACCTCACAAACCATCCATGCTTAATGACCAATATGAATTTTCATGAAATTAATTTTGGTTGTTTACATTATCCACAATATGGTAGATATGTGAGAGGTGTCCTCCCTAAATAAGAAGCTTATTGATAGAGGGTAAGCTAAATCGTGTTGTTATGATCCTCAAATACTAAAAAGATCGCTTGGACAATGAGTAACCTTCGCCCAAGGCATAATATAGAGCTTCTATGATCTACCTCAAATTCGAATCATAAGCAAATCTCCATAAAAGATCATCTCATATATGATCAGATTCAAAAAAATATAATTTTCAAGAAACAAAAAAAAAATCCAAAAAAGTGTATCTTGAAAATGAAGAATGTGCAATCTTGAAAATATGGCCATAAACTTTGGGAATCTTCAACCTTCCATGCTTGCTCTAAACAATACAAGAACCATGCTTATATGGGAACCATGTTTCAAACTAAAACCTTGTCCAATCGATAGACTAATATGACTGTGTAGTGTCCTACAAATGTACCTATTGTGAACCCCCCGCTAAAAACCTATCCAATCCTTAACCCTATCGCAATAAAAGACCTACAACCATGTGCTAAGTCTGATTCAACACCAACAAACTGTCAATGCCAAATGGTGAACATTCTATCTTTGTGTTCACCTCGTATTTAATGCATCTCACGAACCTCACAAACCATCCATGCTTAATGACCAATATGAATTTTCATGAAATTAATTTTAGTTGTTTACATTATCCACAATATGGTAGATATGTGAGAGGTGTCCTCCCTAAATAAGAAGCTTATTGATAGAGGGTAAGCTAAATCGTGTTGTTATGATCCTCCCTAGGTACATTACAACTAAAAACAATGTAATGACATGTCTTGTGAAGTATAGATAATAATGCTGTAGCAAGCATGGTTAGTGGAGTGATTCGTTCCATAAGGCATAATTATTGATGTTACCCTACCTTGAGGGTCTTCTCTACAAATTGTGTTCAATCTCTTGTTGTCTATTGTGTGAATCTCATGTTTTCTATATTCTATCTTCAGATTTATTAAGGAACATAAGATTCGGTATCAAAGCCTTTTTTGGGGCAAAAAAGTGGAGAATACTTTTCTATTTTGTAGGTTTTCAAAGGTGACACTCAGATCTGTTTTTGAGTATTTTCCTATGTTGCACAAGTTTCTAGAACGCGGGAAGGTAGGGAACGTGAGTACGAGTATCGGATATGTCTAGAGGTTTCCCCCAAATTTGCAGGAGACGGCAGGTTGGGAATGCCAATAATATATATTAAAAAAATATAAAAAAAATAATAATTAAAAAAACATGAGAAGAGAAAAAACATAGAGAAAAAAAAAACATTAACACAAATCGGATGACTTAACTTATCCCTTGTATTACAGTTGTAAATAGAACCTCTTAGCAGATGGAAATGGCAATAAAATCAAGATTACCATACACGTCATTGATTATATAAGGTAGACTCTTTCTAAAGTGGGGACTTTTAGAAGTTATAGTTCCTAAATTTGTGGCTATATGTATAGAGTAAGTTTTTAGTTTTGTGTCAACTATGATTAAAATGTATTAGAATATTATATGTTTACAAAACATTCTATGCCAAGGTATTTGCAAAGGTATATAATTATTCAAATTTAAATTATTATAAAATAAAAATCAAGATATTTTTTATTTAAATGTAATATATGAATTTAGTTTTAAAGTAAGATTTAAAACCATTTCCAATTAGTTAAAAGTTTACTTTTTATTCATAAAGTAAATAGTAAAATAAATAAATCTATTTTCTTTTATTTAATAATATATAAAAAGTCAATAGATTTACATTTATTATTGATTAGCGATAACTGCAATCCAGCGTAGGTATGAGTGAATACTCTAGCACGAGCATTAAATAGAGATCAGTGCACCAACTTGACAAGGTAACACGAAAAAGACTTTTAATGCAACTTATTTTTCTAGAGAAATTTTTTTGAGTCAACCATATATATATATATATATATATATATATATATATATATATATTCGCAAGAAAATACGAATGTTGTTAACAACCAACATGGCGATCATGAATGCGTGGAATTTTTCCAATGAAGGAAACGCGCAAAAAGAAGTCCCCAAGTTCCCGATTTTAGAGGGTAAAAGTTCCCAACCATCCAGAATGGTTCCCATTGGATTGGTAAAGTTCCCTACAAGTTCCAAAGCTCCCTGGAACTTCGGGAACGAGTTTCCTAAAAACTGGGAGCGGTTCCCATGCTACATAGGTATTTTCAATGGAAATTCCAGAAAACACTCATAGACCTGCATTCTCCTCAAAATATGCAATTTCAAAAAAAACTCACCGAATTAGGAGTCCAAACGAAAAAGATATTGCAGTTTTAAATATTTTTGGGCTTCCATTGACTGCCTTAGGTCTTGCAATGAACATAACTTTTGGCAAGAGGATCAGATTGAAACCAGATCAAACCCATTGGATAGAGAATTTACAGGGCTTTGATCTGACATGTTATATAATATATTTCCAGCCAATAACCAGTATGTTATAGCAAGTGCAAAACTCCTCCTTCAGACCCTCATAGAATTGAAGAATGGAAAGGTGGAACATGTTATGGGAGGAACAAATGTGGGTGACCAAAGCTTTACAAGATATGTGTGCAAATTTGAAAGCTACGAAACATTTTGTAAATTTGAGGAGGTTTGTGTTATTTTGTTAAGTCACCGCATTCGTCGTTCTTCGAGCTTGGAAATCAAAATTCGCCAAATTTTGTGGGAGGACAAATTTAAAGGATTAAGTTCGCTGAATTTCATCGTTTACATTCAACTCCAGACAGCCAGCTTGCACAAAACTTCATAGCTGCACCTGCCATCACAAATTCGCTCAACGCTGTGAGAGAAAGAAAAAAATGTGCAAGTTTGTACTTCGCCCAACACCCTAGACTAGAACTGCAACAGAGCTTGTCGTCAACGATCGTGCTCTCTCTCTCTCTCTCTCCAATCTCAACAATTGAAAGTCCAACTGGAAACCTCCAAAATGTTCTTTGACGGTTCGTGTCAAACCAGTTCATGGGCACGTGACAAACCGGTTTTCACAGGCATTCTTTAAATTGGAGAATAACTGCATTTGTCTACGTTTGTCAAGAAATTTGTCTTAATTATTCTATCAAGCCAACCTAGGGTTTGTTTTAGATTCAATTATTTTATAATATCCAGGTCCGTTTATTTTATTGTTTGTAGTTTGATATATTTTATAATAATATTAATAATTTTATTGTTAATGCTATATTATTATTAATATTAAAAGATCTAATTAATATTGATTGTTCACGTTAATTGTATTACTAATATTATATATGTTATTATTATTACTAGGAATATACTAAAACCAAAACTAATATTAACACAAGAAAATTAGAACTAATACTAATATTAGCATAACTAATACTAAGATTATTAGAAAATACTAATACTAAAAATTTCATGTATATAATTATATATATATTTTATAGTCTCTCGAATTTAATGCCAAATTTTATCACTAAAATTTTCATTGCCGAATTTTTGACGAATTTCAAAGTCGTCAAACTCGAACACGAATTTGAACCAGGTGACTTAGGTTATTTGTACCACATATTCTTTCATCATTGAAGATTAACCAGGAAAGATATGCATGGTCTGATTCAGAATATGCTTACAAGGATTGGTATATGGACAATTGTAATTTTTGGGAAGACAACTACTTCCATCTTCTTTCTGATGATTATTCTCCACCCTATGAAGAGAACCTTGTGGAGGAATGACAATAGCGAGTGATGCCTACCAATTTCCAACGTGCTTCTTCTACAGAAGTATATTTCCTTTTAGATCCATCCTTTTATTGCTACATGGAGGATTTGTTTGTTTCGGATGGTTACACTTATTTGGGTCGACATGACCGTGTTGAGAATTTAAAGCATAACACTCAACGATTCATGCAACTTACGTGTCCTCAATGGGTTGTTAACTTGAGCACATGCACATTGGACCTAGGCATATGAATGAGCCCCTTCACCTACTTCAGCACTACAATTAGTCCTTGCACATGTGACATTAGCTACTTCGGCATGGCAGTAAGCACTCATACATAATACTTAAGCTTAAAGTAGAACTTGTTGGACTACTTTTGCATAGTGGTTAACACCTGTACAGGGAACCCTAGTTAGTTGGTGTACATCAACATTGAGGTCAACACTCGTCCATGGGACCCTAGTTTATGGTTGTATTTCCTCACATCAAGTGTTGAAGGCAACGATTTCCTAAGGGAAGTGGAGTGTTATGATTCTCCCTATGTGCATTACAAGTAGAAGCAATGTAATGAGATGTCTTGTGAATTATTGATGAATAATGTTGTAGCAAACATGGCTTGTGGTGTGATTCCTTTCGTAAGGACTAATTAATGGAGTTACCCTACCTTAAAGGTCTTCTCTACATATTGTGTTCATTCTCTTGTTGTCTTTTGTGTGAATGTATTCATATTACTTATGAAGTTTAAGGGTTCTATCTTCTTTGTGATTCATTTTTCGAGGTAAGCTAAATCGAGCAAGAGATAGTTGTTGGTTAGTATAACCCCATGTTTCTAATGTTTTTATAGGCAAGAGAGTTGTTTTGGCCATTGGTGTTGTCGAGAACACAAATGAGTTGTATCAGGAGTGTTGTACACCAATGTTGTTGAAAGCATAAAAGAGTTATGATGATAGTGATGTTGACCATTGAAGTTGTTGGGAGCCTTGTTTCTTTTGGCAAGAGAACAAGACGGAAGAGGGACATGCTTTGATGTGTGACAATGAGCCTAAAACTTATTCCATGGGGCTTATTTATTTGACTCAATCCCATTTGAGTGACACAATTGTATTTTTTGAGAGTTTAGATGTTGAATACAAAGTATCATGTAGATGTCCACACAAAGAAACGTTGAATTGGATTTGGTATTCATTGTATGGCTAGACTAGCAATGTCTATAACTATTCAAAATTGCTAGATATGATCCTAGAATACTATGTAAATGTTGTGGATCCCTTCGATTGCCAAAGGAGATCATTCGGAGGAGTAAGAATGTCATTTATTTCTGAGGATAATTACTTTGAGGATTGTAACTTTAATATTATATTACCATATGTTGGAACATGGTCTTGATGTTGGAGAAAAACTATCAATTCTCTCACCATTTATATAGGAGCTTTGATGTCAATGTGCTTATAGATAATTTGCTAAGAATGATTATATGGTCTACTATCCTAATGAAAGATGTTCTCAATATTCATTGAAAATATGAAGCATTTTAGCATTGCTTAAAGATGAGGATGTCATCACAGTAAATTGTAAAGTCTTATGAAGAGATTTGACTATGAAGAGGTGCTTGAAACTTGGAAGGAGAGATCAATAGTCCGCAACAATCATAAGCATTCAAAACATAAAAAGTAACTAGACCAATTGAATGGGGTGAAGTAGGAAGTTGTGATGAGCGTCCATTGATGCTTTAAGGCCTTTAAGACCAAAAATAAATCATTTTTAGAAAACAAGGACATGATAATTATAAAGGGGTATGCAAACGACTTTAGGACTTCCATCTATTAGTTTTTTTATATGAATTAATTCAAAAGTTTGTTTAAAAAATGGAAGACTTTTAACAATATTAGTACAACATTATTGTCTTGAGCATAATTGGGTAAAATAACATCAAAAATAATTACAACTGGCAAGGGCACCTTGATAGTACTTATAGAACAAGAATTCTAGATCTGATGTCCTTTTCAAATAAATGTCAATGGTGACAAGGAGGAGCAAACACTGATCAACTCCATATTGCCATGATCTACAATGTCTAATCGCAATATCATTTAACTTTTAAGCCAAGATATCTTTATGCATTAAAATTTCTAATACAATATTTAAAGATGGCAACTCTAATTTATATCTTATAATAAAAAATGGAAGAAGCATCAAATTCCTTGGCAAGGAAGCAAGAAGGAAAACAACAGTGAAGCTACAATACAAAAAAATTAACAATAGAAGGCAACAAATGGTAAAGTAATCTCAATACCCTCTACATGCAGCATCTTTGATCTCTCCCACTTTGAGGACAATCCTACAAAGTAAGTGATGTTAGGCACTAACTCACAAATTTGAACTAAAAAGAGTACACGAAGTACAATCAGTGTTACAAAAACCGGACCGGAACCAGTAAACCGGTCGGTCCAACCGGTTTCGGGGCCTCACCGGGTCAAACCAATGTCTCAAACCGGAAATAACCGGTTTCGTATGTAACTGGCCGGTTTTGACCGGTTTTACCGGTTTTAGTCTGGTTTTGACTGGTTTTACCGGTTTCAGTCCGGTTTTACCGGTTTCAGTCTGGTTTTGACCAGTTCCAGTTTTGGTTCCATACATAACTATACAACAACACTTAAGAGGGTAATTTTTAAATTAAAAAAAAAATTAAGTTGGTTGAGTGGGGAAGGTTCTAGTGAAATATGCTTAGTGTGGCACATAGCAAGAGCACTTTTTGCAAATTTGTGTACAATGGTCTGGATTCACATGGTGGACTGGTTTTGTGATCCGGTTTCTTTCCCGGTTTTGGTCTGGTTCCGGTCCGGGTCTAGTTTTCAAGGTCAGTCGGTTCGACCACCAGTTCAGTTTTTGTAACCTTGAGTACAATTGTTAAAACACAACACTATATAAGACCAAATTAATATCCCACTAAAAAGGAATGAAGCAACCTTACCAATTCTCACAAAAAGTAATTGTGGTCGAAATTAATCGTAGTTAGAGCTCTCAAATCCATCCCCCGTTGCTCTCTCCCAAAGCGGTGTTCTGCTATCAGAGCTAAGGGTTTTTTAGCCTTTAGCTTAGAATGATACTTCACTTTATGTATCTTGCTTGCTTTTATTGGAATTGGTTTGACACTCCTACTTTGTAATGACATCATTGTACCCAACAGTCTCGTTGGCCTACTTTAGTGGTCATTTGTTGGACATCAATAAATTATCTTATCTTATCTCATACAATCAAAGAAAATCTATTAAGGTTGACTTCAAGTAAAGGTGTTGAGGTTATCTCAACTATTAGATATGGCCTCCAATTGCAAGGCTTAGATACCAATTGATATGAGCCAGACTTCAAACAAGGTAAGAATAACAAAACTTCTAAGTCACAAGCGATTGTTGAAAACATGCTCTAAGAATAATATTGTATTCTCAACTTTAGATGATAGCACATGGGAAAAAGCTCACTTAAATAAAAAGAGTAACTTTGTGTGGCTTCTTCTAATGTACAATAAGCATCAATGAAATTAATCACATCTTGGAATTTTCCACCTACTCTATTCCTCCCTTAATTACAAGGATGATAAGGGAACGACCACATGCTTGCACATGATACAAAAGAAAAAAATAAGTAACAATTAAGATGGGTACTTACATATATGTATTAGGCACTCATCAAAGAAATATGTTGCAGTGAGAGTGTATTGCATCTATTCAAAGGTTAATGGTCAACATGCTCCATAAAGCATTTTTCATTAAAAACACACATTTTGTAGATATTTGATACTTCTTGAATGCTTTTAAGGACCTGCCACTATAACAACATTAGCAGGCCATAAAATACACAAATACACAACAATCTCAACGTGCAGTGAGAAAGTGTATTGCGTCAATTCAAGGGTTAATTGTCAACATGCTCCATAAATCATTTCTCTTGAAAAATAACAGATTTTGTACATATTTGATACTTCTCTAATGCTTCTAAGGACTACCACTATAACAACAAATGAAGAGCATAAAATAAGCAAATACACAACAATCTCAACAATTATGGTCCACCATTATAACACATTTTGTACATATTTTATACTTCTTTAATGCTTTCAAGGACTGCCTCTATACCAACAAAAGAAGAGCATAATATAAACAAATACATAACAATTAAGCAAATACACAACAATTTCAACAATTATGGTTCACCACTGTAACACGTTTTGTACATATTTTATACTTCTTTAATGCTTTCAAGGACTTCCCCTATAACAACAAAAGAAGAGCATAAAATAAACAAATACACAACAATTAAGGTGAATGACAAACAAACACACTTATTAAGCCTTTCTCTAGTCTAAAATAAACACACTTATTAAGCCTTTATTCAATTGGTTCAACGGTACAAACCTGAAATTCTTGGAATGTAAGTTTAGGAATTACTCGTGGATCTCCTCCACTATCAACACCGTAGGTGTTATCAGGGAACAATTCCTGCCCATCATCAATTGAAATAAAAGTCATCATAAATAAACAAGGATTTAATAACTAAGCCACATGCGTGCTTGCATACATAACCAATAATAAATTGCACTGTTATCCATCTACTTGAATATATAATATGTTGCTTACACTTGCTAACAGTTTGTACCAAACAAAATAGCTGCCACTCTCACGTTTTAAAAATTACAAAATTTGCAAACAAAAGATGGGCAGGGACTTGAGATCTATAAAATTAATCTTAACCATTCCTTAGAATGATGAAATAGAGAGCTACATGATGTTTATCATAATCACCTAAGTTTCTTATTTTTCAAGGTTAGCCTTTCAAAATTTCTTGAAAAGGAGGCCTTGCCATGGATCATTGATGAGATTCTCGTACGGATTCATAATTAATATAAATAGTATATGGTCCAAATTAAACATTCTCAAAATGGACATTATAACTCGAAAATGCGGTTTACAAGCCATACATAAGGTTACCTAGACAACAATTATTGTAGTTTACATGCTTTCTCTCTTCCCTTCCAATTTGAAAACTGCAGGTATTTGAATATCATAAGTTTTCGTCAATGGAAATGAAATTGGATAGCTTTGTCCAAAAGGGGATGATATGCCTAAACCTCTAGTGGGCATCTTATCTTTTCTTCTCAATAACCTCTCCATCTTTTTTTTGTATGGGTCCATAATGAGTTAATATTATTAATTTATTCTCCCTTTTTTGCTTCATTATTTTGTGCTCATGCTACCTTGATATCTTTCTCCACCCAAAAAAATAATCTCTCAACAATGAGCACTAAATATACATTTTGTCAAATTTAAAAGATTTTTTTAGGGAGTAAGCTAAACAATAGACAATTTGCACCTTTCCGACGAATTTTGCAAGAATCTGGTGACACGATTTTTGCTGAAATCGTGATTTTCAATGTTCAAATTGCAATTTTGATTGCAGAATGAAATCAGCGATCTTGTTTACCCATGGGATTTATGCAATTTCAACCTTTTCCACTGAATTTTTGCTGGAAAAATTGCCAGATAATGGGTGCAAATCGTCGATCATATAGCTCACTCAATTTTTTAGTGCTAAGTCAATATTGTGCTCCCTTTTTTGCTTACCTTGATATATTTCTCCATTGAAAAAAATCATCACTCAATAACAAGCACTAAATATACATTTTGTCAATTTTTAGAGGAATTTTCTTGTGCTAAGTTATTTTAGCACTCCTTAGGTAAGAAAAACTATTTTTGATAAGCCAACATATTTTAGGTTAATAAATATTTAAAAAAACTAATGATGTGATTGTTATTTTTGATAAATGGTAAAATAATAATATTATTTCCCAATTGACCTAATTTCTACTTGACACATTAGCTCTTGCTTATTTGTTGTATTGTGAAGGTTAACTCAACTTATTATCCATGCCATCCCCTATTTATCTACTCATGTTGTCCCATGTCTAATTTCCATTCGACCCCATCAAATCTACTGCATTGCCTCTTTTTAAATTTGCTCTTCTTTTGTTGCATCAATCCTCTGTAGTTTTGCATCAACCCCCTACTATGGTATTGTCAACCAGTAATGTCTACAGTATCTTCTATAATATAGCAAAAATAAATTGCATCTTCCTTTGAGACCAACAACCACATTGAAAATCGACATTGCTGCCTAAGACAACTATCACCTGGAAAGAATAGAGTCTGAAACTTTTCAACAATAAACTTTAGATTTTTTTGCTATATTGAAACAATAATATTCGAGTAGAACTTACTTCCCTGGTCGAGGGTTGCCCATAAGAATTTAGTATGCATTTATATTTACTATAAAGGCTTTTTTTGTTTATATTTTTTCTAACTTTTTAGGTGGTAGTTTGGGGAGGTGTTGTGTTCCTCATTTATATAGAGTATTTTGCACAAAAAGTGAGAGAGAGAAGAGATGGCATTTAGTTTTTTCCTCGTGACTTCATAAGAAGAAGGATCCCTAAAAGTTCTCCAGATATGGTAAGCTTCATTCAACCTTTCAACCTTTGATGTAAGAATAACACAACCAATGCCAATAAGAGCAAGATTTCCACTCAAAATTTATGCATGATGCAAAGACTACATTTCTACAAATTATGGGATTGTTGACTAAATTGTCATTGATGCCAACAGTTGTGTCTTGGTGCCCCTTGAGGAGCCCTTAAGGGTTAAGCAGTTGTCAATGTCAAAGGAGACCTTTTGACCTTGTCCAACCCCAAGTCTGAAGCCCTGGGACAATGGCAAAAGCCCTATCTACCCATTGGTGTGTTTAGGTACCCCCTAAGTTGTATTTCGGTCCCCAACCCACACAACCTATGCCCTAGTACCCTAAAAAGTGTCCTTGGTGGATTGAAGGAGTTGTAGAACTTCAAAGAGGCCAAGGGACCCATTCTGTGGTCATTTGTGTTTTAATGAGGTCATGGTACCCTAGGAGAAGTCCTGGAACCCACACAACCTATGCCCTAGTACCCTAGAAAGTGTCCTTGGTGTGTTGAAGAAGTTGTAGAACTTCAAAGAAGCCAAATGACCCATTCTATGGTCATTTGTGTTTTAATGAGGTCATGGTACCCTAGGAGAAGTCCTTGAACCCACACACTTTGATGGTCATGATGATGGTGCCCTTGGTACTATGATGAACTCTTAATGGCTAGCAGAGCACACCCTTACATATGGTGACATTGATGAAGTGGTAAGGTTGACCATAAACAAAAGAAAGAAAAATAATAAATGACTTACCTTTTCAACCTTGCTACCACATTAGACCCCTTGTTAAGGTCGGCCTCATTAAGTGTTGTTGAAGTGTTAAAACAAAAAATTAAAATTTATAAAAAATTATTTCACCTTCCCTTGAAAGTCGGCCCTAGTTCCTGAACGACAAGATGGTGTATTTATAAACAAATTGTTACCATAACTTAATCATCAACGAAGGAAACAATTCATAGTGTGACTGAGGCAGCTAAGACCGAAAACTTCACAGGGATATTTTTCGGGCTTAACACAGTTCTTATCAGTTCAAGGTTTGAGATTTTTATGGGTTGAAGGTTGACAGTTTGAACAAGTGTCACACAGTCCTAGTTTATCCGAGTTTTCACAGCAATAAAGGTCTTCAAACAGTCCGAGTTTTCACAAGCTTTGAAGGTTTTCAAACAGCCCAAGTTTGACTGCTCCTCACTCCATGGTTGACTGTCAGACACAATCCCGAGTTTGACAGGGTGTGAAGTGTTTCACAATCCAAGTTTGAAGTCTGCAAGAAGGTTGAAAACACAATCCAATTTCAAAGTGTACAAGTACAGTCCCAAATCTTCTCAGCAATAATACACAGTCCATATTGATTTTCTTCCACAGAGATATTTTTTGGGGTTTTATCAACAAAAACAGTCCCGAGTTTGACATTGGCTTGAGGTCATCCACAGCATATATACACAATCCCGAATTTGACTCTTTCTCAGCATTTAAGCAGTTCAGAGGTTGAGGTCTTCCTCAGCACATACACAGTCCGAGGTTGGTCTTGTTTGGGGTATTCCACAGCAGACATACACAGCCCAAGTGTGGAGTCTAAAGATCTTTACAGGCACTGCTTGTGTAAGGTATGATCACCCAGTACACTTTGATGATGCTTAACACACTTTGATGATACACTATGATGATGATAATGCATATTTGATGATAACACTATGATGATGCATACTCTATGATGATGATGCATACTTGATGATACATACTTGATGATCAGTGAAAGCAGAGCAGAATTACTTGATTAGAGACTGTGTATGATGAGGTGTACAATGATGTACATGAACAGTGTGTGGCAATAAAATGACTTATCATTACTTTGACTATACAATGATGACTTGGCAGTGATAAGATACTGAGGTGTGAGCAGAGGTTATCAGCAGCAAGTTCAGTGATTGGTTTTGACAGGTCCACAGGTTTAGTCTTCTTCTTCTTTAGGGTGGCAGGGTGGTGCTAGGGCTCACAATCTTGTGAGTTAAGCTGTCGTAGCAGCTTGTCAGTTGCAGCTAACGAAGCCTAAGGTGTTGTAAGTTTGTAACCCCTTCCAGTTGTAGCTGGAAAAGTTGTATTAAATTTGTTATCCCAGTTGTTGCTGGGTCAAATTTATTGTTTTAAAAGGCTTCTGTGGTTTTACCCCCAGGACTTGGGTTTCCATGTTAAAATATTGTGTATTGTGCATTTTGTTATTTTCATGTACATTGATGATATGCTATGATTGGTGATTAGCAACTTGCTCTTGATTAAAAAATTTATAATTGTGCAAATATTGATTCACCCCCGTCTCAGTATTTCAACAGGGATGGTATGGGCAATTATAATACCAAACTCAAATTCATATGGTAGTCCCCATTAATCAACCTACATTCGAGTCGAATAAGAATATCAATACTACTCACTTGAAAATGTGTTGAATGGGGAGAATTTGATGCTTTGATTCAAAGTCTACAAGTTTATTTCAAACAAAAGATAATGTGACAAACCAACAAAAAACTATGAATACAAAGATTCATATATGCAAATACCTCATTTCAAATGGTAGGAATCCCATCTTCCTCACATTATAGTTATAGGTCAACCTTTTATTGAATAAACAACAACATCAACTAAAAGCAACAATAAGGAAGATATATATTCACTTGAGGTATATAAAGGGGGCTCATAGAAGCTATGGTTGCACTTCATGTAGTTTGCCAGAGAAATAGTTCAATAGTATACTAAGAAGTTCAAGACGATTTCTATTGAATTGGAGGTGCGTTATGTTATGATACTCTCAAGCTTAGAATTATTGGAGGAACTTTCACTCATCTTTATAAGGAAATGGATCTTCTTAACATTGTGCTAGCATGGAGCATGCATTTCAGTTCACCTTGAACATTGAGGCAAAGTTATAGCAACAGTCTCTAAAGAAATTTTATACTTCCTCTTTCAAATCGTTTGCTTTGCAAGTAGAGGATGGGTGAGACCCTACCCTAGACAATTATGAGCCACATGTCACTGTGTTGGGCCCCACTCCAAAAGAGCAAGACTCTCCACCTCACAAAAGATCCATATTTGTCACTTACATTAATGTGGCCACCAAGCCCCTTGTTATGTTCTAATTGCTTTTAATTATGGCCCTCAACCATAATTCTGTTTCTGTAGAAGCCCTTGGAACCTAGACTAATCTAATTTTCATTAGCCCATGGGATGCTAAACTGTGGTAATTTTTTGCTTGTGGAGGCTACTATATGACCTACCCTTTTTTGTCTAAAATGTTGTACATATCTTTTCTTTTGTTTTTAAAGTTTCAACAAAGCATTTTATCCAAAGAAAATCCTTTGCTTCTTCAACTTCTAGTGTAACTCTCAAAAATTGGCATGAGGAACTACTAAACTGGGCAATAGCACCAAACTAACCCTCAACAAAACAAAGAACAAAGAGTACAATTGAAATAATAAGAATTACATTGAATTCGATCAGCAATAACCCTAGAAAAAGACCAATGTAACCAAGAATTTGATGACGCACAATTAACTTTAAAAATAAAAGACAATGTTCAATGACTATCATAGACGAGAGATGACTTACATAAATGGTCCGACGACTGCCTTCGCCTACCATTAACCAAATATTATTTAGCACTCAAAGTCCCTGCTCTAGGTTGTTTCTCCTATTCCATGCTTACCCTTAGATGTATATCATTGAGTCCACACAAGGGTTTTGTCATTGTCTACCACCAATTATGTGGAACTTTTATATGACACCTAGAGTGACCAAATTTTGTTTGTTTTCCCTTATGTGCCCATCGCCATCAAAACTCAAACATAAAGGTTGTTGTTCAAAGGCCTCTATTCGTCTCCACATGGTATGGCTTTGTTTTGAATTCAACAACTCTTAATACACCAAGAAGCAACTCTAGAGTACATTGGGATTACGATCAAAATGACATAGAGTGGCTTGAGTCTACTCACCACCGCCCACAAATGTCAGAGTTGATTTTCCTAAGACCTTCCACTTGCTGGGTGTTTAAACTGGTATTTAATCTAATGAGTGTGGCCAAATGATGACTGATAAAATGTATAGCCAAAGGCGAAGATCAGACATCACTCCGATACCAATGAATGAACAAAGTTCATTCACTAACAAATATCCATCAAAAGGACAGATAACAAAAATCCTTAAAGGACACATATATAATAATTGAGTAATGAATACATGATAGAAAGATTTACAATGACATCCGTGACAATATATACACACTGACTGGTCACATCGATTAAATAATCATTTCCCTTAGTTAGGTCATGTTCCATTTCATTAATTATTGTTGATTATTATTATGAAGAGAAACTTGTATGCATAGAAGAAGCTAGCACCTTCTTCTCTTTTGGCAAGCTCTAGGTTATAGAAGGGGCAATGATGTTACTAGACAAACTATTTGGTCGTGGAAGATTAAGAGCACTCTACTCTCAAACGGAAGTGTTCCCACCATAACATTTGGCAAAGGGTCTCTTTCTAGAGGGTGAACTTTGGGACCTTGGTACAAGAGACTGGAAGTCTTGGTCTTTGCTTTTGCATGAAAGGGTCTCCTCAAATTTGATCAGGATGCAATACATTATATGAGAACTACAAAGTGTCGTCTTTAAAGAAGATACATATAAATTGAATAACAAAATCTAAGACCTATCTAGAGGGATTGGATTTGGTATTATGATAAACCGATTCAGATTTATTAGACCGGTTTGGTTATTGGATGCTTTATGTGAGACATTCGTTTAAGGAAATCTTCAATGGAAGATAGGGCATTAAGCACAAGGAAAGGAAGCAGATTGATCAGTTGAATCCAGATGTAATCACAGGGTTTCTCAATACTTGAGGGTGTTTGTTTTGCTCATGGTTTATCAAGGACTACCTTTAAAAGCAAGACTTGAGAAGTTTGGTTTCATGAATGCATTCATCCCACATTGTGGGTTCACTGGAACAATCTAACGCCTAGTTTGGAACCGCAGCTGTGCCAGACCCTGTCACGATCTGATTGGGCCACCTGGAATCATATCCTATGTAGGCAAAATTTTGGTCGGTTTCCCTATTAGGGAATTGCGTTGTTGCCTCAACTCACTTTCGAGGAGTTTGGCAATGTACTAAATTAGTTTGACTATACTCCATTTGGAGGTTGATATTGTTGATTTTCCAGAGCAGCATCAAAAGCCATTCTCTTGGAGAATGGAGGCACCCGGTCAGTTACCAGGAAATGGAACCAGTCCAACACTGGGGAACTCAGCCTAGAGCTGAATGGCCATTCTTTGAATTGAGGCACCTCGTCAGTTACCAGGAAGTGGAACCAGTCTAGCACTAGGGGACTCAACTAGAGCTGAGTGGCCATTCTTTGAATGGAGGCACCTGGTCAGTTACCAAGAAGCGAAACCAGTTTAGCACTGGGGAACTCAGCCTAGAGCTGAGTGCCCATTCTTTGAATGGAGGCACCTGGTCAGTTACCAGGAAGATGAACTGGGGGACTCAGCCTAGGGCTGAGGGCCATTCTCGGAGAGAATACCAGGAAGATGAACTGGGGGACTCAGCCTAGGGCTGAGGGCCATTCTCGGAGAGAATGGAGGCGCTTGGTCAGTTACCAAGTATTTGACATTGAGTCAATTGATGCAACCTAGGGCTGAGGCAACTGGTCATCTACCAAGACATCACTATAAGCCCTAGACCAGGTCTGGTCATGTGAGGCACTCCTACCCTTGATCTGTGGGCTTTGTGATCTTCTCCAGGGATTAGCTACCCTTGGTTAAGACACCTAGTACCTGATCTTGGTGGCACAAGGAGTTCAAGATAAAAGCATTAGTAATTCTCCCTATTTACGATGATGTACTTTGAGTGGGCATGAAGGACCCCTATGACCACTTGCATTGTCCACACGACACTTGAAGAAGACTAAGAGGATAAGGTCAAAAATACATAAGGACTCTTGTACCACTAAGAAGTCAAAGTCAAAAGGGTAAAACATGAAAAAGATTAAAACCCTATCATTATATTCCTATTTACAGGGATCACTCCAAGCGATTGAAAGGCTATAAATAAAGTTCACTTGCAATTCATTTTCACACTACATCTTCATAATCAGCTGCTCCATTGAAGACCTTCGCTGGTTTCAACAAGTGAGTGAATACATCAAGTTCCTTATGCCCTAGCATGGTGGCTTGCTAGCTAGGGCAACATCTCATCCTCCTTCACTCACGGAATAGGGTTTTCCCTTTACTCCTCATGGCAGCTGCAGCAGCTTCAGACTAGGGTATCTCCCACCTCACGGGCAGCTCTCTTTCACATTCAGGCAGCCCTAACGGCCCACAGAAATCTAGGGCAGCACATTTTACCTCACGGGCATCAGTACAGGAAGTTCAGGCAGGGAAGAACACGCTCGAGCAGTAGTCCAGGAATTCCGGGCAGAGTAAAGATCAGGCTCGGGCAGTCACAGAAAGTTTTGGCAAACTTCGGGGAGGCCTGATTCATTCTCGGGCAGCCCTATACTGTTCGGGCAGCAAAAACTAAGTTCCAGGCAGAGTAAATACAGTCTCAGGCAGCATTACAGGAAGCTCGGGCAGCAGCAGAAACTTATGGGCAGCCCAGGCAGCAACAGGAAGAATTTCAGGCAGCCACAGAAGTACATCCAGGCTGCACAGAATTATTCGGGCAGCTCGCTAGAAGATCTGGGCAGCCCTTTTCTCATCTCAGGCAACAGTGAATTGACTCGGGCAGCTTGGGCAGCAGTCTCGGGCAGTTTATTGCAAACAAGGTCTGCTAATCTCGGGCAGCTGGAAAAGTGTTTGGGCAGCAGACTAGGTCTGCACCTTCTGGCAACAGAAAATCCTTCTTGGCATCTGACCTTCTTTCTTCATATGACAAAACTACTAGGGTTTGAAATTGCTGTTCAAACCTAATAGGGTTTGACAATTTTTGAAGAACATTAATCTCAGAATTCTGAGATTATTTTATTGCTGCTACAAACTCAGTCATCTCATTCAAGGGATGAATTACTAATGCTTTTGGGATTTTTGTCCTTTAAAGGTTTCCCCGTGAAAACATCTGGTGTCCATGTGTGTTTGTTTATCTACTGCACTTGTCTTATTGTTATCTATCTTACAGTCTGCAAAAATTAAAGAATATATGCGAATGCCAGAATTCAACAGATATGTAGTGCAGTTTTCAACAACTCTCATTTTTTCTAGAATCTTCCTGAGGGTTGTTGAATGCTGAACTTGAAAGGTGATCTTACTAGGAAAGATGCCAAGGATTGTGATTCTCAATCTCAATCCTGTTTTAAGGGCATTCCTGCTTCCATGAGATTGGGAAGCAGTTTTGTACTTTGTAGCTTTGATGTTAATATAAGAAGCATTCTTTAAATATATATATATATATATATATATCAGAGGGTTAGCAGATTTTAAATTTCAATTTGTGTTCTTTTGTTCATTTTCCCTTCTCTATGTGCTGCACCCTGCAATTGGTCCTAAGGACATGCATAGGACATTTAGCAAGAAAAACAGTTTATAACAGCAGCAACCTACATTTTTTGCAGGCACTTTAAAATCAATAACAGTTTGGAAACTTTTCAATGCATGTCAACCCTAAGTTGCCCATGAAAGTCATTACTACCATTCTTTGACCAAAAATAATTTTAAATAACTGGAATACAGAGTTTGTATGATGTTATGAATCATGATTGAAATTAAAGTCGTTTTGACTTTTACGTGTTGCTTATTTACTTGGATCTTTGTTTATGTACATATATGGCAGACTGACTTATCATTGCACACATAATTTCATCATCACGAGCAGCAGAAAATACCATAAAAGTGGCACTTTAAGAGGATCAGTATA
The DNA here is from genome assembly GCA_001517045.1 of Pseudotsuga menziesii. NCBI lineage: Eukaryota > Viridiplantae > Streptophyta > Pinopsida > Pinales > Pinaceae > Pseudotsuga > Pseudotsuga menziesii. The sequence goes on along the minus strand of LPNX010744035.1, from coordinate 392,453 downwards.
ATTAACATGATTCAATCATAGTAGGGATATGCTGATCACATGGCTACCTGAATAGTGAAATCGATGCACCTATCAATTTTTTTCTACTATTGCCACTGTGATTGAACTACTCTTGGTCTATGTAGTTATTACAACTTACTATTCTCATCATCCATGCTTGCCATATGTAAGGTGATGGAAATCTAGCTAGGTTTAAAAATGTCTGCGCTGTGTGCATACACCCTATACCTTACCTCTGTGTTGTAACAATCGAAGTCGTGTGCCTGTACTAATATGGCAACTGGGTGGACAAAAAGCTACCGGACTAGGCTTTGCCCTACAGTAATACACCATGATCATATGGCGCTGACCATTTGAGGAGGATCTGCATTGGAGCATTAGACTTGTGTAATAGCATTCTTTATAAATGGAGGAAAGTTCACCACATAGACCATATTGTACTTGATCATCACATTCTTTAGTGAATAGGTAGAAATGTGTATGTGCTAATTCCTAAGAAACCGGATTCGCCCTATACCCCCCTCGTGTCCCGTGGGGAACGAATCGGACACGATTCGTGTCCGACACAAAGGGGATTCGACCTTCGGACGAATCCTAATACGGGACACGCACTCATGCACGAATCGGACACGCAGTTACATCGTGTCCCGAAAATCGGACACGTGCCCAAAAAACAGGACACGTAATCTTGGGATTGCTAATTTCTGTTTTCTCAGGGGTTTTCAAATAAAACCATGATCTACACAACCTACTAATTGCAAATTTCATGCCTTGATCTGTGAGCTGTTCCATACCACGAGGATCTGTTGCAATGGTGGAATAAAAACTTGAAGAAATATACAACACATATTGTCTGCCAAAAAAATATAATGAAAGAGAGTTCCAAATGAGCAGAAAACTAATTGATATGAAATATTTAATGTGAAAATATAGCCAATTTAAATTTTAGAGGATAGAATCCCATCCATACAACCACCTAGGAAGATATCCACCAGTCATAGGGCTGCAATTCCAGCATGAAATTCTTTCTCAATCATGGAAGATTTAGCAGTGTAGTCCGTTAGCAGTGTAGTCCGTTCATCTAACCT
>LPNX010744035.1:378952-391187 GCA_001517045.1 Pseudotsuga menziesii | reverse complement strand
CCTCATTTTAAGCTGTATCCTCTCATAGATCTTACCCAATTGATTATTCAAAGCATTGCTCATCCTTTTTGTATCTACAGAGTGCCTGTCAGTTATTAGGGGTCTCCTAAGTCATGGTATGTACATGGGTGCATGATAAGCATGGAGTTATGTTGGTGCCTTGAGCTTTGCCAGTGAGTTATGTTGGTGAGTTATGTTGGTGTTACTAATTACTAATTAGTAATTACTAATAGTAATACTAATCAATGATCATTAATGTGTTTTTATTCTAATTTCTATTGAATATTTGTAAATGTTCTAGTTTCTAAATATTTTTGGATCTATATGTCTATATTTTTAAATTTTAATATATATTTTAAAAATATATATATATGTATATAAAACCTATCCTACGTGTCCTGATTCCGGGGTCACCGTGCCCGTGTCGGACACCTCGAATCCCCGTGTCCTTCGTGTCCCGTGTCCCCGTCTCAGGTGACTTAGGCTAATTCCGTAACCATTGGCCCACTTGTGCCAGTTTAAGGTGTGAAAAACAGGTACTGCTGAATAATCTTTCAAGTTCATCTGCCATTATTCTGAAAGATATTCTTTAGCTTTCATTATGTGGTTGTATGCTTCATAATCTGGCAATTCTCAACTTTCATTCCTATATGCAAAGCCCTGGCTTCAATAATAGAATATATACATCTATATCTTGTCAATATTCTATTGACAAGATATAGATGTATATATTCTATTGACAAGATATAGGTGTCCAATGTTTTTCAAAACATGGACAATTCTTGCAACTCAGTTATTATGATAAATTATGTTGGTTATTCTTAGGTGGTTTTATGTTCACCTGACCTATCCCATACTGCAGAGACCAGGAATACAAGGCTTGAGATGGTCCAATGAAATTAAATTTAGATTAGGTTATAGCAGTTACTTAATGCAGAGCAATCAGAGCTTTCGATGTGAAATGCAATTTGCATTGTGCAATAACTAGAATAGCTTCATAAAGTAAAACCTCAACATTAAAAGAACGGAAACTTAAGAAACCATAAAATGGCCATTTACATACCTGCTGAGAAATTCGGCCCAAAACATTGTCAGGCTGTGAGTAGACGCCTTTCATCTCATTGAATACAACACCTGAAAAAAACGGTGAAAACCTTAACCAAGGTAAACATCACTCTATTCATGATGTGGTTTCCTGATTTTCCCAATTTAAATATTAAGAAGCATCGCTGAAAAATTACCTTTAAGAGAAATATCCTCAGAAGGATCATTCAACTCGTAGTGCCAACCCTCCTGCTGAAACGTTTGAAGCTCATTTACACATTTTGGAAAGAATACTGCATCCAGGTATACATCAACCAAATTGTAGAAATCCTGGTCAACAGAAGAACTTACATTCATCAATAGAAAAATTTGGAATCCTTTCATATATTTTATATTCCATGGTAAAGACAATCTTTCGAGGTAATAAAAATCTTTACAAACATGGATTAAGAATGTGGCCTCACCTTTGCATTAGTTGAAGCAACAGGATAGCACGTCCTGTCAGGATAGGTGAATGCATTCAAAAAAGTGTGCAAGCTACCCTTCAATAATTCCACAAAAGGCTCCTTGAGTGGGTATTTTCTTGATCCACACAGCACACTGTGCTCCAGTATGTGTGGTATCCCAGTTGAATCTTTCCTGCAAAAGCTAACCGTAAACTACAATGTGCTTCAAACAAGAAAGAAACATACAAGAACTGGATGAGTAATCTATTTTTAATGTTTGTGTTCTAAAGGAATATATTTCAATCAAAAACTGGTTCACTCATAAGAACCATGAATTTACATAAAATTGAATACTGAAATATTGAAATATTGAATACAGCAGTAGGTAATGAAAAAAGAATGGGAGGATCAAAGTAATTATATCCTCTTTAAAGCTCACAACGTGTATGACATTTCAATTGATGTTCACAAACCCAAGCCTCTGGTGTGTTTCTTGACTCAGATTATATGTTCTTGCATGCAAAGATTAGACGTCATGCAGCCATATCTTCTAGTATCTTCTTTCATAAGCCCAGATTACACCTTTTTAAAATATTATGCAATCCTTTTGGTTATTATATCTCTTCATCTTGGACCTTTATATTTCCATATAAGTAATCTAGGTCAGCTCAGATTCCATCATTTATCGGACCATCATCATTGGGCATACCTTCTCCAAGATCTACACTACATAGTACAGCTCTTCACTTGCAGCTTTCAGACGAGTTGGAGAGGAGAAGTCTCAAGGCAAAAGTCCAAGCAGGATTCTTCCTGAATTATCCCATCATTGCATGGCTATCCCCTGAGCCTTGAGGTCATGAGGATGGATTCCAATCTATGATGTCTGAAACATAAGGTTTCAAAAGCTCAGCACGCAGGTTTTCCATTCCTTACAAATACTGATCATATCTTCACACTTGGGGAAATTATTAAGTAGGCTCGCCACTGCTCTTTGAAAGTCTTATGTTGTTTTGTGGACTTTCAGAAAGCATTTGACATGATCCCTTCAGACGCTTTGTTCCAGCAAATATTTATTGGTATTTTGGAGACCCTCTTGAAAATGAATGAGACTATGAGTTGGTTATGGGACGTCTACATAAAGCCCACGGCCTTTCAAACATTATCCAAAACACCACTAGAATTAAGTAGGGTATCCACTCTTGCTAACCCTCTTTGGGATCTATATCGAGGAGATGGAGTCTTCTTCTCAGTGAGCATATTCAAGAGAGTAATAAATGTCTTCTACACCATGAGTCGATCTTGTTGCTTCTCTTTGTGGACAACTTGATCCTTTTGGCCTCCTCACCCCAGAGCCTTGAAAGATCAATGCCCTTTCTAGCTTTTGTGACCTTCAATAGTTACCAATTAACTTAGGTAAAACCAAAGTTACAACCATCAATGTGTCAAAGCATGCACTCTCTAATTAGCATTTCTTCCAAGGGAAAGAGATCAAGATCACCACAACATACACTTACTGGGATTTCAATGCAAAAGGCCATGGTTCAGTTTGGTACAGGCCTTCCATCCTCAACTCAATAAAATTTATGGCTCTCTTGCCCTTCTTTATCAATGGTGCTTTCAAAATCACTCTCAATACATGTCATCCAAGATTCTACCTTATGGAGACAATCATCAAACCCATGGTTCTTTATATTTCAAATGTCTAGAGCCATGTATGCTATAGATCAATTGGTGATGGACTAATAGAGTCAAAACCCTTCTCCTCATACGCATATTCCAATCCATTGTCGATTCTCCTAGGCTTCTCGACTTCTCTAGTTCATTCCCATCTTCCTGAACCGTCTCCCTCCTTTTAGGTAATCCCTTGACATGCTAAATCAGCTCCTCCCATCTAAGTAGTACCTAAACCAGGTAATTAGAGAGGACATTTATAAACAAGACATTCACAGCACCTAGATAGCACCACGTGAGGGATTTAGCCCAATGTTATCTTTTTACTCTAAATACTTCCCAAAGATGGCAACAGCCTAATCCTTTGACCCTATCATACACACAAACATTGGATGTGTACCCTTTGGGACATCCATGAGGAGTTTCAAGTGAGCTCTAATAGACTCCATGTCAAGACCAACCACCACATCCCGCAGACAGATAAAGGCCAACTATGTAACTTACAAGAGCCAAAGACGAAGGATCACTTCATTTTCCAATGCCCCGTCAACTTTGAGGTCTATGGGAGGTTCCATTGCTTATTCTAAGACTCAGGTGGCTCCAGTTTCACTTCCTTCTGATACCTAGAACAATTGTGCCTTGCTCTCTACATGAGAGAAGCATTTAGACATAGATCCCAGGCTCTTCATACCCCACCCTAATTAGAGAACTCCAAGGGGATCACTTCTTACTTCCAATTCTCTTGTTATATTGGAGCAACAAGCATAGACTCAAGGAGCTTGAAATAGACCTTCAAACTCCAAATCAATAAGGCCACGTCTCTTTGGTCAAACAACCCCCTGCTAACCTCCATGCAACTTTTACAAAGTTGTCGTTCCAGACCACATCCTACACACCACCAAACTAGCAAACATACCAACAAACAACGCAACGCTAGCTGGCCCCCAAGCAAGGCGCCCACCATTCAACACATCATAGTTTCCATCCATTTGAACTTTCTTCTCCATAGCCTTAGATGTTAGGAAAGGAGGGCTCCCTTACTCTTGAGCTCTGCCCAAGATCATACAATGAGGCCCTTTCAATCCCAACCGCACCCTGGAGGACATTATCCACTAGTGCATTGCCAATTCATAGACATTGATAACTCTAATGAGGTATTTGTCCCTTCGTCCCCATACTTGTCCACGACAGCCAACTCTAGCACTCCTTGACATCATCTCCTATTGATCAACGTTGAGTATCTTCTTCTTTTAGTACTCTAGCTTCTCCTCATATTTTTTGTGTACCTGTATTTTAGTTCTTACACATTTGTATCATCTTTAAGTTTATTAGCTTGTTGTTTCATTGTGAGTTATGAGCTTAGATCTTCTAATCTTGGCATCATTCTAGGAGTTGTTTTTGCACTCCCACATCATACTTTGAGTTCTTGGATATACTTTCTAGTCCCATTAACCTAGTTTTGTGGTCATTTATCAAACATTAATAAAATTGTCTTATACACTCAATTGAAGAAAGGGGCATTTCAGCTACTAAAACAACCATTATAGGATAAGTTGAATTCAAAAACACATTAGTTGGACCCAAAAGGCAAAAATAACATATGGGATATATGGAGGAAGTTCCTCCTGCATGAAACATAAATTAACAATCAAATATTTTGAATTTAGAACTCAGTTCCTCTTATATTTTCCAAGGCTACAAAAGATTGATAAGGAAGGAACTTTACTTACCTATCAAATGCTTCTTATAGTCGTTTTATTTGGGAACTTCATTGCTCGTAACGCTTATGGAAGAGTTATCTTTAATAACCCAACCAATCTTCTCAGTAGGAGAGGGTTATAATTTTTATGGATATTTCATAGTGATAGCAATGACTATAATTCCTTTTGTGATTGTACTTTATGGCAATTTCAATCCAATAATGAACCCTATTTTGTCACTTATCAACCAATCTTATTTCATCTTTGAACATATATGCCTACCTAAACAACACTAAAAGATGAAGAAAAACCACTAAAAATTGTATGTGTCTAACGTGTTCTCTTGATAATACCATTATTGCTTATTGTCCAAACTGAGCACCATATCTCTTGGAACCTTCCATTCTGTCAACCATAGGGATAACTATAAAACTGAAGTCAGTTCGTCCCCTAGGACAATGGACACCTAAAATGAATGACAAAGAATCATGACCAACTTCATTGTCTTAGTATACTAAAGCACAACTTTTTTGCCTTCCCAACACAAGCCACTACAATTATAATCAATGTTCCCCCAACTTTTCAAGACGTGGAGACGCGCGAGTGAGGAAATGCAGAAACGACATATGTAGAAGTACCCCCCCCCCAAATTTTAGGAAACGTCTAAGAGTACATGGGGGTCTTCAACATAGGGGACCCCACCAGGAATACTACCAAATTTATATAGGAATACATAAAAATTGCAAGTTGGAGCAAGTCATTAAAGTCTTTAATTTTATAATCTAAAGATTAATACAAGTTTACAACATACATCAAGTGAAATAAAATGAAATACAACCATACATAAGCTATAACTGATAAAACAAATTTGAAAAGACAACCATATTGGACAGTGAAATGAAATCAAGGCTACTGAGAAGGAAAATAGTGGACAGCGTGACCCTTCATCGTTTAATTTTTTTTATGTTTTGGTAAAAACCGTCAAAGGAAATGTGGGGACGTCATTTCTAGGAGGGAAACATTTCCCTTTCGTGTTTCCTTGAGTTTCCTTCAAACGAGGATGTGGGGGGGGCGTTTCCAATGGATTTTCCAAGTTTTTGAGACATGCAAGGGCATGGAAACGCGTTTCCTACCCTTGGAGGCACGTACCCATGTAACACTGGTTATAATTTATAAATCTATGCACTGACATCTCATAGGGCAATAGGTCATTGACTTAAATGCATCTCTAATAACCTTAGATTGTCTTTGTCATAGAAAAATACGAACATAGGAGTGTCTATGAATACTAATGATATGTATTCCCTTCTTAACATTGACCATTTTCCAAAACCCCCGATTGTCTTGGTGAATGAACATGACAACACACACATCTATAATATATGTCAATTAAGATTTGTGTAGATACAATTTTGAAATGTATCTCCCTCTTGATACGATAAAAAAATGTGAACTCATATCCCACCCATTTACTCTTTTGATCATCTAATGTATAGTTGATAAAACCCTTCACCAATTCAAAAAATTCTCCTGTTACATAAGAGCCAAGCTTGATTCTTTGATTTTAAATTTATTGCCATATTAGGAAATAAAGGATCAATTTTCATTGGTGATAACTTAAAACACAAGAGGAAGGGAAGATAGGTACAGTCAGTACTACCTACTCAATAAAGAATGAGTGGCCAAATGCCAGGTCAGACAAGGTCTAATGAAATGTATGGCCAAAGGCCAAGATCTGCAATAGCTTTGATACCAATGAATGAATAAAGTTCATTCATTGAGAAATATCCAACATAAGGACAGGCAACAAAAATCCATAGAGGACAAATATATAATAATTGAGTAATGAATACAATATAGAATGATTTACGATGTCAAACATCAAGCACAACCCCTTCCATGTCCAAAAGGGGCGTCTCGAGCCATCCCAAGTGCTTCACCTTCACATAGAGAATGTTGATAGTTTGTTGCTCTGAATATGTTCCTTCATCATTTCCTTCGGTTGACATCATTTCCTTTTCGTAAAGTTTAGGTTTTTCTATTTTATAATGTACTTAAACTAGTGATTAGACCATTGTTGTATTTGCATTAATAAGAGCCAGTGTGCCTCATATAGAGATAGATTCTTCTTTCCTACTATTCCCCACCTAAGAGAAAAAACCATGCTTACTCAAGATAGCTTGATGCATGTCTGTGAATTTTTAGTATGTGTAATATCCCAAATTGATATTTTGCCTTTATACTGATAGGTTATGGTGATTGTTTGTATGTTTGTCGGTTTTAGGTATGGATGACATATAACTTGTTTTGCATGCAATAATAGATTAAGTGCTCAAAACCCCAAATATGACAAATACTGAGATAAAATATAAAATATACTTCAATAAGATTGTAATGACATACCAATAATCATAGTTGTGATAAATGTTCAGTATACAAGAGACAGGTATGCCATGCATCCACTAAAACTCCAAAAGCGTGTTGTTGGCTCCAGATGACTCGCCTATGCAAGGAAAAACATCTTCTATGGATAGTAGTTCTTTCGTAGCAGCTTCAATTCTTGAAAGATGATGTCGAAACTTTCCAGATATTGTAGTATAGTCTTCCCGAAGATTTTGGTGGACACATGCAACCCTTTGGAGACCTTCTTGGACACTAGCAAATTGATTCTCTTGAATAGTGAGGCGCCCTCACTCCCACGCGATTTGCTTGTAACTTCTCCAAATGTGCAAGAGATGATCTGATAATCACCAAGAATAGTGATATGGTCCTTCCGAAGAGAATGGAAGTGACATGCAAAAGAAATGGTGTATTTCTAGATCAAGGCGAATTGTTCTGACTGTCTCCAACTCATCCCCAACAGTAAGACGTGACCTTGTTGATAATCTCTCCTATGTGTGCTAGATCTCTAATGATCAATGAATATCTTGAAGTGTTGATGATAGATCTGTATGATCTATCCGATAAGTGATTCGAACAAATAGATTTCACTGTCGAAAACACTCGCTAGTTGAAGACACACACCCTCAACCCCAACTTGTTGCTGTGACTACTGCTACTACTACTCTCGAAACCAATCTCTAAAGTGAATAATAACAATGGATACCTTTTTGGTTCGCTTGTCTTCTTTTATAGCTTTTAGGGTTTGCATGACTTGACTTTTGCATGCATGCAATCTAAACGCCCAGTGTCACATGTAAGGTGAAATAAGGCCCACACGCTCCGCATGCTTTTTGATATCCGCTCCAATGGCCTTCTTTAATCTACCGATGACATAATAATAGTATAATACTGAAAGGATGTTCTTTTCTGCTCCTGGTATTAATAGTCCTCAGTCAATTCCCTTTTTCATTAATACCTGCTCGAACCTATGGGAATTAAATAGGTTTACAGGTGTCTTAGGTGCTTAATTAGAAGAGGACATTACAGGATGCATATCTCCTAAGTTGGGAACTCCTCCTAGAATACTCGGTGTGCTAGTTTAGAGGAGTTAAGAGTGAGCTTAAGCATCTTCTTTATTCTGCTAGTTTGTCGCTATCCTCCACATGAATGCTTGAGAGAAGCATTGGAAGAGTTAGAGGGTGAGTTAATTGAAGAAAAGTCAAGCAAGGAGATCCCCCACCTCTCTCTTGTATTTGTAATTGTAAACACATTATTTTAAAGCTAATTAAAAATTTTATGTGTGTTGCTGTGCAAACTAGTCTATTGTTCCGCAAGTAAAATTGTTAGAGCTACGGTTGAATACTCAGTGGATTGATCTCAAATTCAGATATGTTGTCTCGTACCTTGATTTATCTTTCTAGTGCTTTTGTTTTTGAAAATAAGTTATGATTGGTGTTTCGTAACTCGTAAGTATTTCAGTTTCAGATTTAGTGTTAGATCTTAAGAGAAAGATTTGCATGTCTATGAATTAGAAAAATTTAAAGGATGTCGAGACACCGCTCATGACTCAACCCCCTCCAAGGAAATTTAGGTGTTTCCTACTATGGGGGCAATTTATCATTAAAAATATACTGCGAAAACAAAGAAATTTGACTCTCGAGTGACAAATTTTGTTTTAATAATGAAGCATGGGAAGTGTAAAGGAGGAATATCATTGTTTGAAAGTATGGAATTTATAGGACGTTGATCAAAATAATTGTATGGAATTTTATGGAACGTTGATCACAAGATGAAAAAGAATTGCAAGGCAAAAGATAAAATTTCAATCCCACAAGTTCATAAACTTCAGAAATTAAACTTTGAACATGCAAGAGCTATGCTAGATAGAATTCTTATACACATTCTCAAACTGTTCACTAAATGTCGTCGATTTGATCTCCATTACTCGAAGTTGTAGAAAGAACAAAGTTCTTAACAAATAAGATACAAGTCAACATGCTCAAAGATCTAGGCAGATAGGAAGAATCATGCCTAGATTTTTACAATCTCCTCACACCACTCAAAAATTAAACTACAGTAATGAATGCAGAAAATTCCATCAATATAATTCTAGCAAGCATTGCTCCAACCTCTTAAGTCTGTAATGAAAATGATGGAAGCAGGAAGGCGGAAGGATGAAAACACCAATGATCGAACAATCTTGCTTGCACTGCTTGTAGCCAAGAGAAAATCTAAAACTGAAGGAGGACCGATAATAAAACTAAGATTAATCTGTTAAGTATCTTGTAATAGAAGAAAGCAACCTCATTAAGGCTTCGTGCACACTCAATTAGGGGTGCACCAATTAAACAGAAAAGCGCCAAACTCACACAAGGTGAAACCCAGTCCTTATATACTGAAAAAGTAATAGAGACGGTACTTGAAAAACACTAGAAAACCTCTTGAAATAACTCATCCTGATGCATGCAAATATGAACTAAAATCTGCCTGCCTGAAACATTGACAAGTAGGTCACTCAATTTGGAGGAAAATAGCACAAGGAAAAGTATGAAATAGCCTAAGAGAAATGAGCTTTCCTTGTGCTCTGAAAATAGGAATATTCTTCATCACAAAAGCATCCAACAAAAGCAAGCCAAGGTACCTATCTTAAACTAGATATATTATAGCTCAATGCCTACGCAGGCTATATTAGGAATTCATGATCTTCGGAAGAAAAAAACACAAAAGCATACCCAAGCTAGGCACTCAAATCTCCCAAATATATCCTAATCAAAGCTATGAGAAAGCACAAAAGATAAGGCTCCAAAAATATCCAAAGAAAAGCATCTCGAAAAAGCACATGCCAAAGATAGACTAGGGCACTCACCTTCTATCGAAAAAAGCTCCAAATCCAAAAATAAAAATAAAAAAAGTGCTCAAAATCCTCTACAAACCAAAAACCATCTCCACTACTAGAAAAGCAATCTTGGGACACCTACTATTTTTTGAAGTAAAACCCTAATTTTGGGCGTTCTCAAAATCACCCAAAATTTATGAATTTTCCTTTGCGTCATTATAAAACCCTACCATGTATGGCACTTTCTAAAAACAAAAAACCTAGAAATCAATCTCTCGTAATCATCACCAAATTTTAACAACATGCACTCCTCCATATAGGGTATCCATAAATGTGATCAGTTTCCAAAAAAATGAACTTTCTAAAGAGAGAAAGTTTCCCAAAATAGCAAAACTTGAAACCCTAAAGGTACCCTTTTGGAATACCACCAAATGGATACTCAAAACTATAATCACCTACTTAAAACATAACTTCCTAGAAATAGAAAGTTTTATGAAATGACCCATCTCAAAAATATAAAAGTACCCTTTTGAATCTCTCTCCTTATGCACATGCCAACTATCGCATGTCATGTGCATGCATGGGAAACCTAGCTAGCTTAGGAAAATGTCAAAAAATTGGATTGGTATGAGTGTGGACTAGTCACTGAAGAAAATTACTCTACAGACCTCATGCAAGAAACATTTTCAATCTTTAACTCTGAGAATAAATATTGGAAAGCTATTGGCAAGCATGTGCTATGTTTGGGTAAAGCACTTATGAACCATTGATGAAGAATGAACACACAAATCAATGATGCCAAATCAATCGTTGATATAGCCATGAACATTAATGTTGAACCAATCAAGATGGATTGAGTGGTAACTGTTGATTTTTCCTAAGCAGCATCGAGAGCCATTCTCTTAGAGAATGGAGGCACCTGGTCAGTTACCAGGAAGTGGAACCAATCCAGCACTCGGGGAACTCAGCCTAAAGCTGAGTGGCCATTCTTTGAATGGAGGCACCTGGTCAGTTACCAAGAAGTGGAACCAGTCCAGCACTGGGAAAACTCAGCCTAGAGCTGAGTGGCCATTCTTTGAATGGAGGCACCTGGTTAGTTACCAAGAAGAGGAACCAGTCTAAGCCCTGGGGGAACTCAGCCTAGTGTTGAGTGGCCATTCGTTGAATGGAGGCACCTAATCAATTACCAAGAAGATGAACCAGTCTATGACTGGGGGACTCAACCTAGGGCTGAGGGCCATTCTCCGGGAGAATGGAGGCACTTGGTCAGTTACCGAGGATTTGACATTGAGTCAATTGATGCAACCTAGGGCTGAGGCACCTGGTCAGTTACCAAGACATCACTATAAGCCCTAGACTGGGTCTAGGCATGTGAGGCTCTCCTATCCTTGATCTGTGGGCTTTGTGATCTTCTCCAGGGATTAGCTACCCCTGGTTAAGACACCTAATACCCTATCTTGGTGGCACAAGGAATGCAAAATAAAAGCATTAGTAATTCTTCCTATTTATGATAATGTACTTTGAGTGGGCATGAAGGACCCCTATGACCACTTGCATTGACCACAAGGCACTTGAAGAAGACTAAGAGGCTAAAGTCAAAAATACATAAGGACTCTTGTACCACTAAGAAGTCAGTGAAAATACAAAAAGGTCATTAGTGCCTTAAAGGTAAAAGTCAAAAAGGGTAAAAGATTAAAACCTATTATTATATTCCTTCTACAAGGACCACTTCAAGTGAATGAAAAGGCTATAAAAGAAGATCACTTGCATTTCATTTGTACACACTTTTTCATCAACACTTAGACTGCTCCCTTGATGACTTCGCTGGTTTTAGTGAAGTGTCTATATCTGGTTCCTTCTCTTACCGTATGCCCTAGCATGGTGGCTTACTAGTTACAGCATCGCTCTTCTCACTCACGGTCAGCAGCAGCAACCCTAAACAGCTAGGGCGTCACTCTTCTCACTCACGGTGAGCAGCAAACAAAACCAGGGCCACCTACTTCCATTCCAGGTAGCCACATTCTCTTCACGGGCAGTCTATCCTACTCTCGGGTAGGTCCTCTCTTCATCCCACGCAGCCACAACACAGGGAGTTCGGGCAGGGCTAAACCAGATCGGGCAGTTCTGTTTTGGATCCAGGCAACCCTGTATTGGCT
>LPNX010744035.1:345192-378715 GCA_001517045.1 Pseudotsuga menziesii | reverse complement strand
TAGCAATTGTATTACAGTTTGTTCTATTTCCGCCATTTAATAGAATATTTGTTTGCTGTATCTTTGTTATCTTTGCAAATTGTCTGTTATTATTATTCTAGATATGTTCTTTCATTTCGTTCACACATAAATCCGGATCAGTGGTATCAGAGCAATCTGCTCTTTGATTGTTTCTCGGTGCATGTCCCCGACGAGGTCCGAGTACAAAGAGTTTGGTCTCGAACTAGTTTCACTTGATCATTCTCACCGTCCCAAACGACCTCCCATGGCAGAAGAAAAGAGAGACGACGGAGCAGGAGATCCTATCAAGTCGTTGCTCGAGGAAGCCCTCGAGCGACAGAGGAACGAGATGATGGATAGTTTCGCCCAAATCCTTCGGCGAATGCCAGCCGCGGCCAGTGCATCTTCAACAAGCAGCCGATTCGGGGATGCAACTCCCTTCAAGGTACAAGTTAACTTTGATATTCCTTTATTTGAAGGCAATATTGATGCAGATGCCCTGGATAATTGGTTGAATGTTCTAGAAGGGTATTTCTCTGTTCACAATTTTTCCGACAGAGAAAAGATCACCTTTGCGCTCCTTAAGGCAGTCCCCCATGTCCAAAATTGGTGGGGTACTTATTGTGAGCAAAACTTATCAGACGAGTCTGAAATGTTTGAAACAATTCCCACTTGGGCCTCTTTCATAGATGCCGTCAAGGAACAGTATTACCCCGTGGGAAACTATGATGACCAGTACACAAGATGGACCATTCTGCGTCAAGAAAGGGACCAGACGGTGTCGGAGTACACCAACAAATTTCATACTCTGCGGACAAAGCTGAGTATCAAAGACTCCGAGCGGCACCTAATCCTGAAATATCGCAGTGGTCTACATCGGTACATCCGAACTGAGATGGACTTCCTCGACATCTCTTCACTTGGATCCGCCTATCGGTATGCTGTCAAAATCGAGGAGAAATTTCGACAAAAGAACAAGCGAGACTCTGGACCTACGAATCCACCGCAGAAGCAAGGCAAGGGAAACCCTGGCCCGCAAAGCACAGTAAAAGAAAACGACAACCAGTCCCCGCCACAAGCAAAGAAGGGAGATCGAAAGACAAAGAAGGACATTGGTAAGTGGTGCGAATTTCATAAAAGCCCTTGGCACAACACTGATGAATGTCGCTCAAAGCAGTCATTAGTGGCCGAGATCAAATCTTCAGAATCAGATCCTGATTCTGATTCTGAACCCAATGCCACAGCCGCACACAATGGGAGGCAGATCATTGATGCAAACCCCACTGCCACTGTTGCTACCGCACAGATTCAACTCGAGGATCCTGAAGAGTCAGAGGTAGAGGAGCGCCTATTCCACTCGCAGATGTGGGTGAAGGGGATGCCTCTACATTTTGTTGTTGACAACGGCAGCCAAAAGAACCTGATCTCGGCAGAAGTCGTCAAGAGATTGGAGCTTCCGACAACACCGCACCCGCAACCTTACAGCCTCGGTTGGCTAAGCCAAGGACGAGGTATCCGCATTACTCAGCAATGCCTCCTACCATATGGCATCAAGCCTTTCCAAGACGAGGTACTGTGTGATGTAGCCCCACTTGAAGTCTGTGATGTTCTTTTAGGACAACCATATATGTGGAAGCGTCATGCTGTATACGAGTCACGGCCTCGCAGTGTCATTGTCACTTTGGGAGGACAACTCTACCGGATCCCAGAGACAGTTGCACCTGCTACAGTCTCGCAAGGTAGGAAGATAAACTCCCACATCAGAAAATTATTCCTCTTCACAATTGCGTCTGAAGGAGAACATAAGATCACAGAGACCTCCACACCCTCTGCACAGGGTGTCTCTGCTCATCAGACACCAGAAGAAGACAGAGCCATTGTTTCCTCATCTGTCCGAGTACCTCTACGATGCAAGGCCACGCATTCAAGGTGCTCATCCAGAAACAAATCATCCATACAACAATTACAGCCCTCTCGGGATGCCAAAGAAAAGCAGCCTCTTCACTTCAACAAATGTCGCACCAGGAGATCAACTCAACACACAGTTCGAGATATGATACGGGATTCGACGCAATGGAGACCATTGCTTCCTAAGGAGGGAGGATTGATCTAGATGGAGATCGGTGGCCACCCACCTATTCCACTGGCTCAAAACAATTGTCCATTGTGGCAGTTTCCTAGTTATTTTTCGGCAGTTTTTCGAGTCCTAAACTTCCGGGGCCGTTTTGAGGCCCTAAACGACGTTTTTTGGAGATTCGGGGCCAAATGGTTGCCATCGGCATGCATTTGGCCGACCAAAAGTTGTAAAGCTTAGATAGACCTTTCCAACGAGCTATCGAACGCCCAAATCGGAGATCGTATGCAAAAGTTATGACCCCGGGAAGTTGACTGTTCAACTTACCACCTTGGGGCCGCAAACTTTAAGACGGTTCATCTTCTAGGGTTACGTTTTGGGACTTTTGGGGTTCTCGCCTCATTCTTATTATAAATAGGCCCCTTTGGCCTCATTTTGTATTCAGCTTAGCACGAATGAGCGTAGCAACCACATCTCTTCTCAGAGATCGCTACCACCATTCTAGCAATTGTATTACAGTTTGTTCTATTTCCGCCATTTAATAGAATATTTGTTTGCTGTATCTTTGTTATCTTTGCAAATTGTCTGTTATTATTATTCTGGATATGTTCTTTCATTTCGTTCACACATAAATCCGGATCACTTAGGGCAGATCTGGTCTGAGCTCGGGCAGTCAAAGGAAGGACAAACTGACTTCGGGCAGTCCTAATTTTTGTTCTTCAAGCAGCTTCAGCACAGTCCGAGCAGTTGCTAGCAGGTGTGGGCAACACCACAGAATTCACGAGCAGCTCGGAGTTGACCTCCGGCAGCCTGCTACTCTTCACTGGCAGGTAAAACAGTCTCGGCAGCAAACTGGTCATCTCGGGCAGCTGACTGTATATCTTGGGCAGCAACAGATCCATCTCAGGCAACACAGATTGAGTCCGGGCAGCCTTCGGACAGCAGCAGATGATTTTTGGGCAGTAGGGCAGCAAAGAGGAAGTCTGAACAGCAAACCCTAGTTTGCTAATTCTGAGATATTTGTCTTCTTGTGGAAATTTTTGGTCAAGATCTGTTATTGATTGAAATTGATCGAGCCTGCTAGGGTTTGATAAATTATTAAAGAACATTCATCTCAGAATTGTGAGATCGCAAACTCGGTCATCTCATTTAAGGGATGAATTACCAATGCTTTTGGGGATGTTGTATCTTGGTATGTATCTAGTGTTTAGCGATGAACTTCTTAAACCATGTACACTACTACTCTAGGCTCCTACAACATCTCATATGACTTTTTTGGATCTTGGTCACCTTACATCAACTTTGATAGATTAAATCTTCGATAAACAAGGAAAGCAAACAACCCATGCCAACATCTCTTTGTTCCAAATTGTTAAGAAAGGAAAACATACTCATAGATCTAGCTGGTACACTTTAACATAGATTGAGACATAATTATGACGGCTATATCTATTATCAACAAGCAATGGAGGGAAACTGCTCGCTAGGGAGGAAGAAACGATCAAAATAAGATAATGACCTCTAATCCAGTTAATATCAATAAACTTTCTCAAATCTCCACTTGGCACCAATATCTATGAACTAACATCACCATTAGTCCTAGTCAACATTCTTATCAATGTGAATAGTTGATGAACAACATCGGCATGGAAGAGGAACCACCACATATTGACCTTTGATATTGAACCATTTCACCTTCCAGCAATTCTGCAACTACTACAACAATTGCCTAGCTTCTTGGATGGGATTACTCTATCAATAATTATTGATGGTATGTATTGTATAGCTCTCTTAGCTCTTTAAAGCCAATTATGCACAACTTTGAATATAATATATATAGTATTCCTCAAGGCTTGGTAGAAAGGGTGGCTTTGCTATTATAGTCTCAAAGAATTACTTTTAATACTTTCTACAAAAGCCACTTGATACAGAGACACAGGGACACGAATACCATACTCAAGACACACAGAGATATATTTATAGTAAAATCACAGAAATATAAATAAATAAATATTTATGTGTGTGTGTTAAATTAAAATTATGTTGGGACACGCATGACCCATGCATCAAAATATGCAATTTTATAAAACATGTACCTTGTGTGTGCTTGACACACAGGTCACACATGTCCACACACATGCTTAAATATGGACATGTTCGATTTCCTAGCTTTCTACATGTATTTATATATTATTCAGCAGGGGTATTGAACATTCAGGGTCATCTTGTTGGTTGTTTTAACTAATTGCTTCAATGTAAATATTGGTTATTGTCTTGAATAACACTAGTTCTTCAAACTATCAGACATTGATTATCAGAGTATTGTTACCATAGTCCACAATATAACCATAGAATTACCCAAAATACTTGATTGCCCCTGTTAACTTTTAATAAATGCATAGAGAATGGTAGGAACATGTAATTGGAGAGAATGTGGAATTACATTAAAGGTGCAACATACATTACGTAGGGAGCTAGCTTGAGGTCGGCTACCTATGCATATTGCATTCCCTCAAACACATCATGTAACATTATAATATTCATAACACTTTATTGAGTGGCGGTTTGAAACCCTAACCTTAAATTTGTCATCTAATGTTATAATGGTCACATGTTACTAACCAATACCATAAAAGCTTATTAACATAACAACTCTATAATAAATAAAGAAATGTCGGAGCTCGATATTTGCTCCACCAACATCCCCTCTAAACCGGGAGCTCTAATAAACTAATCAAGCTCTCAATAACTAAGTAGTTTATTAACCCCCCCCCCCCAACCTTCAACAGAAAAAATAGCTTCTCTCGTCCTTTAGTCTCTAGAACTCACCATTGGTGCTCCATCAGGTTTTCATCACTCTCGTGTTGAAAATGGAAGTCAAAACTTGATATCATCCCCTAGACAACCATCATTCCCTAGGTAACTAATGGCAATGCTCATGGGTTCTTTAGGAAAGCACGATAGATACATGGTGTGAAGTCATTTTATTTGGTTCAATATCTTGTTAGTTTCTCTAATATTTAATGTTGGAAAATTCTATACTCTGCACTCAAGAGATAATAACTCTGCTTTTTGTCTTTTGGGTGTACAGTCTAGTCTTTCTTTCAACATTCGTTCCCTGGTGTTGGATTTGACAATTCCAACATAAATACTCTTGAGCCAACATCGGGCCAATGCCACAAGAATCATTGACTAGTGTTAAATCTACCAGTTCCAACTTCCAACATAGGGACTCTTGAGCCAACATCAAGCCCAATACCAAAATAAATGCTCTTAATCAACCATACTTTTTACAAGTATTTTTTTCACCATCGTATACATTATAGTTTCCATCTATTTTCTTAAAAAAAACAAATTTTATGTTATTATATCCTCTGCCAAATTGATCATTACACACTTTTTCATCATCCACTGAAATTTGAAATCTTAAACTTATATATATATATATGGTATGTACTTGCACATCCTCTGCAACTTCACGATTTCCCTATTGTGCACTTGTTCTAAACAACAATTTTAATTGCACTTTTAGGCATTTCTAAAGCATTTGTTTTGTGCCCTCCTGTTAGGCATATTATAGTTCTACTTCAAATTGTGCCCCTCCTGGCATCTCCATGGCCTTGATTGACTTTAAATATTCACTATGTGTAGTTAGGGCAACTCCATGTAAAGGCTTTCTTGTCATTTCCATGATTTTTTCAATTCCTTGCATCCATCATTTTGTCTTTGAAAGTCTTCTGTGCCAATGTTGTTTTCATCTTCAGAGACTATATATTGGGTTTCATTACAAGTTTGTAGAGGAGAGCATTTCTAGAATTGTGTAGTCTTAGTGTGACATCTACTTCATAACTTCAATGAATTGGTGCTTTTTGTGGCTTGACATCTAGCTCTTGTGTTTCTAGTTCTCACCATCGACTTTGTGGGATGAGGGGGCTCAAGGCCCTCACTTCCCTTTACTTTTCAAACTCTTCCTAAAATTCAAACCTTCGAACTTCATGGGCTTGTCTTTCAATGCAAACATTGACTTGTTTGACATATCCTAGCATTGACTCAATCCTCACTCATGTCCTCAAACATGGTTTCTGAAAATGTCTTTCATCACAGGATCCAAGCTATAGTTAGTCTCATGTTAACATTAATAAATGTTCAAACATTGATGAGAACAAATAATTGGAGAGACAAAAGTTAGAGTTGCAGCAAGCATTCCACAAGGGGGTAGCCTGAGGTGCGTTACCCATATCACCCTCCCTCGTGTACATCATGTCACATTATAACTTTAAATGGTTGTGGACATTTAACTTTATAATTTAATGTTGTTATGGTCACATTTTGCTAACCACCAACACAAAAGCCTATTAACATTGCATCACTTTATAATAAGTCAATTTAGTCTTGATCATTGATCCCTGAGGAATCTTCCAACTAGAAAGAATTGCTTCTAGAACCCAATAACTTATTTTCTATGATCTATATGTTGCACCATTGAACAGAACTGCATATTTACAAGAGACCATGGACAATATTGCATATGAATATGAAAGAGCCACATGCCTAGATTTCACTTCCTCAGCTATATCATTTTAAAAATAAACTAAACACCAAGCAGTATGAACGGAAAATAAGAGCATTTCTCTTCCAGTGAAAATAGCATATACCACAAAAAATACATCTTAAGTTGGTATTAAGCGCAAGAGATGTCCATCCCTCTACTGAGAAGAAAAAATCAACTTACGGGGGGGTTCGAAATACAATCCCGAAAACTTTATTCTCATCATCGTTGGATACAGACATCACTTCTGCACCTGTTTTCTTGTGCCTGTACAGAACGGCAGTAGAATTGTATTCCTTGATGAACTGTTCTTCAACTTTTTCAAAACCAAGCTTGCTCACAACATCTGGACTAGCTTCTGCCAGTATTACAAAGCACACAAACAAATGAACATAGTCAGAATTCCCAACTGTGAAATTGCAAGGAAATGGCCCAAATTGTACTAACAAGACATGCAATTTGCAATAGTAGAAAATTTTGATTTCTTATATTCCTATGCCAAATGAATCAATTTGAACAAAACAACTGCAGTATCTTTTTATTGACAACTCAGCTCTTTTAATTGAGAGAATATTTGAGAGCATCTGCTGCGTCATACATATGGGACTGCCACAGCACCTGCGCTCACTCAAAGAGAGATGCAGATATGTCCTGGGAATTTAATATATAGTGGGTATGCCACCAGCAATTTGAACAAAACACCTGCAGTATTTTTTTATTGACAACTCAGCTCTTTTAGCTTGAGAGAGTATTTGAGAGTGTCTGCTGTGTTTTACATATGGGGCTGCCACAGCACCTGCACTCACTCAGAGAGATGCAGATATGTCCTGGGAATTTAATATTTAGTGGGTATGCCACCAGCAATTTGATCATTGTTCCTGGGATTTTACTAATTAGCATTGAGTACGCCACCAGCAATTTGATCATTGTTCCTGGGATTTTACCATTTAGTATTGAGTATGCCACCAACAATTTGAAGGCTGTTCTATTTAGTGCACCATTGTCCACTAACCCAAATAGACTTAGGTGTCAATTAACAAAGTCACTTCTGTCAAAAAGTTGGCAAAGAGTAAACAGGCCAGATAAAGTCCCAATAAAATATATACCAAATAAAATATACATTGAATGTCTCGACTCTCATCCTGTGAGACCGTTTATCTATGTGTAGCAGGTGTCTATTTCAAGCATAAAAGCATTACAGCAGCAACTGTTGGTCTAAATAAATGAACTATATACCCACATATGCCCTAACTAAATGTTTATAATAATTTACATATTACCCCCAAGAAAGCAATGCAAATATAAGCAACTTATGCACAATTGAAACTAGATGGGATTTGGAAACACTAGTTAACCTAGAAATAAAGCAGATTTCCACACCGCCCCAATATAATCAGTCATAGAAAATGGCATTGCACCACCAAGCAAGCACTGTAATACCCTGCACCTGGCGTATTTTTTTGGTCTTCTTCAATTATTCGTGAACCTTTCAGGAGAAAGCTAGACTACAGTCTGAAAGAAAGGTGCATACTGTATATATGATATACTAACTAACAAATCATTTCCAGCTGAACAAACCCATGGGATAGACTCCCACAGATCAGTGGATGGGTGACAATAAAACCAAGGGGGATTCAGAGATAGTTCCAGGAGCAGTTCTACAGAACCCTGAAATTGGCGACAGCAGCAGCAAAATCGGGCTATTGGCCATTATCTTGGACACAGGAATCCAGGGGTTGATCAAAAGAATGGAACTTGTGGAATTATCGAACATGAAATTACAGGCAAATGTCTGCAGACTCACCAACAGGGTAGCCAAAACTGAATCCGATAACTTAATTCACAGGAAATTACCCCCCCACACAGGGGATTCCCTTCATCTGGAAATCCTAGATCTCAGGAACAAGCAAAACAAAATTCGTTCCCAGCAGGCCTTATTCAAGCAGGAGTCCAAGACTCAACAGGAAACCCTGAACTCTTGGTTTCAGGTTCAGGAAACGAACAATGCACCCCCAATGCAGAATACAAAGATGTTGTTCAAATCGAACTCCTACAGGAGCATGCCATGCGAGCTTAGGAGTGTGTCATGCTGCTGCAAGCTCAAGAGCTCAACTTGTAGGTGAGAGCACTCACCCCACCATAATGTCCTTCCCTAGACCCCATGTAGACAGGGGCTTCTTTCTTCAAAATACCCTAGAACTTTCAAAGTTGACTCCTAAGAGCACATGCTTTGGCTCTAACTCTACACTCTTCCTCCATTTCCCTCCCCCAAAGGATCTTTCTTGATGCTGATCTTATGAGATCCCAGGTTGTGGAGCTCAAATAGGCTTGAGAACATATTGTCGCTGCTCGAAAAGTCAACAAGTGAGCCATTATCAAAGATCTTAGAGTAGTCATCAAAGACACCATCCCAATGGGTCGACCGACTCGACCCGACCTGGGCCTACCAAATGACACCCTCATTAGGGGGGAAACAGGGTGTCAACGGTCTCCATTGGATGTTGGATTTGCAATGGAATATTTTGGTCTTCTCCAAGCTCAATTTACGATGCACTAAGACCATCATATATTCTATTTTTTACTAAGACCCATGTGAGCCCCACCAAGCCCATCCTAGACTAAAAAGATACTACTACTTATTAGTATGTAGACAGGAGATCTAGAGCTCAAGCAGTGTTCGGGGTTCAAGGATTCCGTCCAAAATGGAGTCTCCATGGTAGCATTGAATGATTATGCTAAATTCATGTGGATCCGACTTTTGGTTTGCCACCACTTCCCTACGACATTTTCATTGCAGCTTGCTACTTTCGTACTATGTCTTCGAGTCTTGCTCTCCATAGAGATTCAATTAAGGATCCTTACTAGGATTTATATACAGATATTGTTCAATACTCAAACTAAGGGAATTTTATTTTACTAGGGGACTTTGATTCCTGCACCAAAGCCCATTACATCCCACTTCATAATAGGTCCAAGCATGCTCTTTGCATGCAAGAGATTGACCCAAACTTAGTGGACTACCACAAGACCTCAGACAATGCTTTGGGACACCTTACAACCTATGACAAGCATCTTGACAACTTTCATGAGTTGTTGATCCTAAATGTCCTCCCTCACTTCCCGAATTCTAGCAAGTTCACATGTTTTTCTCACAATCAGGGTGGCTAGCATGGTCGACTATGTCCTAGCCATATAGGACCTCCTCCCTTGTATCCACTAGTCCTCTATCACCCTAATCCTCTAGGTGAACACTCCCTCTTATCCCTTTCCCTCAGAGTTAGTCACTACCCTCCTCCCCACTCGCCTCCACCTAGCCTCCTCACACCACTTGTTTATTAAACAACGGGGTTCTTAATGCCTTTGTTTCCTACCTCCGACAGCTACTCCCTCCCCTCTCCAATTTCTCGTCCCTCAAGTCAACCTCCTCCAAATACAACCATTTCTCATCTTCCATTTAGAATGCATCCCTTAGATCCTATCCCACATTACTAGTCCTCCCCCTTATACCACAAGCCATAAATCTAACCATATGAATCGATGCTATAATGATGACTGCAAATCCCATCATAGACAACTCCTTCACATTGTTCTCCAAAACTTTATCCTCCCCTATGATCTTGACCCCATTCCACATTCACCCATATGACTGCCCTCTATTCTCAAAGACTTTGTTACAACTCCAATTATCAATATACCACATTTGCCTCCAACATCTCTACTCAGTCAACGTTGTTATCAACTTGTGAAGCCATATGACTTCACAACTAAGAAAGTTTGTTGTCTTAAACTCTGCCTATATGGAACTAAATGCAATTGTTCCCTACTCCCTATGAAGCCAAGGTAGCATACTTGAACCCAAAACTGAAACAACAACTATAAGTACTCTTCCTTTCACCTGCATCTCTTGCGCAATCAATATCAACAAAACCACACAACACCAACTCACCATCTCCTACATATCTCAAGCCATAATGAACTATTCCTTTCATGTATCAAAGAACATGCTTAGCCTTCCAATAAATTTTCCTAAGCTCAGCAATGAACTAGCTCAAGGTATTCACTTCAAAGCATATACCAACATAGATCCATCTTAAACCCGGATCTATCGAGCATCGAAAGGGATCTAATTTCTTGAGGTGTAAGTTTTTTTATCTTAAATTTATTAAATGTAAAGAAAAAATTTAGACCTCAAGAAACTGAATCCCAACATGAGATTTTTTTAATTATTTTTTATTAGCCAAAATAAATAAAATAAAATAAAATAAAAAAAATTTTGTTTTTGGTAACTTATGAGTCGACATGAATTTTTTTTATTTTTGGTAACATCACATTACATAACATTATGTTACAACATCTCTCCCATACTAGGTTGTAGAGCACTTCTCTACTCTCCATGCAATCAAGTCTGGTATTAACAAGATATAAGGGGGAACCAATCAACCACCTATACAACAATGGATCTACAAAATCTAAATCTAAATCAACATGCAATTCCTACTTTTAAATCATGGAATGGCTAAGGGTTTACAATCCAATATTTGAAATCTCTTCATAATCTACATTGTGTATTTCGGATTTCCCCTGTCCATGGAAGACCTTGCATGTACGCTACCAAACCACGAGTCTAGACCCCCCAAAAAAATACCAAGCCAATCTCCTTCATATGAAACTTGCAAGCCAACTTTGTCTTGTACCATGCAATAAGCTTCTATACAGACGCAAAAGAAACCTAAGTTGTGGCGGAGCGGCCTCCCCCTAATGCTTCACTCTCGAAGTGCGCTCCCAAAGGAAGCGATCAAGAATTACTCCTTGGAGTGCAATTCCTTATCGCTCCCTTCTAGGAGCAATTTTAGGGAGCATGCTCCCTGGTTTTTCAAGGTGCAACTAGGGAGCCTCGCTCCCATAGCGCTTCCTCGTCGCTCCCAGGAGCAAAAAAAATACTCCCTAATCGCTCCACGAATTGAGGCAATTTTTTTCCCTTTTTTTGGTTTTTGAAAACTAAGACATGTTTCCACTTGGTTTTTTAGACATGATTAGGGTTCATTTAGGAGATTTATTAAATGGTAATGTTAAATTCTTAAAGTAAAAGTGGCATTCTCCTTATCTTTCATTTTCTATCCTTTTACTTAAATTTTCAACAATAACACTAATTGTTTTAGTATGTTTGAAAGTGGTTCCAACCTCATCGAACTTCATATGCAAAAAGTAGAATTCTGGATTCCATTCAGAATTCAGTAGACTATAGTATTCAGGATTTTTGGATTGCAACGTTTCCACTAGATTCTATCATGTCTGAGGGTAAGGGATTGGAATTTAACCAAGTACATCAACCTCTCTATGTACCTTGATGTTGGTGGTGTTGATGCCTAATTGTTGAAGTTGATTGAACTCCTCGATCATGACCTTAATAAAAATGTACACTTCAATCAAGCAAAATCACTTATTAAGCATGGGAAGCTTTTTCTACCTGAATGTTCCACCCCAAGCGCTAGCATATGTCCTTGAACCAAAATATTATTCTCCATCTTGGTTGGCTCAACTAGCACCTAGGGATGGAGTTAGGAGAAAACCACACACAAATCCAGAGGTGCAAAATGGGTATATGCTTGCATTAAACAAGTTGGTCCCTAATGAGGAGTGTGCTCAAGTACAAAGTGAATTTTTTAGCAAATACATCAATGAACATGGAGTCTTTGGTAACCTAAATACAACCAAAGATTGAGATAGGTTGAGTCCTATCAAATGGTGGAACATGTATTGCTCCTTTACCACATATCTGCATAAATTGGCGGTGAGGGTGTTTTCTTAGGTTGTTAACATTTCTTCTATAGAGAGGTGTTGATGCACCTACAACTTCACCAACAACGTAAAGAGAAACAATTTGGATGTAGATCAGTCAAAGGAGGAGTGTGCTCAAGTACGAAATGAATTGAGCAAATACATCAATGAACATGGAGTCTTTGGTAACCTGCATGCAACCAAAGATCGAGATATGTTGAGTCAATAGAGTCCTATTGACTGGTGGAACATGTATTGCTCCTCTACTACGTATCTGCATAAATTGGTAGTGAGGGAGCTTTCATAGTTTGCTAACACTTCTTCTATAGAAAGGTGTTGGAGCACCTACAACTTCATCCACAATGTGAAGAGAAACAGTTTGAATGTAGATCAAGCAAAAAGCTTGGCTTATGTGCACTACAACTTGACGTTGTTGTCCGATTATTGCGATGTGGCCAAGAATGATAAAACATATTTGACTTGGGACAACAATCCAAAGGAGGCTCATTTGAACGATGGTGCCATAGTATTAGAGCACTTGGAGGCTAGACAATTGGGTGATCAAGATGGTGATCAAATTCATATAACAAAGATGCCACACACCCAACCACCAATAGGTTTTCAGATGTAGGAGCTTTGCCTTTATCTTACAACTCTTTGATAATGAATATGATGCTCTATTTCATTTCATGGTTGATGTTGTTAGAGTTTTTGTATCTCGGAGGTACTCCTACATCAGGTGCCTAGGAGCAGGGGTTCGAGAACACATGGAGTCTCATTAAATTTCATAAAGTGACTTTATGAGCATTTA
The DNA here is from genome assembly GCA_001517045.1 of Pseudotsuga menziesii. Lineage (NCBI taxonomy): Eukaryota > Viridiplantae > Streptophyta > Pinopsida > Pinales > Pinaceae > Pseudotsuga > Pseudotsuga menziesii. The sequence goes on along the minus strand of LPNX010744035.1, from coordinate 365,503 downwards.
TTAAAGTACTTTATGATGTGACTTTCTAATTTAAAAGTGAGATGTACTTTATTGAGTTTATAAAGTGTACTTTTATAATATTTAGGGTAAAATGTGACTTTTCGAAAAGATATATGTTCACTTAAGAAATTTAAGTGAACATGAGATTAAATCCCAGACTTAGATCTTGTGGCCAAGATCTAATCTCAGTCGTTGAAGACAAAGAGTCAAGAGGAGTTACCCTAATGTGGAATTAAAAGGACTTGAGACTTCATTTGTGAGGTACGCATTCCAAGAGGAGTTGGAGGGTGGCACAAATTCCAAGGTGAGGATTTCAGTTGTGTGGCTCAAATCCCAAGGAGCAGCCTGGTGAGAGGAGCACAATTCCCAAGAAAGAGAGAGTTTATGAGCAGTAGAAGGGAGGCAATGCGCAGCAGAAGAGGGGCTCGAATTCTAAGGTGTGGCATGAATCCCTAGGCACAGTTCAGTCATTAATGTGGGCAGTTCGTACAGCAGAAATGGTGGGACCGTGCTGCTGAGTTTGGCCGCACAGAAAATGAGAGGGGCACATTTTCCAAGGCATCTTAATGACTGCTGAGTGGAGGCCGTACAGTTGAAAAGGCTGGGCACAAAATTCGAGAGAAGACTGTTGTAGCTGAGTTGTACTGTTCCGTACAGTTTGGACAGCCTGTAGGGTGTGATTTCCCAGGCAGTTTTTGCACACACTACAAGGTGACTTTTGGCTCAGTTTTCAAAAAATATTTCTGTTTGTACTGCTGAATTATGACTGTACTTTTCTGCTGCAATGTACTGAGTATTACTGCTGTTCATCAATAAAATTCTCTTCACTGGTTTTCGCCAGGGGGTGGGGTTTTTCCACGGTTTATGTTTGACCAAAATCGATGTGTTAATTAATTTACAGTCTGATGTTATGTGTGTTTTCTGGTGCAAATGTACTTTACAGAGAGTATATTAGCGTACAGTCAAGTTACATTTAATGGTTAATGAATGTGCAAGCTTAGCATTTAATGTTGAGGTTAATATCAGTGACTTGTAAAGCGTTAGACAAAAGTTCTTAGTGACTGTATGTGAACAGTGAGCAGAACTTTCTTGTTTTCAACAGATGTTATTTGTTATAGTTTGTTGATTGCAAATATTATATGTTGAAACTTGAAGGTTGATTTTGTTGATTATTGATCATTTGATGACAATGTTATAAGTTAAAGCTCCTAGATGAGTGATGTTATGTGTACTAAATGGTTATATCTATGTTTTCATGTTTTCTATAGCTAATATGGTATTCTACATGTTTTATTTTAAATATATGTATCAAAATATATTAAAATATGTGTTAGATAAAAAAAAGCTCCCAAAATGAAAGCTTTTGAAAAAAATTCTTTCCGCTCCCACTCGCGTTTCTCGTTCCCAACAGCCTTGAAGCAAACTAATCAAATCTATCAAACAGATAATACAAATTAGGATCTGCAACAGTCTTGGTGAAGCCCAATCTTAGTAAGTACTCGTCAATCCTAGATCACTTACTAAGTATCTCACCCCTACACCTCAAAACCCCTCGAATGATTAATGTATACTTCCTCCTCAATCAATTCAATAAAAAAAGGTATCTTAGCATCCATCTAATATAATGACCAACTAAAAACCAATGCTAAACATAATGCTCCGATGAAAGACACCTAGCAACTAGAGCAAAGGTCTCCTCATAGTCAACTCCTTCTCTATGGGAGAATCCTCTCGTTACAAACCCAATCTTGTACTTCTATGTGTTTCCAATAAACTGCATGCAGTACCTTGTACAACCACTGGGAATCAATCATTGATTTAAACTATGGTCTCGACACAATCTCCCAAACATTATTCTTCAGCATGGAGTTATACTCCTCTATCATGGCATCTCACCACACTTGCTTTGTATTTGCCTCCTCAAAAATGGAAAGCTCTACATCAATCATGGAAGACATCAATGTAACATCATTAGGAATCTTCCTATGAGGATGACTCACCCAAAAAGAAATCTTTGGAAATCATACGTGTTCTTGTTCCTCCTAAAATGTTTAGGTAAGCCACCTAGGCTCCCTATCTATCCTGGGTGGTAACATAGGCTTTGTTCCTGCACTGGAACCTTATTGATTTGACTTTAATTTCCCTCAAATCTACAAATCAGCACTTGGGACAGCAAGCTTCTCTCCCTCAACCTAGAGGACCAAGCCTCCTCATCAAACTCCACATCTTGTCTCACTACTGTGTTCCATAATCACAAAACCTAGATCCTACAAGCATTGGAGGACTCACCATAATCAACAAATATACCCTTCAATCGAGAAGGTTCTCCTCGACAATGTGAATATACAAAAGACAACCAAAAACATGAATGTGTGACATCTACGGTTTCTCACCTATGAAAGCTTCTTCTGGTGTCTTTTCCTTTGATATCCTATGAGGAAAAGTTATCTTACCATCCATCTGATATAATAACCAACTAAAAATCAATGCTAAACATAATGCTATGATGGAAGAATACCCAACAACTACGACAAAGGTCTCCTCATAGTTAACCCCCTCTCTCTGGGAGAATCCTCTCACTACAAACCCAATCTTCTACTCTCTGTGTTGCCATCAACCACCTGCAACACATTGTATAACCACTGGGAATCAATCACTGATCTGCCCTATGGTCTCGACCACTCAACACAATATCCAAACATTGATCTTCAACATGGAGTTAAACTCCCCTATCATGGCATCTAACCACACTTGCTTTGTATTTGCCTCCTTAAATTTGAAAGGTCTGCATCAATGATGGAAGACATAAATGCAACATAATTAGGAAACTTCCTAAGAGGATGACATATCCTTTGTTCCTGTACTAGAACCTTATTGATCAAACTATGATTTCCCTCAAATCAATAAATCAACACTTGGGACTACAAGCTTCTCTCCCTCAACCTAGGGGACCAAGCCTCCTCATCAAACTCCACATCTTGTCTCTCTATTGTGTTCCACTATCACAAAACCTAGACCATACAAGCATTGGAGGACTCACCATAATCAACAAATATACCCTTCAATCAAGAAGGTTCTAACTTAGTTCTTTACTCCTCGACAACATGAATATACACAAGACAACAAAAAACATGAAAGTGTGACATCTATGGTTTCTCACTTATGAAAGCTTATCCTTTAATATCCTATAAGGAAAAATGTGCTTCCTCTCTACAACCCCATTTTGTTGTAGGTTGTAAGGCACTGGCAACACCCTCTTGATACATGCTTCCTTACACAGCGCATCTAAATTATTCGAGGTGTACTATCCTCCATTGTCAAATCTTGGCACTTTGATCTTCTTACTTGTCCAATTTACAAAAGAGCCTTGAACTCTTGGAATTTGCCAAAGACCTCACCCTTGGTCCTCATAAAGGAAATCCAAGTTTTCCTTGAGGAATCATCAATGAAAGAAACACAATAGAAGTTACCTCTCAAAGAAGTTGAAGACATGGGTCTAAGAACATCTAAATGGATCAAATCAAAAAACCTCTCGATCTATGCTCACTACTTGGAAAAGCGTTCTTAGCATGCTTGCCGAGAGCACAATCCTTGCACACTTCTATCTTATTTAGATTGAAGTTCGTCAATCCTTCAAGAGAGCTAATTCTCCATATGGTGCAAGTGACCAAATCTCCTGTGCCAAGGCTAGCATAGAATATCATTGCCATGTATTAAAGCTCCATGTCTACTTGGATCAGCAAGCAACCTCTAAAGGCCACCTTGTTCATACCTATAACCAAAACTCGATTGAGATCCTATTTGTGATCTCTAATAATGACTTGTTGATGATCACTCGCAACCACACAGTGAAGATTTTTCATGGTTGAAACTAAAAATAGATTCTTCGCCAAACCAAGTACGTAAAGAACATCATCAAGTTGAAGAACATCCCTTGATGTCATGCGAAAATAGACAAAGCTTGTTCATGTATGATGTAATTGGATGTGCCATCATTGCCCAACTCCACTAATTCGCTAGCCTCCTACTTATGAAGTCTAAGCCTTCTAGTTAAAGGCCATGTGTTTAGATGCTCCATTGTCCACATAGAACCCTACACCAAAGAGGGTGTTAGTGAAAAGGCACAAAACCATGGAGAAGGTTGTCCCGATCCTAGATGATAAATCATCCACTCCTACAAAAGCTTTTACAGTCCTTGCAAACTACTTATGTTGTTGTCGTTTTTGTTGATTACACTTCCCCTTTTTAGGACACTAAGAGTCATCGTGGCCCATCTGATGACACTTGAAAACTTCATGTAGCTCAAGTCTTTCTTCTCACCATTCAATCTCCCTTCTTCCCCCTTCTAATCTTTCTCACGTCCTCCTTTCTTACCTCCTTTCTCACCTTTCCTAAGAGGGCTAGGTCTTGGATCTCCTCCACTGTGGCTTCCTCAATGAAATCATCTAAAAGCATCTGAAAGGTGGGAAGCCTCTGCTGAGCATAGACACCCCAAACAAACAAATCCAATGACGAATGGAACCCATTTAGTACTATGGACATGGATTCCTCATCCTCCACCTTCATCCCAATAGCAACAAGCCAATCTCTCAACTCAATGATCTTCATCATATAGATACCCACCGCATCAATGATCTTCATCATACGACTGTCGACGAGCTTGTTCTTCATCAACATCTTTCAACTAATATTCTCACTCTAGTACAAACTACAAAGTGATCAAGGCATCAAAAATATTCATAGCCAATTTCTTCTCCATGATGTGAGGGATCAAATTTCCCTTCATTGAATCTAGAATGATTCACTTCGCCATGGTCGCCTTCTTGTTATGCTCAGCAAAGTCATTGGGATCAATAGTTGTATGGGTTGCTTCATCAAAAACATTAGATCAACCTCCTCCAATAGCATCTCTACACCCTGCCCCTCCAAGGTGTAAAGTTGGAAGTGACTCCTAACTTATCACACTCACTTAGACCAAGAGGAATAATTCCTGCAATTCCTAAAACCCAACTATAACCAAAAAAAACAGACGAAAAACAAATCAGAACAGCAACCTATCATAGGTGCAAATCGCCTCTCACTGGGTCACAAAGACATTCCAATCACTGGAGAACTTAAGTCATGACACTATACAACTTATCACAGGTCTGAATCACTTCAATCACTAAAGAGTCAAGACACTTGAGCATCACCCCTGCTGAAAGTCTCCAACGTCTCCCTCTCACAGTGAACTGATCTGTACATATTCTATACAGAGAGTCTTAGAAGATTTCAGTGAACATGCTCTGAGACCAGGTTAAATTTCAGATCATGGTAACAGATTCTGCACTCAGAATTTAAACCCTAAGATTCAAGAATCTTAAAATCTAAACACCAAACAAAACAGTAAATTCTAAATGCTGTAAACTACAAACACATCACACTGAAAATATGAACAGCATTTACACATATCTGAACTCTCAAACCTTCATCTGTATTTTTAATTTTATGCTCTAGTGTAAAACCCTAACTACTAAACACTAGATTTGTCACAAAAACTGAATGAATACAATCACCCACTTTGCCTTCTTTTATAGATGAAGAAAGCAAGGGTTTTACAAATTTAGAAACCGTAAATTTAGAGGAACCCCAAACCCTAAATTTAGCTAGAATACATCTGTATTTTATTGACTGGAAGAAATACAAATTACAATGCTCTAGCGCAAAACCCTAACTGCTAATCACTAGATTTGTCAAAAAACTGAATGAATACAATCACCCACTTTGCCTTCTTTTATAGATGAAGAAAGCAAGGGTTTTACAAATTTAGAGGTAACCCCAAAACCTAAATTTAACCTAGGGTAGTGCATCCAAAACAGCCAGATGAGGTTACCTAGATAGAGCACCCAACTGCTAGAACAATTAGCAAATAAAAGCATGTGCAACCTCCTACGGTTAAGTGCCCTCTCCTAGAATAGAAAAAGCACATGAACAATCAATTATTCTAATTCTGGAAGAAAACAGTCAACAATCTACACAAAAGCACTTTTTTAAAAACACAAAAGCAAGTCTAGAAAATAGAAACTGTCTAGGGCTGAAAATACCCTCCACTTCTACCTATATCTAGTGCACCTCATAGAGGCTCCTGCCACTGCTGCTTTGCCTTCATTCTGTACACAAAACCAGCAGAAGTACGCCATGCCAGTGGAAACACAGCAACCAAGCAACAGGAAAAAGTCCAATAATAGTAGGGTAAAGAAAACCAACATTTTGAATTCTTAAAATATATCATTGAAAATAAGAGCTATCTGGTCGGCCATTAACAAGTACAATTCTGTAGTGAGGACATGTGGCCAACAAATCCCTTATAAAAATCAATTACTATATATGAAAAGCTTTAGAGATCAATATTCATAAAGGATTGAAAATTACATGAAATCAATGACAAAGACTCTAGTGCCCAATGTTACTCAGTGATTTAAGGTTTGGTAAAAAATGTATGCCGTGAAAAGGTATAAATAGGGTCCCCAACTTGTACAGGTGTTGGTGCATGTTTGGGTGTCAGTGCACCAATTTTGAATTATGGGTAGAGGGAGAGGGTGTGTCACTTGTATATACATACATATTACAAACTTATATAAAAATAATAATGTGTTTAATATATTAAAATTGGAATATAATAAAATTAAAAATACAAAACTAAAAACTTACAAATGTAAAATTTTATTTAAAAAAAGGAAAATTAATTTTTTCCTGATAATGACAATGTCATAGTCACGATACCAATTTCACATCCATGAATAATTTTTAAGTTTTCAGGTTAAATGTTTCAAACTTCAATCCTCTTGTCACAATTTTAACATTTTAAATAATGACAAAACATGCTCAATGGCATTTATTCACGAGACAAAAATCAATGGTGATTGGTCCATAATCAGTAACGCCAACAATTGGGTCTTCTTCATGCTCTGCATCCTCTAGATCCTTAGTCAAGACACTCTACAAATACTCCTCGCTCTCAATTTATGGCTCATATGTTGGTTCCGTAACTATGGGTGACTCCATAAGTAAAGGTTACTCACACATGGCATCATTTGTTAATTGTCCATTGCTTAGAAGGGCATTCCTTGTACCCTAGTCCTTTCATAGCAAGAAGATGAAGGGTACTATGAGTATTATGAATGAAAACCAAGTTTTCTTCCTTCTAAGATCCCAATCAATTCCTCTTCATTGTATGAATGAAATTGTATGTACTCCAATTCCTCTCACAAGCTAGGGAACTAGCTACTTGTGGGAGTATGCATATACTAAATCCTTATAGTTCTTGAGCATGTGGACCATGAATTGGCCACCAGTCTATCGGATCTTTGCCACAATGCCTTTCACACAAAGCCTCAAATATGCCAAACTCACCTCACTTGCATGAAAATTGGCCAAAATGAGTTAGCCTGAGGGATGCTTCCTCTAGATTTAGACCATAACTCTTATTTATTGTTGTCATGAATCCTTTCTTTACCTCTTTGTCACTAAAGGAAGCCTCTTCTTTGTTTGTTCAATCTCATACCGTTTTGGATTCAAAGCATAGGATGTCATTTAGAGATCTATTCAGTCTCTTTCACCGCCCATGTATAAATTGTCCTAATTGTAAATATAGGTTGTGATCTCCTTTATTTGCAATGGTTTTACTTTTAACCTTCTCATGCAGAGTCAATGTTTTTAATATTTCACCTAAACTTAGCTATATCAACATAGTGGACAATATCACATATTGGTGCAAGGATGCCCGTAACTATGCAAGGCCACCCCATAACATCCTATTAAGGGTCACGCCACATAGTAATAAGCAGATCAGCCTATGATTATGGGGGGTAATCCCCCATAAGAAACTGAAGATGTCCCCATCATAGAGGATGCACCCCAAATTCTATCATATGACACACATTTCATCAACTAAGAGGTTGGGGGGCATCATCCACACCTAAGTGCAGGCTAGACACCCAGGGGTGCAGCGAATCTGAGTGGCATGCAACTTGGCTAGATAGGGTAAAAACTACATATCACTTGTTATTAATTTATTAGTGACCCAACATACAGTGATGTAGACAAGATTAGGTGTAACTCAAAAGACATGCTGTATTAAATGGTATCTTAAATAAATGTAAAGAAATAATTTTTAATGTGATAAATCATTATTTAAATTTTATATTAATCGTTTTTTGAGGTACCTCCCATGGCACTGTAAAGAAAAGGTTTGAGAAACAAAGAATTGGATCTCAACTGAAAGTTCGATAAGAAGATTGAAGTTACTTCAAAAGGTTTGGAAGATCGTGAACTTAATGTAGTTAAACACAACACAAAAGCAAGATTAACTAAGAAATAATAACATTCAAATTTCCACTCGGAAAAAATTCAGAATTTGTGCATGAACAGAAAGATCAATCACTGCACTAGAATTAAACATAACTGATTCCGTAAAAAAGTTAAAAACACACATATTTGTGTGGAAGGCCACTTTTATTATATAGCTGAAATGTTTGCAAACTGTACATTGTAGTCTTTTTGGCTCTCACCATATATCCTAGGAGGAAGGGCTATTTATTTATACAAATACAAATGCCATTATAATGTTTCACAAAACCCTTGTTTCGGTCGACTTGCAAGCTAATTGCGGCTACGTTAATGTACAATGCCATAATTGCAGTCCTATACTTAAAAATTCGTGCAACACCTCAGTGACATGCAAAGATCACGCAACTAAAACTAGAATTATAAGCTAAAATTAAGTATTTATGTGAACAATAAGGTGCGAGCCATTGTACGGAATCTAGAGAGTAATATATTACAACATTTGTAGACCTCGTCTTGGATCGATGGTTCCAAGGTTCAAATTCCCAAAAATATGTTTCACCCCTGGTGGACTGTGGACCGTCTAACAAGTGACCATCTCGACCCAGCCCTTCGTGGACTGTGGACCATCTCACAGGTGCAAGTTACCATCTCAAGCGTTTGGCCCAGGTGCAAGTCCTAGCGACTTTGGTGTAATAGCAACTAACAGACCGAACAACCTAAGTGTTGTAAGCCAACTACACTTCATTGTAGTTACTCAAATGCATGTTAAAAAGGATGTATCTTGTTTCTCTGTCGACATATATATTCCAACATTTTTTATTCATAAGCAGAAAAAACTGGCCCCTGGATTTACCTCCCATATTGGGGAAGGGCATGCTTAAAAGGAGGTATCTTGTTTGACTGTCGACATATATATTCCAACATGTTTTATTCATCAGCAGAAAAATAATGTCCCCTGGATTTTCCACGCTTTTTAATCCGGCATTCTATAATCAGCAACAATCAGCACATGGATATACATAAATGGGATTCAAGTGGCCTATTGTGAATATCAGAGGCCAACAAAATACTGGCTAGCCACGTAAAAGTTCGATCTTCGAAGAGTGTTTAGTTTTCTGGCAGTAAATGTGAGTGCGAAAATTGTTATCGCAGAACCATAATGCATTCATGGATTCATTGTAGTTAAAGCTACCTCATTTATTTATATCGGTTGCAGGAATACTAGGGATTACCGGGTGGAGGGGCTGGTGGCGAAGTCACGACGGCTCGCGGAGAAATAGAAATGGCCCTCTGAGACTCTGGATAAAATCCTCCTCTCATCAGACCAACAACTTCCCATGGGACCACTCTTCGCACGCCACTCAATGTCGACGACAGCTTTTTCTTCTCTCCTTTCAAAAATCGACCAGACTTCGATTGAAATAATCTCCTGCGAGCATGTCCATAACAAGGAGCTGCATATGCTCTGCCTGGGACCGAAAATGATAACGAGAATGACCTGAGAAGAGCCACTCTCTCCATAGCTGTCTCTGCAATACTTTGCTCCTGCACCTCTTCTTATAGGTTGAGGGCTCTTAAATAGGGAGAAAGAGATAGAGGTTTGGACTATAATCCATCCATACAAGATACCCACGACGCATCACGCTCCCCACCAGACATTTAACCTTCTAGAGAAAAGACTAGGGTATATTTCCGTCACGCAACTTTAAAGGGGATACAAGATCATGTACACAAGAAAATGTGGTCATTAACGTTGAACGTGGAGTTGTCAACACATAGGTTTGTCATCGTACTCATCTTTTTTATAAGACATACTATGTGGAGTTGTGGGGTTGATTGAACATGAGAAGGTCATTTATGGACGATTTAAAGTTAAAAGATCCAAAATCCCCTAGAAGAAGGTGATAAGATTGAAATGATTTGGAACATGTTTTATTGTAAGATTATAAGACGAAGAAAGTGATAAGATTAAAAGGATTTATAACATCTTTCATTGTAAGATTATAAGACAATTTTAGAGTTGAAAGAACCTAAAATACTTCTCCTTATAAGATTAGAAAAAAGTAATAGAGTTAAAAGGATCTAAAATCCCTATTATCATAGGATGAGAAAAAGTTACAAGTTTGAAAGAACACAAAACCCTCCTTTGTGAGATCACAAAAAAGTTGCAATCCTGAGAGGACCCATGACCACCCCTTACAAAACATGAGGTAAGTTGCATTGTTAATAGAGCCCACGACTCCAAAGTTGTGGTGTTACATGTTGGCTACTAAACTAGTCGCGTCCTTGTAAACATATTACACCGTTTAAACCAACATTACTTAGTATAACATCATCAACCATTGAAAATTAACAGTAACAAATCATAGTAACTAATATATCTTTTTATTTCTACAAAACAAGAACAACAAACCAATCAATATAACCCTAGACGTTATAGTAGGCGAAAACCTTGAGGATCAAGGAAAATAAAACACTTTGAACAAATAATAATCTAAACACGTATCTCAATTCAATTCATTACAGTGATCCATTAATTTGTTCTTCTCCAATAGCATAGCTTAACATGACCTCTACTTCAAAACATCTAATTACATTCCATGACTTAAAATTTCTATATGTATACATGTTGATTGATCCCCTTAGTAAGATTGATGCATAAGCAAGCATTGTTGTCTTGGTTGTCTTGATAAAATTGAAAGAACTTCTTAAACAAAAGTCAAAGCTTTTGCACCAAACATTGCAAAAATATCACAAACATAACTTTCTAGATGTGCGTACTCTTACAACCAAAAGGTGTGGGATGGAAACAAGATTGCAACCCTTGATGTTGTGAGATCACACATAAGACAAAGTTATGAGGCCCAAAGGGATTGGATCCATTGGTGAGGAGCGAGGAGTTTTTCAACAGTGCCAAGGTTCAATTCCCATGAGAGCCATTTAGTGAGCCATGTGATCACCTTGAGGTAGTGGTCAAACATGTGGTGGCACCCAACGAGATTATATTAAATGATCTCATGACCCATGCCACATAAGTGGATCAAATCCTACCCTCATGTCCTTCAAATTTTTATCCCAAAGGGGTTGGATCCATCAATGAAGAACGAGGATTTTTTCACTAATGAGCAAAGTTGAATTCCATGTGGGCCTTTCTTGGAGCCATAAGATCACTTTGAGGTAGTAGTTGAATCCGTGGTTGCACTCGAAGAGATAATATTAAATTATCTTCATGACCCATGCACACGTAAGTGGATCAAATCCCATCCATGTGTCATTCAAATAAATACCAATGGGCAAGGTTCAATTATAGTGAGGGATTTTCCTAGAGCCATGGGGTCACCTTAATGTAGTGAGTGAACATGGGGTTGTAGCCGAAAAGATTTTATTAAATGATCTCATGACATATGCACACGTAAGTGGATCAAATCCCACCCTCATGTCCTTCAATTTTAAGCCCAAAGGGGTTGCATTCATTGGTGAGGAGCAATTCGATTTTAACCAATGGGCAAGGTTTAATTATCATGAGGGATTTTCCTATAACCATGGGAATGCCTAAAGTGGTTCCCAAACATGTGGTTGCACCCAAAGAGATTATACTAAACAATCTCATGACCCATGCACACATAAGTGGATTAAACCCACCCCCGTGTCCTTTGAATTAAAAAACCCAAAAGGGTTGGATCCACTAGTGAAGAGCAAGGAGTTTTTCACTAATGGGTAAGGTTCAATTCCTGTGAGATATTTTGCTAGAGCAAGGGGCTCACCTTGAGGTAGTGGTCAACATGTGTTTGCACCCATAGATTATATTAAATGATATCATGACCTATGCACATATAAGTGGATCAAATTCCAACCCCGTGTCTTTCAAATTTTAGCCTAGAGGGTTTTGATCCACTAGTAAGAAGCGAGGAGGTTATCACTAGTGGGAAAAGATCAATTATTGTGAGGGGTTTTCTTGAAACCATGGGGTGACCTTGAGGTAGTGGTTGAGCACATGGTTGCACCTAAAGAGATTATATTAAATTGTTTCATGACTTGTGCACACATAAGTGGATCAAATCCCATCTCCATATCCTTTGAGTTTAAAAATGACTTGAGGGTTATCTAAAGTGGTAATGATAGCTCTGAGAGTTAGCTTAAGTGGTCATGAGCCAAACATAAGATATCTCCCCCTAATATAAGGAAGTCCATGGGTTGGACTATCTTTGATCCTCTTGGTGCAAGGTGCTTTAAAGTTAGGCACCATTGCCTTTACATTGGGTACCATCCTTGAAATGAGGGGAAATGCTTGGGAGTTTCACTAAGAATTGTTTTCTAATAAAAAATACTAAAGTGGTCATGAGCTATATGTGAGATCTCTTCCCCAAGCTAGGGAGGTCACAAATTTGTCTCTCTTTATCTCCTCGAGGTTAGGTGTTTTACCTAGGCACATATGGTTTATCTTGGTTACCATTTGTTGACAATGGTGAAGTCTATGGGGGATTCCCATGCATGGTTATATGGGGGGTGAAAAAGTTACGAGAGTAATTGAAACCCCATTATACAAAATCCTAAATTTTAGCAGGGTCAAAATATAGGGGTGAAAAAGAGAAGGCTTGCAATTTATGTTATTGAGGAGAAATCAATTTATGAGAATTAGAAGCCTTGAAATTAAATATCATGACGACATTCAACCTAGAATACAAGATTTTAGGAACAAAATGTTTGTAAGAATATGCAAATCATAAGATCTTATTGCAAAGTATGAAAAAAAAACTAATGTACAATTGCAAGAGATGGGATTAAGTGGTCAAGGTGTTTATACTTTTGACTTCTATGTTTATAAGATTCTAGTTTGGATGCAAAATTGTTGAGTATATACATGTAAATTTTGGGTTCAAAGAAGTAAAAAACCTATGGTCTCTCATAATATAAGAGTTTTGTCTTTTGTTACAAAATTATTTCCTTGGCATTTTAAGTATGTACATTGTGTTATGTTTATTGTCTAAATATTATTTGATTATAATACTTTATATTTTCTTCAACTCTTTTTTCCATGTAATATATCTCGAGGTAAACCTCCTAGGCAATTCCCCTCATTTTGGGGATGGTACTTAGGGTAAACCTCAAATTCTTATGGGCATGAGGCCATGTCAACAATTCATGGATAGATCAGATATAGCTCATCAAAACTCTGATCATTAAGAGAAAACATGTCATCAAGTGGGATTTGAATCCATGTGGGAAGAGTACCAATTTTCCTCACAACCACTCAAGCTACACCCAGTTGATAGATTTTCTTCAACATATGTAATATTGCTTCACAATCAATTTCTTTATGTGCTTTCAATTTTGTCTTCACTTTTGTTTCAGTTTTCCTATAAAAATTGTTGTCCAGATTTATTACTTGTCTATAAATATTTTTGCAAAATATTCAACATTTGGATGCCCTTGCCTTTCTTTCTTATAAATTTCATTAAGATCAACTTTGGGAATGGTTAACTCATTATTTAGCAAAAGCCTTTGATTATCGGTGACGACTTTCTAAATCTTTTAGCATTGTTTAGATAACTTTATTATTCTCATTAATGTTATTAAAAACATCCAACTATAATGTTAACTAGATGTCACTAAGACGCTCTAAGGTATAGATTTGATTTTCTTGTTAGGTTTGAAGTTTTCTCTTGATGCTATGGATCCGGGTGGAGGATTTTCTCCCCCGCCACCCCTGGAGGTCGATGCCTTCAGGAATTTAATTGGCTTGCAAGGGAAGTGATATGTCAAATCATTCCCTCCCTACTTCATGAAAAAATTGGATTCAATCATGGAAGTGGCTTTGCCTCCCTCGAATCTAAGGAATATTACTCTTTAGATAGGAGAAAGGGGGCTCTTGGGTCTATTTATTGGTATTTGGTCATCCCCAACAGCCATGGAAATTTGGGTTCAAAAAAATTGGCAACCTCTAATTTTTGTAAGGTCACCTCTTTCTTTGTAAAGCACTATAGAAAAATTTATGGGTAAAGCAAAGAAAGGAAGGACACATGCAAAACTGAAACCCCATGAACGATCTTCAAGGGGTACTTCAACCTTAACAATAGTTAAATAGTGAAGATGGTCTTGTGGAATTGTGGGGGGTTGGGGAGTCAGATCAAAGTAGAAACATTGAGAGATCTAATCAAATAGGGAAACCTGACGTCCTCTTTATCCCGAAGACTAAGATCGAGGAAAGAGACTTACACCTGCAAGGACAATAAAATTGGAAAATGAGTGCATGAATAGTAGTAAGTTCACGAGGAGCCTTAGGTGGGATCACCACCCTTTGGGACTCCTGCAAGTTCCAATTGCAGGGTGTAATGCCCCATATTTTTTACTATACACATTTTCAGACAGACCTACTACACATTATTTGCTTATTATTTGTTGGGCTCATATAGACTGAGTAAACTACATCTTCAACATGTTAGACCTAATTAGATGTTGTTATTGTGTTTATAATGTTACTACACTTATGTTGATACTAGGATTATGATGTTATGATGTTATTTTGTTTATACAGAGTCTATGTCAGAGTTATCATGAGATTCATTTCTTTCATAAAGACATTGTATGTTTAATTGTCGTCCTTGATGAAATGTGATTTGTATGATGTGGTACATGGATACCAACCCATTATGTGATTGGTTTAATGATTTTATGTGATGAAAGGAAATGATGTTGATAATATGGACTAGATAACAATTGAATAGAGATAATGTTATAAATATATATTTGCAAAGTACTGATTTGCATGACACAGGAGCTATGTAATAGTCAGATACTTGATATGAAGTGTGGTGTAGTACCCATTTCGCAGAGAGCCTTATTTACCAAACTGATGATACAATGACACATTTCGATAATCATGATAGCACTAATGTATGGTTTTGATAGGGTATATACCTAGGATGTTGAGAGGGATGGATGTATTGCCCACCCTATGTCACTATGATACCCGAAGTCGTGGGAGGGCAGTATTGAGACACAATCCACAAGTTGTTGTGATGACGACGGTCAGATGCCTACTAGGAGAGGCTAGGTCTGCTGGTTAGCTGTTGGTTCTCTCGGGCAGACCTGGGTTTACTTGTTATGTACCAACAAAACCCCTAGCTCACTGGCCCTTTCAGCGACAGACTACAGAGCAGCCTGAAGTCTCACCCGAAGTGATCTTAGATGGGGTGGCTGAAGACTCAAGTGTCCTCAACCGGGTTCTATAGCATCCTATCGGTTCGCGACTCTTCTTAGCCAACGGGATCTCTCTCTGCGATGGCGACCCTTCTTACTCACTGGCCCTGGGAGGGAGCGGTCCCTTTTCGCATCACTGCCTCTAGAGCAATGCGCACAATGCCTCCTCGGCTACCCTCTTATACTGCGATATCTCAGACCACGGTTCCTCCGACAGTGCGATATCGCCTTTCTATAATGCGATATCCTCTATGGTAAGAATTCAATATGGCTCTCATGGCCCAAAGCTTCTCTCTTAGTATACTAGTAAGCTAACAGCCTCGCTTAGACTCCTATAGTCTAATATGCTTAACATCAAATATACTGAACTCGCGGAACTCATATACCGGAGTCACTTCACATAATAACTGTCAACTAACATGAACCAAGCACTGATAAACTCATATACAGGCTACTTGATACATTCAACTTGTGGTTAACCTTCTATGCGCTATAACTGAAGCATAACATACATACTTTCATCACTGATAAGCAACATTCATGTAACAGGTAACAGATAACACATAAGTAAAGCACAAACACATGAAATAGTCGCACAACACACGGATTTTATGTGGTTCACCTCCAGGGGGGAAGCTACGTCCACGGGAACTGGTTTTTATATTATATCTTGAGAGAGTAAACACAGTTCCACTGCAACCTACTATGCAGCCTGAGATCTTCTGGGAATCTCCACACACACAACTGGGAGCCCTTCTCTCTTAGATCTCTTTTCCTTCTTATATTGTCTTCTTACAATATACTCCTCCTCTCTCTCTCTCTCTCAATCCCTGTGGATTGTTACATACATGCTCTTAGAGCCAGCTACTGGTTACAGTAAGATAACTACAGCCTGAATACAGAACCAGAGCTTAACTCTTACAATATTGAGACTCAAGAGACACTTGGCTATCTAAATGACTTAGAAACTACTCCACGTCTGACTGTCTAAGCAACTACCCAATTGTCTCACTATCTCACCTTTTACATTACAAAATACATGCTTATATAGGAGGCCTGAAGGTCTCGCCATTACAAAACTGTGGCCCTTTCCCAACAGTAACCCAAAACCCTAACTGTGACAGTCGGCGTGTCTGTACTGTGGGTTGTCGCTTACCGTCACACCACAGCTTCCTGCAGTCTTCCACGCTTCCCGGCACTGATTGTGGGTATGGGCGTCGCTTCCTGCTGTCCTTTGTCTTCAATACCTTGGCCCGTTGCTCCTTTTCCTTTATGAGGGTAGCTGAGCCCTCCTGTCTTCGTCGCTGCCTTAAGTGCAGTGGTTGAGATCTCTCTTCTCGATCGCTCAGGTACTGTCTCCTTTTGACCTCTTCTTCTGATATAGTAGCTTTTCCTATAGCTGCGGGACCCTGCTCCAACAGTTCCCTAACACTTACTTGTGTCTCGTCCCTGAGCCACAAACAACTAGCTTCTCCTGCTGTAGCTTCTCCTTGGCTTCCTGCGAAGTCTTCGTAAGTCTCTCGCGAAGTCCTGCGACTTCTTTATTCATAACCTCGACACACTCTTGTGCCGTTTCAAGCATAGCTTGACTAATGCTAGAATCTTCTGTATCATCAATATCACTTTTGCTTGTAGTGAACTCCTTAACCTTCTGCTCAACCGCATCGACCAGCTTTGCGATTTGTTCCTGATATGGTTGAAGCAGGTTATTAAACTGTATCTCCTTTGCTCTCAACCGCTGCGCTTCCTGTTGCAAACGGTTCATCTTCGTCGTCTTCTTCATCTTTGCAAGAGCTCCTAAGCTCTTGACTTCTTCCTTTATTGCTGATATGGTCTTCTCTATGTGCTGGATACCCTGCTGCAATTCCAGTCTATCTGGGAGCTCATCTAGCTCCGACCATGTCTTCATCGCCTCAGCTAGTAATGACTGTGCGTCATCTATGTGACTCTTCATCTGTGTTGAAGCGAGTCTAAAGGCCTTTTCCCTTGCTTCCTTGTCTGCCTGAGGTGTCCCTGGTGCTCGAGCCTCAAGCTCGGCAATCTGCGCTCTGTGTTCTTCCTCCATCTTGACCACTATCTCTTCCATAGCCTTTGCTCTGTCTGCAATTCTTCTTACCTTCTGGGGTAGAGGTAAGGAAAACTCTATGTTACACTAGGGTAACTCCAATGCGATGTTCTGCAGGACCTGACTGAGATCCTGTTCTTTTTCTTCATGTACTCTTAACTCTTCGGTCTGTTTGTGCAAGTCTGCGGTGAGCTCTGCATTCTGTTTCCTGAGCTGAGTATTCTGTTTATAAGTCGCAAGCTCTCTATCCCTGAGCTCTGTGGCTATCTGTTGTTGGACCATCTGTAATTGATCAATAGGGAACTGGGCCAGATTAACCTCGACAGGTTGTCTAACCTTTATCTGTACACCGATCATCAAAGCAGGGAGTCAGATGCTCCCTGACGGTATCAGCACTGTATTGATGCGATCCTTTGCCAAGACTTCCTCGCGGGAAGTCGATGGTGTTGAACTTTCTCCTGTCGTCGCCTAGACTGGCGGACTCTGCATTGTGGCAGTCTTCTCCGTTAGTGCTTTCAAATCCGAAAGCCACTGATCAACCGTGCTCTGTAGCTTGTCCTGTGATGTCTGCATCGCCTGAAATGATTCCTTCATTGCGTCCTGCAATCTTGTTGCAATGAATTCATAGTCATCCTCCTTCAGTACGGTCTCTGTAGGTTCCTTTGAGGCTTTTGTTTTTTTCTTCTTCTTTGGTGCCCTTAGTGACACCTCTTCTGCATCTTTTCTCTTTTGTGTCAGTGGTGGCGCTTCTGCTGTATCTTTTGTCTGGGACGCCAATTTGTCTTTGCCTTTGTCCAATGGGTCTGTCTATGCGGAACCTGGTGGTAGTGCTGTGGCATCTTCTAATGCCCTCTTCCACTCTTCATCAAAGTCTTTGATGACATCTTCTATATCCTGCGCTGTCATCCTGAATGAACCATTTGCCCAATTATTCGTTCTAGACCCTTTTGGTCTTAGGTAGATTGTATAGTTGTCTGCCATGAAATCAAGCCGATTAGCATATATGTCCACAATCTCTGTGCTTATCCGCGGTGTCTCCTGGATGACTCTCTTCAACAGCTTATAGTATTCATAGAATGCTATCATATTGATCTTTTTCTTTGCTGGGCTGGTGCTCTCCCATAAGTTTGCATAGCGCGCACCTCTGGGCTTGCCGCTTTGTAGCTGTAGAAACTGGGTATGGGGCGGTTCTTTCCATCCGACCAATGCACATAATATGAGCAGCCACGAGAAATGGAAGGGGTGGTTCGACTCATCCTGTGCTGTCAAACAATCTTGTAGAAAAATATTTAATAAGAATAAACACCAATTAAATTGTTCACCTTCCGCGACTTGTATGGCAAGGTGAATTACTGATCCTGTGACTTCCTTTGGCCAAACTTTCGTTAACAGTCTACCTGCGAGCAGACTGGCTATAAATCTGAGTGTATCGTCTAGTATTGCTGCGAGGTCATAAGCCCAACCTCCTCTTTGTAGCTTATACTTGGTAACTAGGGTTGCTGGTAGCTTGGAATCCTTACTCTTACCTGATATATGTGCCTGAGGGTCCTTACCGGTCTTGGACAGCCCAGTGATGCGGTGTATCAGATTGACGTTCAGATCAATCCTGTTACCTAGCCAGAGGTAACCTCCATGTACACAAGAAAGTAGCATGCACACCACGGCATTAACCTCTGCACCTCGTCCAAAATGTGGTATTCTCAACAAATTGAGCAGGCCTGACTGCTAAAGAATCTGGACATGTTCCATAGGAACAAACTCATCTGTGTCGGTCCTCGGGTTCTTCTGAACCGTAAGATACTGATCTAGACGAAACTAAGGGTATGTCTTACTGTCTCCAAGGTTATAGTCTATAAATTTGAGAACAGGGGCATATCCTCACAGATCTCCATCTTCCTTGACACGAGAATCAATCGACGGAAGGGGAACATGAAACTTAGCACCCTTGGGAATGGTTACCTCTGGTGCATCCTCAACTCGTGGTACGATGTATTCTGTTGCTATATGAACTTCTTCCTCCAGTTCTGGGCTGGACTCTTCTACTATCTGAGATTGACTCCTCATCCTTGGCGGCTGTCTGACCTGTGATGTACCTACTTTCGCAACCCTAGGCGGCGTCGTCATAAAGGATGCAAGGCCACCACGCTGGAATCTTTGCACAATGTCTTCTAAAGGTTCTGTCTCGGACAGAAAACACTCGGTGCAATACTTTGAACTGGCAATGGCTGCGAATTTGGGGAAAACCAGCACTCTGTAACTGCAGTATCTCTTCATAGGGGAAGCTCTTACAAATTGCTCTATAACTCTCAGAAATCGCAAAAGTAACCCTTCTGAGTGAATGGTCTTCTGAATTTATAACGAAGGTGATAATCTTTGAAGTAACGGTCATCTAGCTAGACCCGTCGGTGGTATTAATTGCATGGACAAGACAATACCCGTCGTTTTGATCCTCATTAATTGTTGAAAATCTGATCAAATTTCCCTCGAAACTTGTGTATAGGCGCCGGTCTCGACCAAGATTTAGCAAATCTGGAAAAATCATTATACTGTTTCCAAATCTAGGGTAACGTATACTGG
The DNA here is from genome assembly GCA_001517045.1 of Pseudotsuga menziesii. Taxonomy (NCBI): domain Eukaryota; kingdom Viridiplantae; phylum Streptophyta; class Pinopsida; order Pinales; family Pinaceae; genus Pseudotsuga; species Pseudotsuga menziesii. Next base: position 345,333 of record LPNX010744035.1, on the reverse strand, counting down.
TCATTTCTGAATTAACTACTTGTCAGAAGGCGAGGTGACTGGCCCTCTGTCTCTGTTCGAACTTGTCTACGTGGCACGGGGAGCATCACATTGCTGCGATGTAACACCGCATAGTTCTGAACCAACATGCTGGTATGAAAC
>LPNX010744035.1:313915-345152 GCA_001517045.1 Pseudotsuga menziesii | reverse complement strand
TTTTTTACTTGGACTCTCACCTCCGCAAGCATCCTATGACTTGCACAAACTAGACTTTCCTCATGCGATTCCTTATACTTGGAATACTTAGAACTCTTTACCTACCGGTGTAGACTAATTACCGGTGCGATGCCTCCTTTCAACTACACTGGGCATCTGCACACTCAAAGTTGTCTAGGTTAGGGCGGAGGGGTGGAGTGGCTGTCACTATAGAGCTTAAGCCTACTGCCATTAATCAACATAGGAAGAAGTTCCCCGTTCAGTTTGCTGAGCTGAACAACACCTCCTTCTCCTGGTTGTGTTAAGACGATCCCCAGTGCGATGCGAGATGCATCCACATGTACATGAAATGGCTTGTTCCAATATGGGAATACTAAGATGGGTGTTGTAACCATATTCTCTTTAAGTGTTTCTAAACTTTGTTGGCATTCCTCATTCCATAGGAATTTCACGTCTTTCTTTAACAACTTTTCCATAGGTGTTGTGATCTTTGCATAACCTTTGATGAATTTTCTATAGTACCCGGTATGACCGAGCACTGTTCTCAATTGCTTGACTGAGTTGGGTGCTGGGAGATGTACAATGATGGCAATCTTTGCAGGATCTACCATCAAGCCTTTTCTGCAAACAATATGACCCAACCAAATACCAAATGGTGCACAGAATATACATTTCTTCAAGTTAAGAGAAATCTGATATTGCCTACATTTCTCTAACATGAGCCTTAAATCTCCTATATGCTTGTCGATTAATCCAAATACAGTCCAATCGTCAAAATAGACTTCTAAGAATTTATGGATGTATTCCTTGAATACATCAACTACTACTCTATAAAAGATAGCTGGTGCATTTTTAAGACCAAAGGGCATTACCGTGTACTGGAATGAGCCCCATTCTGTCGCAAAAGTGGTCTTATGTCGATCCTCTGGATGGATTCTGATTTGGTGATAGCCTGAAAAGCCATCAGTGAAGGAGTAGACCTCCTGTCCTCCCACATTGTCTAACACTTCATCAGTGAAAGGTGTCGGAAATGGGTAATGAAGTGATGCGTCGTTGAGTTTGCGCAAGTCGACACAAATCCTGATTTCTCCTTTGGTTTTATTTTCCTGCACGACCATGGGACTAACCCATTCCCTTTCTTCTACTGGCTCAATGATGCCTGCTGCTAGCATCTTATCAATTTCATCCTTAACTTTTTCTTTATAGCGGTGATTCAATCTGTATGGACGCTGCTTAACTGGCCTAGCATCCTCTTTCAATGGTATGCGCATGACTTCCAAATCTCCTACTATTCCCTTCATCTCTATGAACTTAGTGGGAAATAGGTCCTGATAGTCATGTAAGAGACCTGCAATGTGTCCTACTGTTTCATCATCCCAATAGTTTCCAATAGAGGCAAACTTAGGTTCTGTTTCTGTGCCAATATTGATCTTTTTAATCTTGATAGGTTCTGTGATAGCTAGAATTTCTAGTCTGGGTCCATCAACGTCGCGAGTCCCTTCTGACTCGGGAATGTTGACACTGCGAGGATTCTCATCCTCATCATCTGGTTCTGCTGCGAAGTTGTAACATTCTAGCGCATGTTCCAACTGGGTGGCCCAATCAGGCTGAGTAGGCACTGATAGGGTATAGTCGTCAAATACCTTAATCTTTATTACATCTAGAGCCTGATCAATGCTTAGATACTCAGATTCAAAAGTGAAAGTGAGTAGGAAGTTGTCTATCATAAGTGGCCATGTGATGGTTCCTCTGTGCAACTCTGTCTCAGTGTACCAATTCCTTGGAATTGTGTCTAAAGTGTGAATGAATAAGTGAACCCATTCATCCTTTGGAATATCCGACCAACTCTGTTCGCAAATCTGAATATGTGACCTGGGGTCACTCTCTCTTGTGTATTTCTGTTGTAACGGCCCCTTGTCGTTAGAAAATCTGATCGCCATCAGTCTCTTAAGATCATCCCATGATGCGATATGTTCTTTATGTGCATGCCACCATCTTGTAGGTGTGGCTTTTACTGCAAGGTCCATAGTTGTTAACCTCTGCTCCTGAGGAATTTCCTGCTCAAACTGTTGTAAAAAGTCATTGACATCCACTAAGCCATGAAAGGATGGAATATCAATAATGTCTGCGCCAATCCATCGTAGTGACTTAGTCATAAACGCACATCTACGAGCTGAGACTTCGTAAAGTCTGTTTTGCCAGTTCTCTAGACCAACATCCGAGTCTGATGTGCATGAGTTGTTGCATCGCCAACTAATGTTTCCTTCTGCGGTAGGGTTGATGTAATCACTCTGATTAGCAGTCATCTGATAAAGACTTTCCATGTTGTGCACCTCCTCCTCTGCCCTGATAGGTTCAATGTAGCGAGGACCCTGGAAAGGATCCAACGGTGTGATGACCCGGATCTGCTTATCCTCAAAGGTCATTTGTCTTTTCTTTAAGTCGATAACAGCCATGTTATCGATTACCCAATCAATACCTAGTAAATTTGGGTATGGTCTACTATCGCCAATGATTTCTATAACTTCAAAGTCTGCAAAGCTGCGAACTCCGTCAATATTAACTGGTACATGCGGTAATCGACCCAGTGGTGATACCCACTGCTGATTGGCTAAGCGCAGATGGATAGGCGATCTAGCTAACTTAGGGCTACCCATCTGTTCCCATGTCTGCTTAGTCAGAATGTTTACCTCTGATCCTAAATCTAAGATTACCTCATCCATTTCAAATTCTCCAACTTGTGATGTGAGTCTCATCTCTCTTCCTGTTCTTGTATGTCCCATAATATTATGAACAGTACGCTGCGCACTGTTCATGGAAGAAGATGGCTGACATTGATCTATGATGCACTGAAGTTCTCCGATAGCTTTCTCATTTCTAACGAGTTTCAAGCAGCTTCGCAGGAAGGATTGTACACTTCCTGTCGACTCGTCCTCTTCGCACCTTCCCGATGTGGTAGCCTGCGATATCTGCACAGGACTAACGCCACAAGGTTCTTGCTGTGGTATGCCTCTGCACGGCAGTACCTGCGATCCCGATGCTGTAGGTTCAGTAAAGAAAGTTTTTGCTTGCTGAAACGTTTCTTTGTTCTTCTGCAGGTCGAGTGGTGTTAATTTATTAATCGCTTTGCGCACCCACTGCGGACCTGTATTCATTTCTGTATCGTCCTGCGATGTTCTACTAGTAGAAGCACCGCTGCGAGTCACTATATTGACTCTTGGTTCTGGCTCTTTCTGCTCAGCAGCAATAAGCTAGATGTTCTGGTGTACTGCTGGCTTAGGTTCCCTAATCTTGGCTATCAAGATCGGACACTCTTCTATAGGGTGATCATAGGACTTGCAATACTTACATGTCGTACTAGGGTTCTGACAGTCCCTAGCATAATGTCCTACAATTCCACAATTGTAACAAGTAATAGGTCCACGGCCACGGCTAACGCCTTCTCCATGGCCAAAGCCTCCTCCACGGCCAAAGCCTCCTCCACGGCCTCGTCCTCTGAATCCTCCTCCACGACCGACATGAGCCTCTTCATGTTGTGGTCCTGCTGCTGGACCTGCTGTTTCTGACTGGACTCTATACAAGTCATGTTTTCTTTCTATCATAAGATCATAAGCTCGACAATTATGTTCATCATGACCTACTGACTTACAGAAGTTACAATATAAGTTCTTAGGGGTTTGTACATACTTCTGAAGTAAAGGGCATTCCGGTGGTCGATGTCCTCTTGTTCTGCAGAGTTCACACCACGGCCCTTGAGTTTGTAATAAGGGGTTAGGATCCCCACTTGCTAAATACTCTACAAATACTGGACAATTATCCTTAGTATGGCCCTGTCCTTTACACTTTATACACCATAGTTCTTGTGCAATCTCTTTTCCTTTCTTAATCTCATGCATCTGTAACGTGAGATTGGCTAACTGGTTCTGTAGGTTTGTCATTCCTGTACTGGTCTCAGCTAGAGGTGAAGCCTCTAGTTTCATTGCCATCTCCAACGCTTCATCTTGCGTAGGGAGTCTCTGTTGCATTAATGGAAGTCTGATGTGAGGAAGCAGTGCTGCAATGAACCATTCCTTATGCTGCTCTAGCGCAAACTCAAAGCTAACCTGGTCTATAAGAGCTTTGAATTTCTGATCAAAGTCCCATACTGACTCTGTCAGTAACTGTTTAATGTCTTTAAGCTCTGTAATACACTGTGACTCAGACTTAAGTTTCTTAAATTCTTTAATCATTGCGGTCTTGATCTGTACGAGCGTTCTGGCCGGCGCTGTTGTATACTTCATATACCATGTTAAGGCTCTATCTCTAAGTGTAGTGATCAACTGGACAAGTTTAATGTTATCATCTTGGATTTGTTTAATGGTCCATATGGCTTCACATAGGAACCAATGTTGTTCTGGGTCTTTTGCCCCTGTACCCTTGAAGGTAGGTAACTTCATGTCATCCCCCATTCTGTTTCTACGTGGTGGATGCTGATTTGTTGTATTATTACCACTTGGCGGTGTAGGTGTAGGTGATGTAGCGATAGTATGTACTGTATGTTAACTACTAGATGTAGTTCCTACGGGATTACTCTGAGTCCCAGTTGTTTTATGCGGGGTATAAGGGTGGTAAGGGATACCTCCTACTGGTCTCTCTGTATTATTGTGACTCTGTTCTCGAGTGCTGTCTGAACTGTTTTCAAAGAGAGACGATCTGAAATCTACTTTATATTTCTTACCACTACGTGTACATCCAATTTCATCAAAATCACTCTCAAACTCTTGTGACATTACACTGACTTAGCTTATTCATTTGAGAATAAATCCATTACTCCTTTTTCATGTAATAACATCTTAATGAACAAGTTGAAAGAGCTTAGGTACTTACCACGGTAGCCTTTGAAGAAGTACCTCTCTGCTTCACTGAAACTTTTTCTTTGATCAACTGCAAACTCTGTAATGAAGCCTTCCAGCAAACTCGCAAGCCAGAAGTCTACTCTTCACGGTCTAAATCAGCTCCGGTGTCCAGACAATGTTCCTTTTCTTCTTGCATATGTTCTGATAAGTAAACTTTGATAACCAGTCGTACAACTCATTTACATAGGTCGCAAAAAATATCATATGCAGATCAATGAAGATATGTTTTTGTAACCAGTCCTTTGTACTCAGTCTAGGACTCTTGTTTTCTTTTTCAGCAAATTCTTTCTCCTTTGACTCAACCCAGTGGTTAATTTCTTCTTTAGTAGGATGCCAACAGAACATTAGCTCGTCAATGTTTTCAAAGCCGACAACGAAACCATTTGTTGGTTCTCTCGGGCAGACCCGGGTTTACTTGTTATGTACCAACAAAACCCCTAGCTCACTGGCCCTTTCGGCGATAGACTGCAGAGCAGCCTGAAGTCTCACCCAAAGCGATCTTAGATGGGGTGGCTGAAGACTCAAGTGTCCTCAACCGGGTTCTGTAGCATCCTATCGGTTCGCGACTCTTCTTAGCCAGTGGGATCTCTCTCTGCAATGGCGACCCTTCTTACTCGCTGGCTCTGGGAGGGAGTGGTCCCTTATCGCATCGCTGCCTCTAGAGCGATGCACACAATGCCTCCTCGGCTACCCTCTTATAGTGCGATATTTCACACCGCGGTTCCTCCGACAGTGCGATATCGCCTTTCTATACTGCGATATCCTCTATGGTAAGACTTCAATATGGCTCTCATGGCCCAAAGCTTCTCTCTTAGTATACTAGTAAGCTAACAGCCTCGCTTAGACTCCTATAGTCTAATATGCTTAACATCAACTATACTGAACTCATGGAACTCATATACCGAAGTCACTTCACATAATAACTGTCAACTAACATGAACCAAGCACTGATAAACTCATATACAGGCTACTTGATACATTCAACTTGTGGTTAACCTTCTATGCGCTATAACTGAAGCATAACATACATACTTTCATCACTGATAAGCAACATTCATGTAATAGGTAACAGATAGCACATAAGTAAAGCACAAACACATGAAATAGTCGCACAACACACGGATTTTACGTGGTTCACCTCCAGGGGGGAAGCTACGTCCACGGGAACTGGTTTTTATATTATATCTTGAGAGAGTAAACACAGTTCCGCTGCAACCTACTATGCAATCTGAGATCTTCTGGGAAACTCCACACACACAACCGGGAGCCCTTCTCTCTTAGATCTATTTTCCTTCTTATATTGTCTTCTTACAATATACTCCTCCTCCTCTCTCTCTCTCTCTCAATCCCTGCGGATTGTTACATACATGCTCTTAGAGCCAGCTACTGGTTACAGTAAGATAACTACAGCCTAAATACGGAACCAGAGCTTAACTCTTACAATATTGAGACTCAAGAGACACTTGGCTAGCTAAATGACTCAGAAACTACTCCACGTCTGAGTGTCTAAGCAGCTAGCCAATTGTCTCACTATCTCACCTTTTACATTACAAAATACATGCTTATATAGGCGGCCCAAAGGTCTCGCCATTACAAAACTGTGGGCCTTTCCCAACAGTAACCCAAAACCCTAACTGTGACAGTTGGCGCATCTGTACTGTGGGTTGCTGCTTACTGTCACACCACAGCTTCCTGCAGTCTTCCACGCTTCCCGGCGCTGATCGTGGGTATGGGCGCCGCTTCCTGCTGTCCTTTGTCTTTAATACCTGGGCCCGTTGCTCCTTTTCCTTTATGAGGGTAGCTGAGCCCTCCTGTCTTCGTCGCTGCCTTAAGTGCAGTGGTTGAGCTCTCTCTTCTCGGCCGCTCAGGTACTGTCTCCTTTTGACCTCTTCTTCTGATATAGCAGCTTTTCCTGTAGCTGTGGGACCCTGCTCCAACATTAGCTGACGCTACCGCTCCCAGGTTCTATGTGGTCAGGTCAGTATAGTTGGCGTCCTCTTTGTACTAGCAGAGGAAGGAAAGGGAGGATGCGGACATAGGTTAGGATGGGAGGATATGTTAGTTAGTATTGTTGAGGATTGGGTATTCCCTGATCCGGAGTTAGTGGTAGTAGGTACCCATATTGTTTGACCGGTTAAGTTAATAAGAACATACATATAAGATATAAATCATAAAAGGGAGTAATTGTTAAGTAACTAAGAATGTTAAACAATTATATAATATATGACTACTTGTTATGTTTGCATGAAGGATTATTAGTATTAGTTAGTGGTTATGCATAGGAAATATGATGTATGTTACAGTACATGTTCGACCTGTGCATGTACTGGCCATGCATGCACACCTTGCACATGCACGCTAGTATCAATATACAAATACGTAACATGTGGAATAATCGTATAAGTTGTATTAGGCAAATATGATAGTTATGCATTCATCAAATTTAGATAATGGAGGTTTCGTTATTGGATATGTGTAAGAATAAGTCAATTAAGCTATTCGTTAATTGTATGTAAACATTGTAATAAGCGATTAAGATAAGTGTCGTCAATATCGATGTGTCGTTGATAAACATTAACTTTGGAAAGTTGTACTATTTAACAATTAATCATGATTAATTAAGCCATTTAACGTACCTTGTTAATGATAAAATGTGTACTAAACTAGTTATAGGGTACTTAAGAAATTAAACAAATAAATTATTTACCATCAATTATTATTATTATTATTATTAATTATGATAATTATTACTTAATATTATTGTTTGTTTATTTGTTTATTATTAAACTAAAATTTATAATGAAAATTTGTCCATTACAAAAAAATCATAAGTGAAAATGTTGAATCTTTCAATTACTAAATTAAATCATCTCCAACACAGGAGACAAAATTCCATTTTCAGGTTTCCAAGTAACATGTCCAAAAGATTTACATCAGTTACAAGTCTTGGTGTTAGAGTTGGCACTGTGAAAATTTGAACAAAAAAATTGCTTAATATGGGATAATCACTAAACTTTACACTGGCATTATTCCCATAAGCACCCTCTCGTATGACTGTAGACATAAGCATCGGATAATGCCTAATAAAATCCTTTGCAAATTCATACTTAAAATTTGGCTCTCTCAATAACTTGAAAAGCAACTCGTGAAGTTCTTCCATGAGATCTCACGGAAAAGGGAATGGAACTCAAAATTATAGAATCTATATGGTTAAATCCAATCCACTGACTGAATAAACTAGCAAAACCGAAACTAAAAACCAAATTTAAAATTCAACATCTGCCAAGTAGATAAACACAGAAGTAAATTATTGTACTATACACGTGAATTAAATTTACAAAAGTAGTCTAAATTGTTAAAATATTATGATAGCATATTTACCAATTTAATGTATGAGTCTCTAGAAAACACAAGAAGACAAAGAATATAGGGTTATCCCATAGGTCTCCAAATAAAACAATTTCAACACAGAAGATAAAAATATAGGATTGTCACAAAAGATCTCGGGATTGAATCCATTACTTGTCACTTTAAACTAAAATACACTGGAAACTTAGACACTAGGGTTGTGCTTACCTTTGCATGTTATGACCTGACCCTGAGTGGACATGGTCGCAATCTATATACACAGCAAATCACCCCCCTAGCCCTGTGTTATCTTCTCCACCATAACTCTCACACCATCCACCTTTTGTGCAGGTAATCTCAGTAGCGTTGTGATCTAGTCCAATTTCTTCATTGCAAGTGCCTTCTTCCGTTCGTGATAAGTACAGATTCCCCTGACGTGAGCCCAATGACCGTTAACCTGAGTTGAAAAATGGATACCGACAAGAGCATCATTGTCATTGGCAGACACGAAATTCCCTCTGCCTTCCCCCATGGTGAAGTTCGAGGGGGACCTGAAATCCGAGTATTCCTGCACGTAACCGCAAGAATCACAAACCATCATCGTTGTTATGCCATCCATTGTAACTTTGTACTCTTCGCATTTGTCACAGTACTGTGTCTCTTCCATCTTGTAACAAAATAAGATTGTAGAGAATAATTGGGAGGATAAAGAGTTGTTTCAAGGCTAGAAGTTCCTCGACGTTTTGCTCAAATTGTTGTGCAAAGAGGTCTGACGTCTGCTTTCGTAGGGTAGAAGTTTTTAAGCACATAATTAGGGTTGTTTTTATTCCCACATTGGCACCGTGACAGGTATGGGTGGGGATACGACATGGATGGACGTGTCTGCTATGAGAGGTCGCGTCTCATGTAGCGCAGGATTAAGAGCAATATTAAAAAAAAAATGTGTAATTAAAGGCATTGCTTCTCCCCTGACCTGCACAACCAACATCTTCACCAATTCACCAGGCCGCATGATGGTCTATGAGCATAGAATGGGTTGGAGAAAGACCCCGCATGCGGGTGAGGGATAACCCATTTTGGAAGAAGGCCTCCACACAAGGGACTGTTCGTGTGGTTGCATGCTTTCCCACACGTGGTGTGCATATAACACGGGCTCACGTGGGCTCCCTCTAGGAAACTGTAACTAGGAATATTTCACCTTCTGCAGACAGAAGTTGTTCCTCTGGTATGAATGGTTCAAATCCAGAACAAATGAGTGAACGACAAAGGATGCAAAGGATGAAGACCTTCCCTGAATGTCGTAGACACCTGGAATGCTGCTTAGATAGTGAACCTATGTACCTACAAACAGATCAAACATGCAAACACATCAAAGCTACCAGAAAATCATCTACTTATCCATGTTAGTGACTAAGGAATATAACAACATGTACATGTGAAATCAAAATAACAGTAATGTGGGACGGAAATCAGCTTTGCATTAAAGATGTGTGGAGAAGCTTACAACCATTGCCTTAGTGTTGACAAGCATCTCCATGAGACAAACACTTCATTCCCATAAGCTCCAACTTTGCTCTCTATGCTCCCCAATGGCTTGGGCTAAGTGGTTAATCCAACATCATAACAATACCTCTATAGTTCTCTCCCTCAACTATGGACATGAGCTTATATTTATAAGGCTCAATGGATAGGAATAGTTGAGAGAATTGTGAGTGAGGTGGCTCTAAGATCCTACCATGGGGGATCTTGAGCTCAACTGACCCATAATGATAGGGATAAGGGAGGACACGAGGCTCATGATCTAGAAGCCTCGAGAAACTTCTATTTTTCCCATTTTACCCAGGGTACCGCTTTTCTTCTCTTATGACAGAGCAGTTTAGATGAGAAACGCTTATGTACCAAAGACCATAGGCGGTGGCACCGCTTATGGAAAACAGGATACAGGCGTTGCGAACAAGGTACTGCTCATGGGCCACAAGGAAAGCGCAGTGCTGAATTTTTTCATGTAGAATTGACAAACATAGTAGGTTTCCACTCTAAGTGTTGGGATTAAGGGCAAACATGGAAGTTAAGGGTCTTATCACATGGTGGTGACAGGATTTGGCTATAACAGAATGCCCCTCAAAGCATGAGACTAAGAGGGATACGATAAACGAGAGCTTTGAGAGAACAAGTTGTCACTTTGAGGTGAAAATGTCAGTTCGATCGGAGCATGTCGTCAAGTAGGCATCTGAATTACATCAATATTTTTTACTCATAGACACAAGTAACCAACTCACGGCTGCAGACCAATACAAGGCAGATCCATGAGAGGAATAAACAAGCATGGCTACTATAATACAACGTAGATCCATGTGATAGAGGACTCAAACTTGGACATAGATACCAGACATACAATGTGGATCTATGTCATACAGACGCAAATTTGAGCATAGCCATGACCATACAAATGTGGATCCATGCTAGATATACAAAACTCCATCGCAACCTGGGGAAAGCAATGAGCGCTAAACAAATACCCAGGGTCTTCGTCTCGTCTTCTGCAAAGTATGATTCTATCCATGTGATTACAATGATATGAAGTCAAACATGGTAGAAACCACTTGATTACCGATCAATGATGTGAACCATTAACAAGTGCGAGGGAGATCATAATTGATGTCAATGATTCCCAAGGTACCCTAGTACAATCTACTGAGTGTGAATAGATGTCCTGATGTCGAACATCCAATCGATTCTATCGATCAAAGGTCAATGATGTGAACCTATGTCGAGAGTGAGAGAATCTGTCATTAAGGCATACAGATCTCAAGGTACTAATTTTTTGTTTCTAAGACTATTTCCCGGATGATGAGCTGATGTCGATGGGAATAGTCTCGTCGAAGGAGGGCCATGACGAGTCCCACATCGACGACATGAAAATCGAAACATAGTTCTGGAATGATGTGAATGTAGTAACCATAGGACTGACTCAAAAGTACTGACACAGAGACTGTTTTGACTGCAAAGGTAAAATTCTTCAACTTCCCTTTGAACCTTGGGCGGCACGACCAAAGACTTGGTAGCATGACTAAACGGGACAAACACACAGTGCGACAGCGGACAATGCATTCTTTTGAAAGACTCAAAGGAGTGGCATGACTCTTGAAAGTGGATCGTCATAGAGATCAACTGAATACCCAATTGACTGGAATGATATGCAGACGAGTGCCATGTTCAAAGGTAACGACAAACTACTGCCATTTATTTGCAAAATGATTCCCTTCCCATTTTCCCCCATCATGATTGATGAGTGCCTCTTTTCGTTTTTACGAGTTCATAGAGGGTAATCAACACTTGTTATAGCTCGTCCGAAGACAAGTCCGAACTCATATGTTTTACGAACTTGAGAGAGGAGGGGTTCGTTCCCAAAAACGGGTCTCTCAATGTTTAATTTAACGAGTCCAATGAAAGAAAACTCAGTATCGTTCATGTTTAGAGAGTCTGAACGACCACGGAAGAAGACTCCAAAGGGTCCTTTTTCGTATGATTTAGTCTCTAAGGCCCGAAAAAGTCTAAAATTATACCTTAGATAACTCTTCTAGTCATGATTGGCTGGAGTGTTCCTTTTTCATAAATAGTCTATCCGAACCAAAAAAGAGATAACCTACCGTTGGAGAGACGACTCTTCAAATGCTTTAACGAGCGTGAAGAAGACAAGATCACTTGACAATCTTTTCGTATTTAAGGAGCCCGAAAAGAGTTTAAAGAAGATTCCATTAGGTCTCTTTTCACAATGAGAGATTTTACGAGCCTGAAAAGAATCAGAAACGGACTCAGACCTTTGATACTAAGTTTCAAGAGCGTGACCAAACTGTCGCAATAAATGCTCAACGACTTTTTTTGTTTTATGGTAGTATGAAAAAGTCAAAAAAGAACTCCCAAAACTTCACTGCTACTGTTCTTCTATCCTGCAACGACTCAAAAACAAGTGTTAAATGCGCCAATAACTGACATTAAGGGATTACGATTGATAGATTTTGAGTAATAAGTGATTTAAAAACAAAACTATAGCATGTCAAACCCAAAAATGTGTATAAAAGTCATGTAAATAGTGAAAAATCAAAACATTTTACTATTTACCCATAATGGAGAGCATTTGGAGCACTTTCCTAGCCAGATCTTCAGTTGCTGATATCGAGAGTTTCCACCAGCGGATTCGAGCGCCGTCAGTTCCAGGTAATAGCCTAGACCCTACTCTTTCATATTATGTCTTCAATTTTGAATTTTAATGGTGTTTTGAGCTTGTATGGCAAGCCCTAAAATCGTGGAAGCGGGCATTGCTCTTATCCCTTGCGGGATATGCGATATCTCGCTAGAACTGCACTAAAAACACAACGCACAGGTGGTGCCACCGCCTTTCTTCAACGGGGCACAGGCGGTGCCGGCCATGGAGATGTAAAAATAATCACACAAGCAAAACTAGATCAATTTATTTGATTTGAATGATTAAGGATGATTCTAGTGGGTCTTGTGATTGTTTTTGGCAGGTTCTAGCTGATAAAAAAGTGTCATATGGAAAGAGAGACAGCATGATAATTATGACGCCTTCGCCGAAAGGAATGCGGGTTGCATAGCTGCATTGAGAGACTGCAGACTCCTAAAATTCTTCCGTACACCCAACATGGTATCGCATGAGCGATTGCTAGAGCATATACTCCAGATGTGGAATCCGGAGCAACAACATTTCGAGGTTGGTGCTCATATTCTGACATTTGAGGTAGAGGATATCTAATTCCTTACTGGCCTTTCGATACGAGGTGCTCCCATTTCGCTGACTGGTTCCCGCAGAGGGGACATCACTACACAGGAGTTGATAAACTGTCATTGTATCCCTGGGACAAGGACATCGGGGAAGAAAATCCCCATAAAGGAAGTGATGGATGGACCTCTACGGACTGTATTGTTTACCATGCAGAGAGTGGCGGGAAGCCAAGGGGTGCACCAGGATTCTAGAGCACATATGCTCTATGCCATAGAGGTCATGGCACCTACAGTCTTGAACTGGGCGGAAGCCCTGCTTCTGATATTCAAGGATTAGCTGACCAAGTGTCGGTACGGGTAACTGAAGTAGTTTGGTTTTAGTTCTATTCTAGCCTGCTTCTTCTTCGAGCGGGTACCACAAATGAGACCCCAGGTGGTCTTTACAGAGTTATGAACGTGGGACCCTCGCATGCAGAGGTGGGTCTGGATTATGGCCCGTACTGGAGCAGGCAGGGGGAAGGTGAAATTCGGTGACCCGTTCTTTCGATGGCTGAGAGAGCAGATCCTCATGGTGGAGGATTATGCATATGCGGGTATGGACTTCAGCGGAGACCCTAACCTACCTCTCCCACTTGGTGGACAGTGGGGTGACATTGGTAAGAAGCAAAAAACCCTAAAATGGAAATGTTTTTATGTTTTTATATATTTTTTATATTAAGTAACGAGACTTGAATATTTTCATGCAGACATTGGAGCAGCACGACCTGGGGGAGCTTCCCCATTGGATAGACAAGTCGGGGCCCGTTTCGTACCGCAGGGTGATGATGTGACTGGGGATTTAGAGGAAAACCTCGAGAGGTTGACCCTAGACATCCCTCATGCTTCCATTGATGACCTCCCTCTGAGGTATCAGAGACCTATAGCGAGAGTACCGGGTCGGTTTAGCAGACAGCTACGTAGAGTAGCCCGGGTAGTGATGTGCTACCACGAGCATCACTAGATGATGTATGCATGATGTATCCACTGAAAGCTGATAGCTTCAGGATTTTAAATGGTGATTTTTACTTGAAAGCCTACGTGCTTCAGATGAGGTCTCGTGACCTATTTTTTGTAAACATGTTCATATATATATATACAGACTTTTACCTGGTGTTTATACGTCTCAATTGGTGAATGTATTTTACATGAGTTTTATGTGTCTTTAATTGTTTATTTACAATGAACCATGTTTGATTTTAATGACATGAATGGGCAACATGCCAATATAGGATGTAATTAGCTAATGAGCCAGCAACTACATTATGTTCCCTAGGGATATGCCTATAGGTGATAGTTTCAAATGACCTTTCTAACAAGCGTACCCTTTAGAAGAGGCGAAGAAGCACAAGGTTCCTAATGGTATAAACATGGTTTAGATGACAAACCACGAGTTGTGAGTCCATCAAGACTACCAAATTGCGAACATCTTGGGAGGCAGCTTCAGTTAGAAGACCTATGACTGCTCGATACTCGACGATGTTGTTGGTAGCGGGACCAATACAAACCGCTCCTGAACTGACCAAATCACCAGCTGGGGAATAGAGAACCCAAGTAGCTAAGGCAAGATTCAAGGTGTGGCGGCAAGCACCATTAGCGAAGCCGTAGAAATCCATTTGCATGACCAAAACATGGTATAAACAGATGCAGACACTAAAACTCAAAACCATCTTGAAAATACTGGAAGCACACTGAAAGTCAATCAATATACATATATACAAGATACTATCTAAGAGAGATCTAGGCATAATACCTCTTCAAGTACAACCCATTGCAAGGTTGCCCTAAAGGGATTCCATCGTAGTCAACGAGCTCGTAGGCTCCTTTCTCTAAAACTTTAGAAATGACGAAAGGACCGTACCACATGGACTCGAACTTTCCTTTACCTAGTTTGTCATATCTATGATCGTAAGTCAAAACTAAGTCACCCTCGTTAAAGGCACGAGGTTGGACGAATTTATCATACTGCGCCTTGATGCATTTCTTATGTGCCTCATTAGCCAAGGCAGCATCTCTCCTAGTTTTGACAAGGTTATTCAAGTACACAAATCTCTCTTTCTCTGCGGAAGTGTCTGGGAGAAGTTTGACGATGAGTTTCAAGGATGGAATCTGACATTGAATTGGTAAGACAACTTCAAGTCCATAGACAAGATGGAATGGTGTGAAACCAGTAGCTGTTTTCACCGAAGTTCTGTAAGCCCAAAGAGCGGAGAAAAGGATATGGTGCCAATTGGATTTATGGTCTCCAACCATCTGACAAAGCATAGTTTTCAAAACTTTGTTAATGGCCTCTACCTAACCATTAGCTTGCGGATAATATGGCATAGAGTTTTCATGGCGAAAACCTAGCTTGGCACTTAGTTCCTCCATCATTTGATTACAGAAATGTGATCCGTGATCAGTAACTATGGACTACAGGACTTCGAATCTAGCTATGGCATGATTGAACAGGAAGAGAGCGGCAGTCTTACCATCTTCCGCATATGTAAGCATGGCCTCAGCCCACTTTGTAAAATAGTCAACGACTATGATGATGTAACCATGCCCCCTGGCTGAGGTAGGCTTACAATGCATATAATCAACCCCCCATTTGGAAAATGGGCCAACAACAATGACAGGGTGTAGCGGAGCAGGATGAGTGCACTTTTTGGGATACAAATGTTGACAAGGTGGGCATTTCTTAACAACCTCGTGACAGTATTTAAAGACTAAAGGCCAAAAATAGCCACTGCGAAGGATTTTCTGGGCTGTAGCCATCCCAGATAAATAACCGCCACATGCTCTAGAGTGGCAATCATTCAACACATGTTCAACTTCCTCATGGGTGAGGCATGACCGAAGAATAGAATCAATCCGATGTCTATACAAGGTATCATTCAGGATGAGGTAGTATTTCGCGTGGTGATAGATACGGCGATGATCGTCAAGGGATAGATTTGGCTGAAATCTTTATGTTTGGAGATAAATAAGCAAATCTCCATACCATAGATTAGCAGTGCTTATGAGGAATAGGAATCCATCCGGAAATGAATCACTGGGCTCAAATTCCATCGAAGCACAGGGAATATCACACATGAGCTCGACAAAGACCAAGGATTTCTTTGATGTGGCTTTGGTGAATTCCAAATCAAACTCCTGTAGTATGACTATCCATCGGGAGTACTTGCCCCCGAGCACCTAACGAGTCAGGATGTAATACATAGGGTTCTGGTCTGCCAATACAGTGGTTGTGCGGAGCAAAATGTAGTGACGAAATTTTTGTACAGCAATGACTGTGGCCAATGCTAACTTCTCCACGTGTGAATATCGGGTTTCAAAATCCGTAAGATTCTTACTAGCATAGTAAATCATGTGCTCCTGACTATCGGGATTTTCCTGCACCAAAACCATAGCGATGGTAGTAGTGGAGGCAGCAATATATAAGAGAAAGTCCTTTGAATAATCTGGGGGGTGTATCACAGGTGAATGAGTCAGAGCATGTTTGAGATTATCAAAGGTGCGTTGGGCTTGGTCATCCCAAAAGAGTAGAGTGTCCTTCTTAAGGAGATGCATATAATCGTGCGTTTTCTCTGCAAAATTGCACATGAAACGGAGGAGGAAGTTTGCCTTCCCTTACAAACTTTGGAGTTCGAGAAGATTGGTTGGGGTTGGTAGAGCTAAAATGGCAGCCATTTTCAAAGGGTCTATCCGGATGCCATCCTTAGAGACCACAAAACCTAACAGGCATCCCATCTAAATGCAGAAAACACATTTATGCGGATTGAGCCGTATATTATAATGACGACATCTCAGGAAAATATCTCTAAGATGACCAGGGTGGTCCTCCCATTGCTGTGAATGGGTAGGGAGGTCGTCAAGGTATGGTTCAACAATATGTTTAATATTATGAAACGCATAGGACATCGTACGCTAGAAAGTGGCTTCAACATTTTTTAAGCCAAACGGTAACTTCCTATATGCAAAGGTTCCCCATGGGAAAATAAATGCTGTCTTGTGCTGATCGATGGGTAATATCTCAATCTGATTATAGCCAGAAAATCCATCCATGAATGAGAAGCTGACACTTCCAGCACAGTTGCTGATAATCTGATCGATATGTGGAGTAGGAAAGTTGTCTTTCGGACAAGCTTTATTCAAATCTCTAAAATTGATACAGACTCTAATGGTACCCTGCCTTTTATTGACAGGGACAATGTTCGATACCCATTCTGTCAGGGGTACGGGATAGATAAACCCAACTTTGAGAAATTTCTCAATTTCAGCTTTAATAGCTGCGGCCTTCCGTGGATGGACTTGCCTTAGTTTTTGCCTGACAGGTTTAGCCGTGGGATAGGTTTTAATTTCATGGACCACAATGGATGGGTCTATCCCTGGCATTTCTTTATAGGACCCTGCAAAAATATCGTCGAATTCTTTGAAAAGTGCCTTATATGGTTTAGATTCGTTTGCCGAGCAGTTCTGCCCAACATGAACATGCTCGATGGTACCAGGCTTGGCTGATATGTCAATCGGATTTGTCTAAGTAATGTTGCAAAGGTTTCCTTCAGAATCAGTGTCTTGCAACAATATAGGATTTTGAGGTGCATTGACAATATTAGTGGAAGATAAGGATGCAAAGTCATGGTCGACTGTACTGGTGTTGGGGAGGAATGAGGATCTATGATGGTGATCCTCCCAAATGGACTCATTCGTATTCATGATCTCCATAATGGACTCGTCAGAAGGAAAAGTATTAGAGAGATAATCCAGAACAGGAAGAGATGGTTCTAACCAGCAAGGCAGGTGGTAAGGATCCGAAGCCACCAGATGAAGCTCATCGGTGTGATCATCGGAAAGGGTTTGAATGATGTTGTACATTTCTTCATGCGGACTCAACGGGGTGGACTCAACAATTTGTTTGCCTTTGGGCTCATAATCAAATGACGCAATCATATTTACTGTCACTATGTCTATGTTAGGAGGAGTGGACGGAAAAATCCCCATAAGGGATGAATCCTTCAACATGCCTACCCCAATCGACTGGTAAGGAGGTAGAGACTGGTCTAACATAGGGATGCTATTAGCTGTAGAGGTAGTAACATCTGACGTACAGAAATCAAGCTGATCTATGGTAACAATTCTCCCTAGATGTGGAAATTGGACTATTCGGAATACTGTCGAAGCAACAACAGTCATGGCCTAAAACCAATTTCTTCCTAGAAGGAGGTTGTAATCTAACGGGGTGTCCACTACTTCTACTTGAATAGAAACAATTTTTCCCCTGAGCTCGACTACAAGGGCTGATATGAGACCATGGGGCTGGAAACCTCATCCATCAAAGGCTTTCAGAGTCGTAGGTGATGTTACCAGCTCATGAGAGCTGATAGCTTTCCAACAAGACAAGGACAAAACCGAAGTTGAAGCTCCTTCGTCTAAGACAATCCTAAAGACTTTCTTTCCGACTACTTTCGTGATGATTTGGAAAGAAAGTTTGTGAGGTAGTCTAGATTTATATTTCTCGACATTGAAATGAATCAAATTAGTATTATCCGGGTCTAAAGCTCCTAACGCAGTTAACAGGTTTTTGCGTTGTGTAGGACAACTTTGGAGCACTTCCAAGGTAGACATTGCACATGGTGCCTGAGCAAGATATTCAACTACATATAAAATTGAGTAGCTCAGGCATTAGGGTTAAAAACAACCTTCCTAAGAGTACTCTTGGGTGTACGCAAAATCATATCGAGAGTAGGCTTCTCGATGGTCAGGGGGACAGTAGACAAGGAGTCAGGAGAACCAGTAGAGGGAGCTTTTCCTGAAGAAGAATGGTCTTCTTTCTTGTCTGCAGGTTTGTCATAACTCTGACTTCGAGTTTGCAAACTAATATTATCCATGGACATCATGCGAATTTCCTTTGACGAACTAGAGTTTCCCTGATTAGACATGTGGTCTATCAGTTGTTGTTGAGAAGGAAAAGGATTCGTGAGAACTGCGGGTGTGGGATTTGTTTTCAAAAATTGGGTGATTTCGTCCCGGCGGGGACACTCTTTTGTGAAATGGTCAACTCCGCATAGCATACATGGATATTTTACTTTTCTTTTCTCTTTATCGTTATCAGTGGTGGTTGGTTTTGGATTCTCCTGTTGGTTTCCAGGTTTTTTGTTTTTACTTTTACATTTATTTTTATTATTGCCGGAGGTTTGAAGGCTATGAATAGAATTAACCTCGGCAAAAACCTTGGGATTCAAAGGAGTAAGGGTGGCGGTTTGGGTTTGCTTGGTAGGTTTTGTTGCTGACGAGGACTGGATTGAACCAACAATCCCATCAACATGGACTTCTGCTGGTGGCTTTGTAGGATTGGTGCTTGGGCGAGGAGCTTGAGGAATAAAGTCATACAAAGTTTCGGACTGGGAATAGACCAAGTCTAGATATTGGGCTTGACTAATGGTTTGCTCTTCAGTAACGACATCACCCATAGCCACATCTTGGGCAATCGGAGGCAACACAGATTTAGTAAACCAATCAGCTAATAACTGATCCGGAATGGGAGCCTTAATAAGTCTTCTCCGCCTTCTCCACTCATGGATATGATCAGATATGTGGGTGGATGTGTTCTGTCGCAAAGAAGTTAAGAGATCAGTACCCGTTTCATAATGAATAGGAAGCTGAAAGTGCATAAGAAAAATAGTTGCCAATGAGCCAAAATCCACAAACGAATGTTGTGGAAGTTCAATGTACCATTTCGCGGCTGTACCGGTCAAAGTTCACTGAAAGAGTCTTAAATGAACTGAATCATCCATAAGGGAGTTTGAAGAACACCACAGATGGAATGACATGACACGGTTTTCGGATCGTCTCCCTGCTTCCCATTGAACTTTGGAATGTCCGATGGTAACTTTACCGGAATGGGAGGCCACAAGGGGTTATGTCGAATGGGGTCATTAATCAACTTGGACAAATTAGGCCAGTCCAAAGTTGCTAGGAAAGGTAACTGATGGTTAGGTTGCACATCTTGGTAATATTGATATGGCATATAATTACCAGTAGGACCGTAAGTAGACTGATAGACGGGTTGTTGTGACAAAGAACTATCGGAAAATCCGCCCGTAGGGGGTTGATTTCCAGGATCAGGACCATTAGGACCTCCAGGGCCTTTGGGAAGAGGACCACCAGGGCCATTGGGACCACCAGGACCACCAGGGCCACTAGGAGGTGGCCCACCAAACCCTTTGGGACCTCTAGGAGGTAAACCTACAGAGCCTTCGGAACCACTAGGAGGAGGGCCACTAGACCCTCTAGGGCCACTAGGAGGAAATCCACCAGGCCCCCCAGGACCACCAGGACCATTAGGACCATAAGGAGGAAAGCCACCAGGCCCTCCAAGACCATTGGCCCCCCCAGGGGGAGGACCTCCATAAAGTGGTCCTCTGGCACCTCCCGCAGTATGTATAGGTATCCCCCCCATAGCTGGCATGTAGGACCAATTAGGTTTCCCCCATGGCGTGAAATAGTTACTAGGATATGGAATTTCAGCATAAGGCATTCCTATAGGGTTGGGTGGATAATTAATGTTTCCTACAGGTATTTGATTTGTTGTATAACCATAACCCCAAGAGGTTTGATTGGTTACAGGTTGTGCCTCCAAGGGCTGACCTGAAGTAGATGGGGGGTTAACCACATTAGTGTGGGTGGGAGGGACATAAACTATAGATTGCTCTATACTAGAGGTCTGTCCTTGACTAGGTACAATTTCGGTGCCAGATAACGTAGGTCGTGCTGGGGGTCGCCCCCCGACACTAGGAGGTAATGATGAAACATGAATTGAATGTTGAGCCCCAGGTGCGGAAGACCTGGGAGGATTGGGAACATACATAATATGGGAGGTGGTGGGGTTGGTAGTTTGACCTGGGTTGTGTGGATTCACTGTGCGATCTATAATCGGTTCAATGGGTCTCATAGAATCGGCAAGTGAACGATATCCCATAGGAACAGCTGTGGAACGTGACGGTGGTGTGCCCAATATGTCATCTATTTTCTTTTCAATATCCTGTGCATGAAGAATTTCTGTGTAGTATTGTCTACGTTCTTCTTCATATGGAGAAACTTCTTCAGAAAAGTTTAAACGGGTGCCAAATGAGGCAATGGCTTGTCCTATAGAGGTATCCCAAAATGGAGCATTTGGACCATAATCCGGACGGGTAGTATCATCAACATGACCTTCTATGGGAGAATGGGATGAAGTATTACCCCGAGAAGGTTGTTGGACCAAGGGAGGTGATTGTGAAGGATATGGTCCTCTGCTTTCTGCAACCATATTATCTCCCACTTGAAAGGTGGTAGCAGCTCCTTAGTCAATAGCTTCCATTGGATTTTCTCCTGAAACAGGAATAAAATCGGGTGTCAAGCCTCGTGCTCTTCTCAACTGTCTTAGCTCAGCCAGTTTGTACAGCTCCCATCTAACCCAGGGTCTCAAAAACTAGAAAACACATCAAAAATTTCCCTATTCAAGCTGTAGGTCAAACAAGCAAACTTAAATGACAAGAGGAGTTTAGATAGTCAGGTCTCTCACCAGGATTGTCAAGAAGGTGCCACTCGTGATATACCTCAAGGGTACGTTTGTAGTAATCTCCCTGAATGTTGTTTTCGGTGTATGGCTCCAAGCAAGACAGCTAAGGGCTTTTCTCAGATGGATAGGGTATCCTAGTGGGGTCTCCTGATATACACAAGGTACGTGGGAGCTCAAATCAGTAATAGTGTTGTCTAATGCATAACCGTACACAAGGGGCCTTCTGATATGCAATCAAGTACGTGAAGTAGCTTTCTATATACCTCAAGGGTACGTGAAAGGCCATTCGATATACCGACGGTACATGGAAGAACCGCGTGAGTTTTGGGATGTAATGAGGTCGAGTAACGACAGCTCCTACGCTTAACGACGCCTCGACATGTCTCTAACCTATCACTCAAATTGCTATGTAAATTTTAAACTATAACTACTGTTAATTTTAAAGTGGACGGTTAGGTGAATGCATGGAATTTTGACAGAAAAAGTAAAACCATGTAGTATGCATATGCAAATATTTCACTTTACCAATCGTTGCATGCCTACCTACGGGAGGGAAAGAGAGTATTTTCTTTTGTTTTAAAACCAAAAATTTTCAAACAACAATCTTGAACAAATCAAAATCAAAGACGAGCAACACTTCCCAAACTCCTTTCTCTTTTCTGAAAGCAATAAAAAAGGGGAAGAGTCTCTTTTCCTAAAAGAAAAACAAGGAGCACACTATATGTATATGCACTCTATTTTTCGATTTTTCCCAAAGCATAGATAGATCCAACTTAAAACTACAATATTTTTTATTTTGATGAGATAGTACTAATGCAAAAGAGACAAAAGAACATAAAGAACGTGAAATCTTGTGAGGCCAGTCAGAGATCCAATATCTTATGCTCAATGATGATAATGACCTAATCTCAATAAAAAAGTTTCTTTTTAAACAAGCAAAAAGAAGTCCTCTATGAAAACAAAAAATGAAATCAAGATGCTAATCGAATGTTTTTTCTTTCAGTCTATATAACATAAATGAAAAGAGAGCTCACTAACACCTAAGTTTTCAAAAAAGAAATCCTTTCACAATCACAACCAACAAGCACAGAAGGAAATGGACAATCAACAAGCCTAGTTTAGCTTTTGAATTATTCAATCAAACCAATCTTTTACCACAGAATTTCAAACCATAACCATTCAGATTCTAGCACACAAGCCTGACAGTGCAGGTCTGAAAGCAAACACACTCAATTTTTTGCAAAAAAAGAGAAAAAAGTGGTCTTGGAACAAGGCCTACCTGGCACCACGCTGGAGGTGTCTTGACAGAGCAGTTCTGGACCAGCACCGCTTCTGGATAATAGGACTCAGGTGGTGGCACCGCGTGCTGCTAACAGGGTTCAGGTGGTGGCATCGCTTCTCGCCAACAACATAAGAGCGGTTCCCTAAATAGATCCAAAACACAAAGGAGAACGCAATATCAAGTTAGAAATTGATTAGATCAAGGCAAAAATTGATGGATTGGCAGTCAAAAGGAGCATGAAAAGTCGAAATAATTCAGATCTGAAAGTCTCAAACCAAAATTCACTGAGTCAGATGGTAGATCTGACTAAAGAAAGTTGGAGATGGAGCCTGGATTCGGACAAGAGTTCAAGAACTGAGGAAGATCAAATTAACTGATATATGCACTTCAATCCCCGACGGAGTCGCTAGATTTGTAACCAGGAATATTTCACCTTCTGCGGACAGAAGCTGTTCCTCTGGTCTGAATGGTTCAGATCCAGAACAAATGAGTGAATCACAAAGGATGGAGACCTTCCCTGAATGTCGTAGACACCTAGAATGCTGCTTCGATAGTGAACCTGTGTACCTTCAAACAGATCAAACATGCAAACACATCAAAGCTACCAAAAAATCATCTACTTATCCATGTTAGTGACTAAGGAATCTAACAACATGTACATGTGAAATCAAAACAACAGTAATGTGGGACAAAAATTAGCTTTGGATTAAAGATGTATGGAGAAGCTTACAACCATTGCCTTAGTGTCGACAATCATCTCCAAAAGACAAACACTTCATTCCCATAAGCTCCAACTTTGCTCTCTATGCTCCCCAATGGCTTGGGCTAAGTGGTCAATCCAACAACATAACAATACCGCTATAGTTCTCTCCCTCAACTATGGACATGAGCCTATATTTATAAAGCTCAATGGATAGGAATAGTTGAGAGAATTTTGGGTGAGGTGGCTCTAAGATCCTACCATGGGGGATCTCGAGCTCAATTGACCCATAGTGATAGGGATAAGGGAGGACACGAGGCTCATGATATAGAAGCCTCGAGAAACTTCTCTTTTCCCATTTTACCCAGGGTACCGCTTTTCTTCTCTTATGACAGAGCAGTTTAGATGAGAAATGCTTATGGACCAAAGACCATAGGCGGTGGCACCTGTTATGGAAAATAGGATACATGCGGTGCGAACAAGGTACCACTCATGGGCCACAAGGAAAGCGCAGTGCTGATTTTTTTCATGCAGAATTAACAAATAGAGTAGGTTTCCACTCTAAGTGCTGGGATTAAGGGCAAACATGGAAGTTAAGGGTCTTATCACATGGTGGTGACATGATTTGGGTATAATAGAAACTAGGTGGTGACTTGCCAGGGTGGAAGGAGAATAGTAGGGAGACGAGAGGGAGGTACAAGGTGTTTGTGCATGGAGTAGGTAGGGACGGGCATGGATGGAGTATGAAAGGGGTAGAAGAGAAGTACGGTGGGAGGAGTTAGCAGGTGGAAAGGGAGTGAAAACAAGAGTAGGTAGGTAGGGTAGGAGTGACAAGTGGAAGAACTTAGGACATGGGTTGATGGTCGGTTGAGGTAGGTGTTTCCTCATGGAGGCTTGCGTGGGAGAAATGTGATGTAATGTCCCTTAATGAAATTTTATTAAATGACCAATTTTTTCACTTTTTTCCCTATTTCGACCTTTGACTAGTTTGGATGTCTAGGTCTCCAAATTGGTCCAAATGCTCCCAAATATTCATAGAAGGTATATAACTGATATTAAGGTTTTAATGTTATGTTCAAGGAATCTTTATGACCCTATAAAGGCTTCTAAAAACTTGTTTAATATTCTGGTCGAGGTAGGAGTCTTGACTAGTAATTTGGGGTTCTAATTCCCGCACAATGAATACTAAAAATGACTTCCCAAATGCACTCAATACAACTCAAATTCCTGAATGGAAGAAGGGTATATGTAAAGGAAATCAATATGAACTCATATGCATCACCATTCAACTTTTAATGTCTGCTATAACTCCCTTAAATCAGATGCAAAAAGACTAGTTTCAACCTTGGGGGAAATTATAGGCAAACTTCTCCAAATGCTATGAAACTCACAAAATAACTCCAAATGCTTATGTACTGAAAATTAAACTCATATAATCCATCAATAACAGTCCATTCATCCATAAACCATCAGTATTTTACTCATTCATTCGAATCTATCAACATCATATTGGTTCACAACAAGGTAGTGGGGAAATGGCACTGTTTCTTCATTGTTTAACTTTTACACATGAAATCTTTTGGGTATTTTGACCTGAGAGTCTTCTAAAATTTAAACATAGAAATAATAGTTGATTCATCCATAAACCATCAGTATTTTACTTATCCATTCGAATTCTTCAACATTACATTGGTTCACAACAAGATATTGGGGAAATGGCACTATTTCTTCATTGATTAACATTTTTACCTGAAATATTTCAGTATTTCGACTTGAGAGTCTTCTGAACTTGAAATACATATAATTTACATCATAACATAAAATAATGGGGCATTATAAGCTTCCCCAAAGAGATCAATAGCTCACCCAAAGCGCAATCCCTCCATGAGCAAGAATATGCAATAAAAACTGGAAATGGTTGAGAGAAAGTGCTGCAATATAAGGAACCAAAAGCTTCCATGTAGCTTAAAATTGCAAATACAACTCCATTAAATATCCATGAAAGACCTGAGTAGCCTCTCCAAACACCAACTTGGATGAGAATCTTTCACCCTCGAAATTGGCTAAGGCAAGAAACTAGTCATCCACTAGCTCTCTCAATTCACAAATACAAATTTCTCAAATGATCAAAATATCCTCTCTTGGTTGATCCATATATTTTATAAACATCCTTATCCTTATAAGTTTACCAATCCATCCACAAACTCAAGCCAATTCGAATTAGGGTGTGGGCTCAAGATTTTCCATGTGTCCTCCCTTTCCTAGCCTTCCATCTTCCCCCAATTTGAGTAGGAACCCATTGAGCTTCCCCAACTCACATGACCACCCTCTTGGATGCTATATTTATACCTAACATGTAAGATATGTCAGATGTCATCATTCATATCTGATTTGTTTCATAGGTTTCATAGCATCTTCATCATTGTTGTCATAGAGTTAGGGAATCTAGTACACGTGTCTTGGTAGCTCCAAAATGACTCTTTCTCTCCCATGTAAGTTACATTTCCTTCCAAATTCGACCTATGATTCATATGTACAAGTGTATTATCTTTCTAACTCATCCAAGAACATTTAGGCTACCCATGGATTCAAAATTGCAAGAGGAGGATGCCATGTGGCACAAAAATTCTAGCTTGTGTGGGCCCCATAGTCTCCATGTGTCTCCATGATCAATTGCCACTTTGATTTTCCCTTGTATTTATTTATTTAGCTCCTTTATTAATTATTTATGCCATTCTAATGTTCAAATATCATTTATTGTTCCCCTTATTCCAAATCCAAAATCTTCCACCCCTAACCTATGAAACTAGTAATTTTCCTCGGCAATTATTTGACCCTTAGCATCAATTTGACAAAATATCATGAATACGGAAAATGTGATTAGGCCATTGTGACCCAATGCAAAATTATGGATATGACAAATCCTCCCTTCCCAATATTTCTTGTCCTCAAGCAATTTCAAACAGGGGTGTTGAAGAACCTGCTTTCTGTATGATTCTTTGAAGTTGCCGAACTTTGAGTCTTTGAGATTCCATGAAGATTTTAGAGAGGAACCACCATGCTTGCTGCTGCACTAATCTGATTAAAAACACTTTATTAAGTGGGGAATCCATCTCACATACTGCTTGTTTCTCAAAAGTTTTGAAATCAATGGGACTAAAAACTATCCTAGGGTCCCATTGCTTGTATTGCACTCTAACAATTAAGAGTGCTCTCCAATCCATACCATTAGGAAAGAGAATTCCAGGATCCCATTTTCTTGTATGTATTCTTCCAAACATCATGAGTACATAATATATATCATCAAAATACATAACAACATAATAAAAATGTACATCAAGGAGGTGCCTCATAAAAAAATCATGAAAGTGCTTATACCTCCAAGTAAGTAGACCACCATTTGCCAAGTGCATACAAGCTTCAAGTGACCAATCAAATCTGCTCCAATGACATAGGTGAGGATCCCATTTCCTATAATGCTGCTCCAAAAGGATGTGATATGCATAAAAATGTTCAGCCATGTATTCTTTCATCCAAGAAGTGAATGAAGAATCTCCACTAAAATCTGAACCAAATAATGAGCAAAAAGAACAAGGAGACTTCAAATTACTCAAAGAAGTATTACCCATACATCCATGAATGAGAGAATCATAAATATATAACAAAGTATGTCACTGGAAACAAAAATTTTCTCCAATCATAAATCTATTCACCCCAGTGTTGGATGCAGTTCCTCCAACATCAAACAAACCAAGTGTTGAGCAAGAAAAACCATTAGTCTTCAAGTGACTCAAATGCATATCATAGGTGTATCCATGTAGATGTGCAACATCATAAAGTAATAAAGGATGATGCTGTAAATGTGAATAAGAATGTGCTCCAACCATGTCATCATAAGAAGTAAATCTAGGAGTTCCATGCTCCTCATGTGGCACCATAAAAAAGAACCCTCTCACCCATACTTCATTGAGACTAATGCTGCAAAACATGGAATTGTAGGATGTAGGAGAATGAACTAACTCGCCCAAATTATCAAAAAGTGTAGAAGTTTTGTCATGGGAAGGATCCATATGGTTAGTATCATGCAGCTCCTTCAAAAGTGTGAAACCTTTGTCATATATTGGTTCCAATGTAGAGGAATCATGCTCTTCTTTAAAAATTGCATAACCTTCATCAAGAGACAATTCAAGTTCCTCTTCCACCACATCAAGTGTTTGGATCTCTTCAAGATCATCTTCAAACACATCAAGCACATTCAAATTTCCACATTTCTCATGATACACCATGTCATGAGATTCCTCCAAACAATCTACCATTTGACAATCTAAAACATAGGAGGAAAAACAAGTATCTTGCAACTTTTCAAGAAGTTGCTCATTTTGAATTGTGAGCTTATGATTATCCTCATTATTCTTCAAGTATGCATCATGTAACAATTCATTAAGCTCAAACAAATGATTTCTATCAAAAATCAAAGACATGAAATTACCTTTGATGTGGCACATTTATCTTTGAATCTTCTCCATGTCTTCAAGGAAGGATGTTTCCTCCAATGAAGTAGCTCTCCAACAAGAATTTGACACTAATGCTTGAGTGTCATGGAGTATGCTAAGGGACTCATGGATATTTTTTTCATTCATCTTTAAGGATCCTTCAAGAAAATGAGGCTCTTGCAAAAGAACCTCCTTATCTTCTTCCTTCTTGCTTGGACCAACTTCATGAAGCTCAAGTGGTGATGGGAACTTGATCTTGTTTCTTCTTCAACTACTACAGGGTCTTCATTTTCATGTTTAATGGAAGTTTCTATTGTAGAAACACTTTCAAAAGTGATCTCTATGTCACCAACATAGAGGTGTGAGCACCCATCAGTAGGTAATCCTTCATAGTTCAAGCATCCATCATTAGATCCTCTTTGTTTCATTTCCAAGGTAGGATGTGTCTCGAAATGATATTCAATATTTTAAATAGAAAATTCTTTATACTCATGTGATGTCTCTTCATCTTTTTCATAGTCACTTGGAAGTGACTTTCGATCCTCATAATGTAATTCTTTTTCTGTTTCACCACCCACAAAACTCGGTGGCTCCTTGGTCTCCTCCATATTTGTGCATTGATTATTATTCCTTAATGAATTTATATTTGAATTATTTTTCCTAAATTCATTCAACCAATCATAAAATTCTTCAAAATGAATGGTATTATGTGTCTCTCCATGATGGAAGCTTCTACTACCCCCTTCTACCAGCTTACCCCTAAGTTGGCTAGCCATCAATTTGAATTCTTTCATAAGCTGTCGGGTCATGTTCTTGGTTATGTCATCAAAGAGAGGTTTAATTATTTTTATATGCTCCTCACCATCATATGAGGTTCCCTTTTCATCCCTAGTCATAGTTTCCTTAAAAAAATGCCTTCTTCTCCTAATTTTTTTTTCCTCTTCACCAAAAGCACTTTTGGTTTCAATATCTAATGGTGGTCCCTGACTTCTTGTCTTCATAAATATCAGACCACATCAGGTGCCAATATCATGCTCTGATACCACTGTAATGTCCCTTAATGAAATTTTATTAAATGACAATTTTTTTCACTTTTTTCCCTATTTCGACCTTTGACTAGTTTGGTTGTCTAGGTCTCCAAATTGGTCCAGATGCTCCCAAATATTCACAAAAGGTATAAAATGATATTAATGTTTGAATGCGATGTTCGGGGAAGCTTTATGACCCTCTAAAGGTTTCTGAAAACTTGTTTACGATTCTGGTCGAGGTAGGAGTTTTGACTAGTAATTTGGGGTTCTAATTACCCCACAATGAATACTGAAAATGGCTTCCCAAATGAACTCAAGCCAACTCAAATTACGAAATGGAAGAAGGGGACATGTAAAGGACATCAATATGAACTCATATGCATCACCATTCAACTTTTAATGTCTGCTATAACTCCCTTAAATCACATGCAAAAAGACTAGTTTCAACCTTGGGGGAAATGATAGGCAAACTTCTCCAAATGCTATGAAACTCAACAAAATAACTCCAAATGCTTATGTACTTAACATTAAAATAATATAATGCATCAATAACAGTCCATTCATCCATAAACCATCAGTATTTTACTATTCATTCGAAGCTATCAACATTATATTGGTTCACAACAAGGTAGTGGGGAAATGGCATTGTTTCTTCATTGTTTAACATTTATACATGAAATATTTTGGATATTTCGACTTGAGAGTATTATGAAATTTAAATACAGAAATAAAATGTCATTAATCCATAAACTATCAGTAGTTTACTTATCCATTCAAATCCATCAACATTACATTGGTTCACAACAAGATAGTGGGGAAATGGCACTATTTCTTCATTGATTAACATTTTTACATGAAATATTTCAGTATTTCGACCTGAGAGTCTTATGAACTTGAAATAAATAGAATTTACATCAGAACATAAAATAATGGGGAATTATAATCTTCCCCAAAGAGATCAATAGCTCACCCAAAGCGCAATCCCTCCATGAGCAAGAATATGCAATAAAAACTAGAAATGGTTGAGAGAAAGTGTTGCAATAGAAGGAACCACGAGCTGCCCTATAGATTACACCTGAAAATACAACTCCATTAAATACCATGAAAGACCTGAGTGGCCTCTCCAAACACCAACTTGGATGGGAATCTTTCACCCTCGAAATTGGCTAAGGCAAGAAACTAGTCATCAACTAACTCTCTCAATTCACAAATACAAATTTCCCAAATGATCAAAATATCCTCTCTTGGTTGATCCCTATATTTTATAAACATCCTTATCCTTCTAAGGTTACCAATCCATCCACAAACTCAAGCCAATTTGAATTAGGGCGTGGCTCAAGATTTGCCATGTGTCCTCCCTTTCCTAGCCTTCCATCTTCCCCCAATTTGAGTAGGAACCCATTGAGCTTCCCCAACTCACATGAGCGCCCTCTTGGATGCTCTATTTTGACCTAACATGTAATATATGTCATATTTCAACATTCATATCTGATTTTTGTCATAGGTGTCATAGCATCTTCATTAGTGTTGTCATAGAGAGGGAATCTAGTACTAGTGTCTCGCTAGCTCCAAAATGACTCTTCATCTCCTATGTAAGTTACATTTCCTTCCAAATTCGACCCATGATGCATATGGCCAAGTGTATTATCCTTCTAACTCATCCAAGAACATTTAGGCTTCCCATGGATTCAAAATTGCAAGAGGAGGATGCCACGTGGCACACAAATTCTAGCTTGTGTGGGCCCCATAGTCTCCATGATCAATTGCCACTTTGATTTTCCCTTGTATTTGTTTATTTAGCTCCTTTATTAAATATTTATGCCATTCTAATGTTCAAACATCATTTATTTCCCCCCTTATTCCAAATCCCAAATCTTCTACCCCCAACCTAGGAAACTAGTAATTTTCCTCCTTGGCAATTATTTGACCTTTAGCATCAATTTGACAAACTCTCATGAATATGGCAAATGTGATTAGGCCATTGTGATCCAATGCAAAATTTGGGATATGACAGGGGAAGGTGGACGTGGGAGAGGAGTCGGTTGTGGAGTGAAGAGTAGTGAGCACCTACAAGTTAGGGTTAGGTTAGGTTAAATTAAAATATTAATTTTTATTTTAATTTTTTTATATGTTTAAATATTTAACATGTTTAAATTTTTTATTATATATT